>JAROYE020000003.1:18615989-19215989 GCA_029619315.2 Dynastes maya | reverse complement strand
GCCGTACCCTCCAGTTGTTGATAATCCTCACCGTATATTTGAAACCGATTTTGGTACATGCAGAGAGAAGTTAATTTTTCGTATTCACCAATGTTGACAGTGTCAATGTTATTATTTAGTATTAAGACCTTGACCAAATATACAAATTACAAGAATACGTACTCTCAAACTAGTGTATAACTTTCATAAATGAAATAAAGGATGACCAAGCATGCGATGTGATAAGATACCCCGCTCTGCCCTAATTTGATTTTTTTTCTATTTTTGGTGATTTTTTAACAATTTACCATGCAATTGGGAATTTTGGCATTTACCATATTATGAAGTTAAGTATTATGAATTAGGTAATAAGCAGAAAGGTATTTTTTAGGAACTGTCATAACTTTTTGGTTGATTGTAGTATTCCTCATACCATGATCCTAACTTTTTTAAGAATTTCGCCATTTTCACCACTCAAATCCAGTTACTAGTAGATTTATTGGTGTAGTTAGTATTAGATTGATTTAATGTACTTCTGTCTTTAATTTAAATGACCACAATAAACATTGCTATCAATATGCCTAATAATCCAATTCTAAAACAATTTTAGACGTAAAATACATATTTTCCTATTGTCGCTCGATGTACTAATTACGAACCCCTATAAAATGTCTCGAAATCCTTCTTCAAAATAACAAGGGCTCACCCCTCTTTCTATTTCCTCATTGGCAGGGTACCTACTATTTCTAGGAAGTAGACATGGTGGGGGATTAAATTGCTTTTTCGCAATGGTTAGGTTTATTTACCTGTAGGTACTGCAGATGGAAGATGCCTTAAGTCTACATGTGCTTAGTTCTCGCGTATGCCTCGAAGGTTGCTTACGTTTTACGCTGTTTTTTTTTTGTTATTTATGGGTGCGGTGTGTGATAGGTTCGATGCGATGTTTATCGAAATATTAAGCTGATAAATACACTTACCGTGAGAAAATTACGCTACCGATTGGAATTGGAATATTTAATGTAATTTTGATGAAGATTTTTGAGATTTCCCACCGAAAACTCTACATATAAATCTTGTTGCAGGATTAAAAAAGAGGAGAGCGATAGCAGTGGTAATGAAGACACTGATGACTCTGGGGCTACTGATGAAGCACAAACTAGGACTAAAAAGGCCATCAATAAGGGAAGGTGGAGTAAAGACGAGGTTTGTGTTGTTAGAATTATTTAAAAATGTATTGTTTACTAAATCTAAAATGGTGTATCAATATTTCAGTAAGAAATTTGTTGCATGAATCAATTTGAGTATTAACAAATTTTTCATGTTTATGTTATTGATGCCGCGTGGGCGGAAGATAATTCCTTTCCTGAGCAATTTAGAGAAAGTTTTCAAACAAAAAATATTCTGAGATAAATTTTGCACAACATAAAATCATGTTCAAGTGTACAGGGTGTTCAGTTTCCACATTGAGCAATACAAATTTAGTTTTTTATATATGAGTACGTTTTTGGATGCCTCTCTTTATTGCATGTCATCTTTCTTCATCTATCTTAGTTTTTCAGATAATTGAGAAAATTTCAGATTTTTGCGAACTGTTTCTTTAACGGTTAATATCTTAAACGCCTTACATGCTTGAGCGGTGATTCTAACTTTATTCAATCGAGAATTTATTGAAGTTTTCGACAATACATCCAAGCATTTTTTTATATCAACTAGATGCTACAAGATGGCCATCGAGAAGTTTGTTATTTCAATTTGCTTAAACGGAACACTCTGTATATTTCTCTAGAATCAAATAGTGGAGCTTTTTTAGAATTTTTTTTTATGAACATTTTCTTCTACCTAAAATGCCTCGCTCTTTAGTAAATTAAATATGAAGCTACATATGATAAGTTTTTCGTGTAAAAATATAGGGTGCTGCGATAAAATACAGTGCATTCCAAAGTAAACAGGACTTTTTCAAAACAAGAACAAAGACATATTAATTTAACAAAAGTCATTTAATTTATTCAAAATAGTCTTCTTGAGACTCTATACAGCGATTTGCGCGGTCAAGAAGCATGTCGAACGAGTGTTTTAGGTCGTCTGTAGAAATGTTCTTGAGAATGTCGGTGCAAGCCTTTTGGATGGCCTCCACGTCGGCATAACGGTTTCCTTTCATCGGCAAATGCATTTTTCCGAATAGGTAGAAATCGCACGGTGCTAGATCAGGCGAATACGGCGAGTGTTCGATGGTGAAAATGCGATTTTTGGTTAAATAATCGGTCACACGTGTCGATCGATGAGATGGTGTATTGTCATGCAACAAACGCCAACTTCCTTCTTCACGATATTCTGACCGAATACGACGAATACGCCGCACTAAACGCTTCAAAACACCAACATAAAATACAGCATTAACCGTCTGGCCACGTGGAACGAACTCCTTATGAATTATTCCCATCGAATCGTAGAAACAAACCAACATTGTCTTCGCTTTTGACTTCTCCTAACGGCTTTTTTTCGGTTTAGGCTCATCTGGGTGCTTCCATTCTGCACTTTGGCGCTTGGTTTCTGGATCATATTGGAAGCATCACGTTTCATCACCAGTCACAATGTTGTACAAGAAGTTTCGGCCCCTTCTAGACTCCTTGATGATGCCCTTCGAATGTTGAATTCTGTGTAATTTTTGATTATCTGTCAATTTGTGCGGAACAAACCTTTCGGAGGCCTAAATGTTCCTTCAAAATGCGGTAAATTGATGTTTTTTAGATATTCAATTCCATTTCCATTAATTTCAATGAAGATTTTGACTTATCTTTGATGAATTCACGCACAGTTTTGATGGCGTCTTCGATTATCACAAATTTCGATTGGCCAACATATTGGTTATCATTTACGTCTTCACGACCATCCTTAAAGCGTGTATACCAATCGTGGACTCTGCTACGGGATAAACACTCATCACCATAAACTTATTTCATCAATTGAAGCGTTATTCAGTTTTGCACCGATGCAACAAACACACTATCACTTCCAGAATAGTAACTCGACTGGTAATCGTTCGTTAGTCATGAAATTTTGACAGAACGTAAGTGAAAGGTACACCAGACACCCATCAATAGCTGGCGCCACAAGAATGTGCTATTTTGAAAAAATCCTGTTTACTTTGGAACTATTTAGGTACTATAAACTTTTGTTACTACTTGTTGCTCAGCGCTTGGCTTCAAATATTTTTTATTTAAATTACTCAGGGAAGAAATTATCTTCCACCCATTAAAAGCTCTTTAGTCTCAAAACACCTCTTGGTTAAATCTGTTGATTTTCTGAAATATAAAAATGTTTTTTTTTTCATATTTGTTCTCGTTGAGAAGGGTTCTAGTATGTTCAGAAAGTATATATACTATCATCGAAAATTTGTTAAAGAACAAACAAGAAAGAATTTTTTTAAATATGGAGACGTACGTGACTAAAACTAAGCTATATATTGATACAGTTCACTAAAATTATATATAAGCTATATAAGCTATATATTATTGAAATAATTAATACTGTACCACATGAAGTATTGATTGATTATGATATATTCAGAAAATTTAGTTGAATAGGTTACATTTTTAAATTTCATTCAACCTTATTATACAGGGTGCCCCAACCTTCTGGAATTGTAAAATTGCGAGAACAAAATTATAAATACAGTGAAATCCGGTTATAACGTCGACAACGGGATTGGGCAAATAACGACGTTACACACGATGGTCGTAATAAACGGTGGCGATACAAAGATATGAAGTAAGTCAACAAAACCTAAATGTTTACATGTACGCATGTGGAAATCTAATTAGATATTCTCATTTGTACATTTTTGTCGAATAAATTACTGTAAACGCCTCTACAGAACTGAACAAATCGTATTGTTCCAAATTCTGACGCGACAGTAGCCCAGTAGCTTTTACGTTTCAAAAGCTAGATATTGATATATACATATATATTTCATTTTATATATACATGTATAAAACAATAGAACGCATTACAACAAGTTTTAAAATTATAAATTTTGACATTAATTTATTGACATTTATTTATTTATTTTGAGTCCGCCTGTTGCATTTATCGTCATAATAAACGCGCGTAATTGTTTTCGAGAATCGAGATGCTTTCTAATACTTTTTTATTATTTATGTCAGAAAGTTTTTAATTAATGAATTTCATACAGAATTTGATACAGTTTCAAGAGCTTCCGCACTGGATGGCATTTGAATATTAACACTGTCTTCATCGTTACTTATTTCGTTTTCTTCAATTTCATCATTAAATAGGCTCTTCACAATATCTGCTTCACTTAAGTTACCCCATGTTTCCAAATCATTATTAACAGTTACAAAGTCTAGCAGCTCTTCAGTAGTTATAGATTTATCAGAATTGTTAATTTAAATCAGCTGAGCTAACGGAACTGAGTCTTCCTCGTCGAAGTCATCTTCTTTTTCCATCACACTATCTTCTTGGCTTTGTATAATCCCAGCATGTTGAAAACAATTTACAATTGTTTTATCTGACACTTTTTCCCAAGCTGCAGATATCATAAGAACAGCATCCAAAGAGCGTAGTACCACAGTTTCGTTTGAGTTCTATATTCTTGATATTCTCAATAATTTGCATTTTTCGATAATGCGTTTTTAATGATTTAATTATCCCCTGGTCCATCGGCTGTAATACTGCAGTGTAATTTGGAGGTAAAAAATATAACTTGATAGCATTTAGATTTTCAACTTTTCGATGAGCGGGGCAATTATTCGCAAGTAATAAAATCTTCTTACCAGATTTTTTCAAATCTTTGTCCCAATCACAAAGAAACTTCGTAAATATTTCTGCTGTCATCCACGTTCTTCTGTTGTGTTCATAAATAACCGGTAAGCTTTTAACACTTTTAAAACACCTGGGATTTTTTGCTCTACCTATAATGAGTAATCTGCTTTTTTCGCTACCTGTCTATATTTGCACCTACTAATACAGTTATCCTCTCTTTCGACATTTTACCCCCTATGCACTTCTCACACTCTAAATTTCATGATTTTATCATATTTCATTTTGTAAAAAAAAACGGTTTCATACGCATTATAAATTTCATTATTGGTATAATTTTTTCTAATATCAGGGAAAACATTTTGCAACCATAATTCAGAAACTCCATCAGGTCCATTTGCTGCTTCTCCCGATACCTTTCCGAAAACGATATTGTGACAAGAACGAAATCGATTGATCCAACTTTCGGAACATTCGAATTTGTTTTTTCCCAACAGCATCGCAAAATCATTTGCTTTTTCTCTGAGAATGGGTCCAGTTAATGATACATTTCTACTTCTTTGTACTTTAAACTAGTGTTGGGCGATTATGAATGATATAATTGAGATATATCGATTATACCCGAATAATCGATCATTCGATTATGGTTTAGAAATCATTTATTATTCGTCGTTATATAAACGTCGCTATAACCGAAGTATTTTTATACGTAGACCTATGGACTTCCAAACAAGTATGCAAAATGTCGCTGTTATATCCAGCTGGTTCTTGTAAGCGGAGTTGTTATAACCGGATTTCACTGCATCTCCAAATCAGTTAGAAATAGATGTATGAAATTCATATTATATTGATTTATTTCCAGATAGAGAACCCTAAAACGGAATAATATACAGGCTGTTCTATTTGAACTGACAAAGTAGGTGCTTGGTTCTCTACTTAGCGATCACCCGCTATATATGAAAATATTTTTAGAGGATACTCTTTGAGGTCTCTTAGGTCATCAGAAAATGTTAGCTTCCTACTAGTTATACAATACTCGCAATTTTACAATTACAGAAGGTTGGGACGCTCTGTATGTATACCATTGTCAGGACTTTCGCAGACCTCTCACTCGCGCCGCCCATAATTACGTTTGGTGCGAGTGAGAGGCGTACGAGAATCCTGACATCGGAGATGGATATTGCAGTACCATAAATTAACACTATTAAGAAAATTCTCCGAATTCAAGTTTTCTCTCAGTTGCTTCCACAGTTCATTTAGTAATAAATTAAAGATGTGACCTTATTAACGTATGTGGCTTTTCAGTGGTAAAATTCAATGCACTTAAAAGACTAATATCATAAAATACATACATAGTGTTGTGATATTCGTTTATCAAATTGAAAGTGTGTTGAAGTTACAGTTTGAACAATGTTAGTTCATCACGAGGCGAAGCAGTGTTGTAAACCTCTTCCCTCAATTTTCCCCTAGTGCGGTATAATTTTATCTTTGTCTTATGTCTTATGTCTATGAATGGGTTTTTAGTTAAAAAAAGAGACCAGACAACAAGGTGTACAGTGAGACACTAATTTTTACTAACAAAATATAAATTATATTTCTTTAAAAATAAATGCAGTAGAGTCTCGATATAGCGAACTAATTGATGCACGGCTTCATCACTCCACCGAGGTTGTTCACTATTTAGAGTGCAGGTAAAAGTGCATAAAAGTGACACAATTTGTTTATTACATTAACAGATCATGCTTCAGACTACATTAATAAAATAAAGAAACCTAATTTCTTCAAAAAAAAATAATGCATAATAATTTATTTATTTGTGGAAAATAAACATATGTAAAATAAAGTTAATTGAAGAAGATTTTCTGAACCAACTTAGCTCTCAGATCCTGAAGAACAATTATACTTGAATATTCTAGTTCATCCGAGTTTTCTTCGATCAACTGAATGACATTGTTCAAAGATTTCAATGTTCACTAACATCGCTGTCTTCATCTTCAATTTCAACTGATTCATCTCGCCCTTCTTCTAGCTGGCTGTCCTCATTTCAAAGCCCAACGTCATTTCGATCATATACCTATAACTTTTGTTATTCTAAGAACATTCTTTTGCACATATGTATGTACATGCATACATAGATTTTCTCTTTTTTTACTTACATTAGTATTCATGACGTTTAAGATATTCATAATTTCAGCTTGCACATACTCTGGATCTTCTTCACTTAATCGCAATGCCAAAGTACTTAAGGGAATGCTATCTTTCACTTTAGAGCCGTGTGTTTGCGGTAAAATTTTATGCCAACATTTATTAATAACTGTTGGTTTTAATTTTTCCCAAGTCATGTTTAAGTTTAAAATAGCATCTCTTAATGTTACGGCTTTTAATGCTGCTCCAATGTCATTTTTTGCAACCACGTTGGATAACAAATTTTTACGGTGAAAGAGTTTTGTAAGACGTATTGCATTTTGATCCATGGGTTGCATTAGTGGTGTAACATTGGGTGGAATGTACATACATGACGGTAATGCATTCATCAATATTGTTAAGTTCTTCTGCTGGTGGATGACTTGGAGCATTGTCTAATAATAATAATGGTTTTATGGGTAAACCTCGATTTTCTAAATATTCTTTTACCTAAAATAACGAAGGTACCGTCAAAGAATCAAAATTTGCGAATAGCTAGTGTCGACTTACCTCTGGAATAAATTTTTTCTTGAACCAACGCTTAAAAATGCCTGATGTCATCCATGCTGTGTTTGAATGGTCATAATTCACTGGACTATTAAAATTTTTGAGCGTTCGGGGATTCTTAGCTTTTCCTATGCTCAGTAACTTGAGTTTATGACTTCCGGCAGTATTCGCACAAGAAAAAAAAGGTTACTCTTTGTTTATCAGTCTTTCTTCCCGGAGCTGTTTTTTCTAATGACGACACGAAGGTTTTATCGGGGAGGAGCTTCCAGTATAACCGTGATTCGTCCGCATTGTAGATTCGTTCTAAACTAAGTTGAAGTTCTGTTATTCTTTCTGATAATTTTTCTTTAAATGGAGTTATTACTTCCGGTTGTGATGATAGTTTCTGCCCAGCAATTTTTGAAAATCTTATGCCATGGCGTTTTTTAAGCCATTGCTCGCATGAAAAGAGCCTGTATCAAATTTTGCATGCAGCTGTTTCGCCTTCCCTTTGATCATGTCTCCATTAATAGGTGCGCGTTTTTCCCTTTGCTTCAAAAACCACTTATAAAATAGCTTTTTCCATTTTTAGATAAACTGATATTTTCATTGTTTTTCTTTTTCTCGGCCCTGTAAACGTACTTTTCAAAATCTTATTTTTGATTGAGGTAATTGTTGATTTAGCAACTCCATATTTTCTGGATAACTGTAGGTGCTACACCATATTGCAATGCTTCTAAGATTTCTGCCTTTTCTTGCAATTGTAGGTGTTTTCTTTTTGAGACGTTTGCGCAATACCTAGGCAATTTAAATCTAGTAGAACAAAATAAAATACTGCAATGCTTTCAGGATCACTGCTAAAACTGAACTGAGAAACAAACATATCACCATATCACATTTATCACCATTATTTAATAGCCATTTTCTTGGGACAAAAATCATCACAATGTTTTCTAATGAATGAATAATTGAATGAGTGAACTTGATTTCAAACGGCATTATGTAATTTATGAATGGATGCCTTAGTTGGAGCGAATCTTATTACAGTTAAGACAAGCTGTATTTAGATATAAAAGAGGTACAGTATTGCGGCATATTGTTTTCGTTTCTACCAGTTAAAAGACCTTCTTTTCTTTAAATTATGCATGCATATGTAAGGTTGAAAGACTTCTTGTATTCAGTGGCTAACAATTGTTGTACAGTGCAGTGATTCATAATGTCGAAACGTAAATGTCTCTTTTTCGAAGAAAAAATCAAGGTGTTACCAATTCTATGAATACATACAGTTTACTCTAGCGAAGTACAATATGTTCACTATTTGGAGGTCAATGTTAACATTTTTGTGTTCACTGTAGTGGATAGTTCACTATATCGCATGTTCACTATATCGAGACTCTACTGTAATATGAAATGTACTGAAATTGGATAGGCAATTTGCTAAACACTACAGTTAATGGATTTAAAATCATCGTTTTCATGGTAACCACATTTATATTGCACTACCGTACCTACAACATAAAACTACCCTAACCGCGGAAGCGAAGGGAATTTAAAATTGACATACAAGAGGCATGCTTATTTATGAAAATATAGTCAACTGGGGCTTTAGAAAAAAAAAGTGATCAGAGAGAAAATAAACAAGTTTCGACACACAACTAATTTTCAAATTCCTCGATAACTTCTACAAATACTTAAATGTAAATGAAATTTTACTTCGTATAAGCTGCAATAGGACATGTCAAAAGCCTTTCGCAATTGTAATTTGTAAATACCAAGACTCGAAGACCAAGCTTCCAGTCCATCTATTGAAGACCGGTTACGATCCAAAGAAACAGATGCCGAAGTAACACATCAGTGCACAGGTACCGAACGTTATTTAAAATTTGGCCAAATAAATAAATAAAAATTTGAAATTAAATCCATTCATTTAATTATAAAATCCGATTTCAAAAATATAAAAATTTTAACTTATAAATAGCTGTCGGATAGGATTTGTGATAGGTTTTTGTACAACTACTATTGTCTGAAAGAAATATAATTTATCTTGTTTTAAATTTATATCAAAATTATTATGAATAAATCACTGTCTCTCTTTAAAATTATTGAATCATTTCATTATTCTATCAAATAGTTTGATTGCATAAAGTCAATAAGTGAGATTTCCCACGTTTTACAACTAAAAGTAAACCCTGAGATAATTTAACATAATTTGTTTAATTTATTAAAATATAATTTTTAATTGATATTCATTCAAAAATATCACTACAATAGATTCAGTTTTATTTCTCAACATAGTCGTCTTGTAAGTCTGTACACTTTTTCCAGCGGTGCTCCCATCTTTTGAATGCGTCCAACTAGTAGTTAACATCTTGTTTTGCAAAATAGACGTTTACGAATGTGATGGCTTCCTCATTTCATGAAAATCTCTATCCTTGAAACGAAACTCTGAGTCTAGGAAACGGAAAAAGGTCTCTAGATAAGTAGCTGGAATTTTTCTCCATACTCGTCTCAAACTTCTAGATTTCCTGAACAGAAATTAATATGTATTTATGTTTGTGAACATGAGAATATTCATTTCTTTAGAAGAACCAATCATGGTTCTTACAAATTTTTTATAGCTGTTTTCCTTTTTGTTCTTTAAGAAGTTTTCAATTACGAGTTTAATACATTGCCAGGCTCGAACTTCCTTTTTCAGTTAATTCAGTTTCAAAGGTGTTATCTAGCATTGAAGAAGCCCTTTTGCACTAATAAGCATAGCGAAAAAAGGAAAAAATATATACTTCAAGGTTTGGGAAAGAACAATTTCATATTTACGAGGGTAGTCTGAAGAGTTTCCAGCCCCCCAGAAAAACAAGTATTTTTTTGTAAAATTCAATTGTATTTTTTAACATAGTCTCCTTGTAAGCCTATATACTTTTCCCAAATAGTAGCTGACATCTTGTTCTGCAAGATAGGCGTCTGGTCGTTCCATAAAAACGAATTTTATCCATTTGAAAATGAAACCTGACAGAAATTACTCAATTTGTCATAACTCAATTGTCATAACAGTTTCCAAAACATTATTGCTAATTTTTCATTTGCGTGCGGTGGCAGCCCAACGGGGTATATAAGCTTAAGGCTTGTCGTAACCTCAAGAGCGTTTTAGTGTGTAAAGTTTTTCATAGCTTTGTCACCATCACTCTTTGCCGTAAAGGGTGAATTGCAATTAATTGTTTTCCAACATGCGAATGGTGTCTGAGGATTGTTCCGGAACATTTTGCTACCAGGAATCTTTTGCTCTGGAGGGACTCGAACGCACAGCAACTGCTCAGTCAGCCGCAGACGCAAGCCTTTTTAGCACTGGAACACCGACCTCTTAAAATAAAAACGATATTAATTTTTTAAGTGAACTGTATAAATGTAGTTTTTTTCTGTTTAGTTTCTAGATTTGATTTGCTTTATGTTGCATCGAAGAATTCATAAATGTGATAATATACAAGCTGTTTCTCTTAACGCACCACTAAAAGTATTCAGTCTATATTCGAGGGTGGTTTGAAAAGTCTGTGAAAATCAGAAAATTGGCACCACTTGTGCGTATCGAGGTTGTTTCCCGTTAGTAGCATCTCTTTGAAGAACTCACACCAAATTTCTACCATGTTGGTTTATTACTCTGTGTTTAACGTTCGTTTGAATCGCTCACGTCATATGATTTCAAAAAATTGATGGAGGAGAGTTTCGTGTGTTGACAAAACATGGAAGGTAAATCGTCTTAGAGACTAAAGAGAAGCTTGATGAACATTATGGTGAATCTGCACATTCGATTAGAACGGTTTACAAGTGTTTCCATAATTTTCGGAGTGGCCATATGAGCACAAGCAACGCTGAACGTTCTTGACACCCTGTTTAGGCTACTACTCCAGGAGTCATTGATAAAATCCATGATTTGGTGATGGGAGAAAGTGAAGGTGCGTGAGATTACTAGTGTTGTGGGCATCTCGAGTGAACGGGCACATAATACTTTGCACCAACGTTTGAACATGAGAAAGTTGACCGTAAGATGGGTTCCGCGATTGCTCACAATTGACCAAAATCGAAATTGCGTGACGTGTTCCAAGGACGATTTGCAGCTATTTCCCCGGAATCCACAAGACTTTAGGCATCGGTTTGTCACTGTAGACGGAATATGGTTACACCACTACACGCCTGAGACCGGAGAACAGTCCCAACAATGGATTGCCAACGAAGAGTCTGCACCAAAAAAGGCGAAGGTTATGGCGGCTGCTTTTTAGGAATGAATAATCTTCGCCGACTATTTGGAAAGGGTAAAACTATTACAGGTGCATATTATCGATCGTTAGTGGACCGTTAAAAAGCGAACTGCAAGAAAAACGCCCACTATTGGCTCACAAAAAAGTGCTTTTTAATCACGACAACGCACCAACTTATTCCTTTGGAGTTGAGATCGAGAAATTGATGGAGTTAGGAGGAATGTGGTACAAGTTGGAAAACTTGTACCACATTCCTCCTATTCGCCAGATTTGGCTCTCTCGTACTACTGCCTGTTCCCCAATATGACAAATGAGATTAGTGGGAAAGAACTTTTATTCAAGCGAATATATACAGTCCCTGGCCAAATTACTTGAAACACTCAATATTTTGTAGTTTCTTAATAATAAAATATAAACTATACATGTATTATATTTTTTATTTATAAAACATATTGTAAAAATATGAAACATATGTAAATATGTATTAAATAAGTAATTAATATTTAGTCCATAACCCATGATTTTTAATAACACCCTTAATTCTTTGGGGCATACTTTCAATGCAAGATATGATTGTCTCTTTTATATCTCCATCGTTCTCCCATACATCCTTTTTATTCTTCATTAATATTTCCTTTGTAGGGTTTTCTCTTTCATATACTTTACTTTTTAGTCGATTCCATACGTTCTCGATGGGATTGAGGTCCGGTGAATTTCCGGGCTAACGTAAAAGAGGTATGTGATTGTCTTCAAAGAATTTCTTAACCTTTTTTGCCACATGGCAAGGAGCATTATCTTGCATAAATATACGCCCTGTCGGTATGCGACGTCCTGGCTTAAAATACGGTAATACCGTGTTTTTAAGACATTTATGTACTGCTCTTAACGCATTGTACCTTCTACAAAATACAAAGGGCCGGGTCCGTCTCCACTAATCGCTCCACAAATCATTACCTGCGGAGGGTGTTTTACAGTTCGAAGAACCGTGGACTCTGTGAGACGTTCGCCAAGTCGTCTACGAACAAATTGTGCTCGCTGCACTAACACAGAGCGAGCACTCGTCACTAAAGAAAACCTATTAAATAATGCAAACATTAATTCAGTAAAAATCATGTTAAGCTATTCACCTTTTTCCAAATCTCGTCTGTGAAATGTCGATATTCTCTTGCAAAGTTGAGACGAGTAGATTTCATTTTTTCTGTTAAACGCGGCTTTTTTACAGGTCTTCGGACCATTAGGCGATTTTCGCGCAATCGGCGCCTGACAGTTCTGTTCGAAATCTCTATTCCTCTCTCTTGTAGATTTTTTTGAATCATTTTAATTGTAGCAAATCTATTGCTCAAAGCCTGATGAACAATTTTACGGTCCGATCTCTTCGAAGTTTTTTTTTTCCGACCGCACTTTGCCCGTCTTTGTGTCGATATGCTAGCTCCTTCGTTTAAGTTTCTAGTTAAACGCGAAACAGAAGAAGGAGATACTTTCTGTAATTTTGCAATTTCTCGTTGTGAATGTTTGTTTGATACCGGTGTGAAAACAGCAGCCTAAGATAGCAGCCAATTTTTACGGAAACACCCGAACGTCCAGTGACGTCCATAATAACGGTAAAATTTAAGATACACCGCTACGATTTTTACTAAACACCAAATGGCGGCAAATTTACGGTTTTACATTAGAAAGGGGGTGCATCTTCTATACCGATAGGGAGTATATTCCCTAAACAGGATTAACTTGCCGAGGTTCCCTGAAATTTAAGAAAATCGCTAATGTAAAAATTATATCTCCGGTGTTATTCGCCGGAAACATAATGCGCTTTGGCAGTTATATTCCCAGTCCTATAGGGAGTATATACCCCAAATATCGTTAACTTGCCGAGGGTCCCTGGGGGTGAATTTAAGAAAATCGCACATGAAAAAATTATATCTTCGGTGTTATTCGTCGGAACATAATGCGCTTTGGCAGTTATATTCCCACTCCTATAGGGAGTATATTCCTCAAATATCGTTAACTTGCCGAGGTCCCTGGGGGTGAAATTTAAAAAAATCGCTATTGCAAAAATTATATCTCCGGTGTTATTCGCCGGAACATAATGCGCTTTGGCAGTTATATTCCCAGTCCTATAGGGAGTATACACCCCAAATATCGTTAACTTGCCGAGGGTCCCTGGGGGTGAAATTTAAGAAAATCGCAAATGAAAAAATTATATCTTCGGTGTTATTCGTCGGAACATAATGCGCTTTGGCAGTTATATTCCCACTCCTATAGGGAGTATATTCCTCAAATATCGTTAACTTGCCGAGGGTCCCTGGGGGTGAAATTTAAAAAAATCGCACATGCAAAAATTATATCTCCGGTGTTATTTGCCGGAACATAATGCGCTTTGGCAGTTATATTCCCACTCCTATAGGGAGTATATTCCTCAAATATCGTTAACTTGCCGAGGGTCACTGGGGGTGAAATTTAAAAAAATCGCTATTGCAAAAATTATATCTCCGGTGTTATTCGCCGGAACATAATGCGCTTTGGCAGTTATATTCCCAGTCCTATAGGGAGTATACACCCCAAATATCGTTAACTTGCCGAGGGTCCCTAGGGGTGAAATTTAAGAAAATCGTACATGCAAAAATTATATCTTCGGTGTTATTCGTCGGAACATAATGCGCTTTGGCAGTTATATTCCCACTCCTATAGGGAGTATATTCCTCAAATATCGTTAACTTGCCGAGGGTCCCTGGGGGTGAAATTTAAAAAAATCGCTATTGCAAAAATTACATCTCCGGTGTTATTCGCCGGAACATAATGCGCTTTGGCAGTTACATTCCCAGTCCTATAGGGAGCATACACCCCAAATATCGTTAACTTGCCGAGGGTCCCTGGGGGTGAAATTTAAGAAAATCGCACATGCAAAAATTATATCTCCGGTGTTATTCGCCGGAACATAATGCGCTTTGGTAGTTATATTCCCACTCCCATAGGGAGTATGTTGCTCAAATATCGTTAACTTGCCGAGGGTCCCTGGGGGTGAAATTTAAAAAATCGCACATGAAAAAATTATATCTTCGGTGTTATTCGCCGGAACATAATGCGCTTTGGCAGTTATATTCCCACTCCTATAGGGAGTATATTCCTCAAATATCGTTAACTTGCCGAGGGTCACGGGGGGTGAAATTTAAAAAAATCGCTATTGCAAAAATTATATCTCCGGTGTTATTCGCCGGAACATAATGCGCTTTGGCAGTTATATTCCCAGTCCTATAGGGAGTATACACCCCAAATATCGTTAACTTGCCGAGGGTTCCCTAGGGGTGAAATTTAAGAAAATCGTACATGCAAAAATTATATCTCCGGTGTTATTCGCCGGAACATAATGTGCTTTGGCAGTTATATTCCCAGTCCTATAGGGAGTATACACCCCAAATGTCGTTAACTTGCCGAGGGTCCCTGGGGGTGAAATTTAAAAAAATCGCTATTGCAAAAATTATATCTCCGGTGTTATTCGCCGGAACATAATGCGCTTTGGCAGTTATATTCCCAGTCCTATAGGGAGTATACACCCCAAATATCGTTAACTTGCCGAGGGTCCCTGGGGGTGAAATTTAAGAAAATCGTACATGCAAAAATTATATCTCCGGTGTTATTCGCCGGAACATAATGTGCTTTGGCAGTTATATTCCCAGTCCTATAGGGAGTATACACCCCAAATATCGTTAACTTGCCGAGGGTCCCTGGGGTGAAATTTATGAAAATCGCTAATTTAAAAATTATATCTCCGGTATTATTCGCCGGAACATAATGCGCTTTGGCAGTTATATTCCAGTGCTATAGGGAGTATACCCCAAAAAAAACATTGTTAACTTGCCGAGGGTCCCTGGGGGTGAAATTTAGGAAAATCGTACATAAAAAAATTGTATCTTCGGTTTTATTCGTCGGAACATAATGCGCTTTGGGCAGTTATATTCCCAGTGCTATAGGGAGTATATACCAAAAAACATCGTTAACTTGCCGAGGGTCCCTGGGGGTGAAATTTAAGAAAATCGCACATGAAAAAATTATATCTACGGTGTTATTTGCCGGAACATAATGCGCTTTGGCAGTTTATATTCCCAGTTCTATAGGGAGTATACACCCCAAATATCGTTAACTTGCCGAGGGTCCCTGGGGGTGAAATTTATGAAAATCGCTAATGTAAAAATTATATCTCCGGTGTTATTCGCCGGAACATAATGCGCTTTGGCAGTTATATTCCCAGTCCTATAGGGAGTATACACCCCAAATATCGTTAACTTGCCGAGGGTCCCTGGGGGTGAAATTTATGAAAATCGCTAATTTAAAAATTATATCTCCGGTATTATTCGCCGGAACATAATGCGCTTTGGCAGTTATATTCCCAGTCCTATGGGGAGTATACACTCCAAATATCGTTAACTTGCCGAGGGTCCCTGGGGGTGAAATTTAAGAAAATCGTACATGCAAAAATTATATCTCCGGTGTTATTCGCCGGAACATAATGTGCTTTGGCAGTTATATTCCCAGTCCTATAGGGAGTATACACCCCAAATGTCGTTAACTTGCCGAGGGTCCCTGGGGGTGAAATTTAAGAAAATCGCACATGAAAAAATTATATCTACGGTGTTATTTGCCGGAACATAATGCGCTTTGGCAGTTATATTCCCAGTCCTATGGGGAGTATACACCCCAAATATCGTTAACTTGCCGAGGGTCCCTGGGGGTGAAATTTAAGAAAATCGCTAATGTAAAAATTATATCTCCGGTGTTATTCGCCGGAACATAATGCGCTTTGGCAGTTATATTCCCAGTCCTATAGGGAGTATACACCCCGAATATCGTTAACTTGCCGAGGGTCCCTGGGGGTGAAATTTATGAAAATCGCTAATGTAAAAATTATATCTCCGGTGTAATTCGCCGGAACATAATGCGCTTTGGCAGTTATATTCCCACTCCTATAGGGAGTATACACCCCAAATATCGTTAACTTGCCGAGGGTCCCTGGGGGTGAAATTTATGAAAATCGCTAATGTAAAAATTATAATCTCCGGTGTAATTCGGCGAACATAATGCGCTTTGGCAGTTATATTCCCACTCCTATAGGGAGTATACACCCCAAATATCGTTAACTTGCCGAGGGTCCCTGGGGGTGAAATTTAAGAAAATCGTACATGCAAAAATTATATCTCCGGTGTTATTCGCCGGAACATAATGTGCTTTGGCAGTTATATTCCCAGTCCTATAGGGAGTATACACCCCAAATGTCGTTAACTTGCCGAGGGTCCCTGGGGGTGAAATTTAAGAAAATCGCACATGAAAAAATTATATCTACGGTGTTATTTGCCGGAACATAATGCGCTTTGGCAGTTATATTCCCAGTCCTATGGGGAGTATACACCCCAAATATCGTTAACTTGCCGAGGGTCCCTGGGGGTGAAATTTAAGAAAATCGTACATGCAAAAATTATATCTCCGGTGTTATTTGCCGGAACATAATGCGCTTTGGCAGTTATATTCCCAGTGCTATAGGGAGTATATACCAAAAACTCGTTAACTTGCCGAGGGTCCCTGGGGGTGAAATTTAAGAAAATCGCACATGAAAAAATTATATCTACGGTGTTATTTGCCGGAACATAATGCGCTTTGGCAGTTATATTCCCATTGCTATAGGGAGTATACACCAAGAAACATTGTTAACTTGCCGAGGGTCCCTGGGGGTGAAATTTAGGAAAATCGCTAATGTAAAAATTATATCTCCGGTGGTATTCGCCGGAACATAATGCGCTTTGGCAGTCATCTTCCTGGTCCTATAGGGAGTATACTCCCCCAAATATCATTAACTTGCCGAGAGTCCCTGGTGGTGAAATTTATGAAAATCGCTAATGTAAAAATTATATCTCCGGTGTTATTCGCCGGAACATAGTGCGCTTTGGTAGTTATATTCCCATATAGATTAAAAATAAGCCGGGACCAAGGACAGATCCTTGAGGTACTCCGTGGTTAATAGTAAGAATATCTGAAAAAAACGTTGTTGAAATTTACAAGCTGCAATCTATCACTGAGGAAAGATGTAATAAGTTTGATACTTATTACTGAACAAATTATATATAGGAAGTCTACTCCCCAAATATTGTGAAGTTGCAAAAATAATATCCAGGGGAGTTATGCTATGGTAAAACTCTGTCGGCGCTTTGTGTTACTGTATTGTTTATTAATACTGTCTGCATAAATCACAGATATTGTTTCGGAAGGCAGCTTGTGGTTTGGATGCATCGATGAAGCATGCGGTATGTAGACTTCTATTAAAACTGGAGCAAGTAGAATATTCGTCCTCTATTGGTTGTGCACAATAAAGGCACTTTGCAGCAAGATTTGAAAAATGTTTTAGGAGCAGGTGTTTGATTTCCGTCCTATAGTCGTTCATAACTTTTCTCCTCTAAAGCTTGATTTTTAATGAATTGTTCGAAAAAATATATAGCCTACATGCCGCAATTAGAATTGTCTCTGTTTGAAAGATGGTGTTTCCTAGGAGAGTTTGCCAACCCGTTGCAAATTGGCTTTCAGTTACATAGTCGTTTTAAAGTTCTTAGAATCATTTGAAGAGGAATCTATTTCTTTACCTATATAGGCAGAGTAATTTGAATCAAAAAAGATGTATTCCTTCTTGGAAAATATTTAAAATTATCAAAATGCAGTGGCGGTTATTTTCATTAAATGGCATTATTGCAAAAGTTTCATTGATGTAAATACATGGTAAGGAGGGTATGATTAGCGAAGAAGATAGTAGATAACTTTATAAGAAAACGGTGGAGAATCAAATTGTGCATTCAACAAATATGAAGTTATATCAATTGCAAAGCTAGAAAGCTGCTCCCCAGCATTTAAGGTTGTATCAGAATACGATTTTCCAGCCAAGTGACATTTCGAAAAGGGCAACTACACAAGATCGATGACGTGGTTATCTACACGAATCTCTACTTTTCCGCGTATCAGGAATGTTTTGATAATAGTTAACATCACTAACTAATCCATTTGGCAGAAGGGTAACTTATTTAAGTGATCGCCATTTTTTGCCATCGTATGAGGAATAAGTTACAACAGAGAAGACTATTGCAAGTAATAAGTAAAAGTGATTAAAGCCTGCTAATTTTGGCAACATATGGTTTTCCTAAAATTCGTTGTCTCTCTATACATTAAACAATTTAGTTTCCCTTTTAAAACGTATAAAATACTAAATCACTCCATCTCTTTTTAGTTACATTGAGTAAGCCTTACAGCTGGTAATGGTGATTGGATGACATCTTTAAAGAATCGTCATTATTTAAGAAATCAAAATTGATATAATTAGGATCATAATCGGTGCATTAATCGGTGGAGTATATATATATTATTTTTTTCTATTATTTTTCAGTTATCTTTTATTATATTTTTTCTCTTTGTATTATGTGCACATGTATTCGTATTATTATTTCGTCCTGTAATTGGGGTATCCTGTTGGGCGAATACAGTTTATTATAAAGTTTATTATTATAATCTTTATATTTATGAGAACACTTAATCTCTATTATACCATCATCTTCAATTAATCCATCTGATGTGCAAACTAAGAATGGATATTTTCCGTAAATTATAAGTCCACTTCTACATGCATTTGGTTTTCATTCACATATTTCTTCTAGCAATCTCTTCGTATTTAATACCAGTTGCTTCAGTTATAACATTGTTTCCAGTTCTTATTTCTCGAACAATCGACTTTTTTGTTATTTCTTTAGACTTAAATATTTTAACAAATAAAGAAGATGCTTCTTCTAGGTCTCCTTTCCTTCTACAAGCTTCCGTGAACTAATGTATGCCTTTCTTAGTTCTTCAGTTCAGCGTTGGTAAGGTGACCACATGGATTTCTTCCATATACTTCTGATGCTTTTCACTTGAATCTTTCATTCGCCCAAATGGGCCCCTACATTATTTATTTTTCTATTTTTTTATATATGACTCAGTGAAGTTGGTGCTTGCTTGTTTAGTTCCATTATTCGGTCTTTCTTCAGCTGTTCTCTCTTCACAATTAGATTCTGGAATTATGTCTACATTAGTTCTCCTTTTCTTTAAATTAATCTCATTGCCATCGGCAAGTTAACAATATGTAAGGAGTATACTCCCTGTAGGACTAGGAATATAACTGCCAAAGCGCATTATGTTCCGCCGAATAACACCGGAGATATAATTTTTTCATGTTTCGATTTTCTTAAATTTCACCCCCAGGGACCCTCGGCAAGTTAACGATGTTTTTTTGGTTTTATACTCCCTATAGCACTGGGAATATAACTGCCAAAGCGCATTATGTTCCGACGAATAACACCGAAGATACAATTTTTTCATGAACGATTTTCCTAAATTTCACCCCAGGGACCCTCGGCAAGTTAACAATGTTTTTTGGTGTATACTCCCTATAGCACTGGGAATATAACTGCCAAAGCGCATTATGTTCCGGCGAATAATACCGGAGATATAATTTTTAAATTAGCGATTTTCATAAATTTCACCCCCAGGGACTCTCGGCAAGTTAACGATATTTGGGGTGTATACTCCCTATAGGAGTGGGAATATAACTGCCAAAGCGCATTATGTTCCGGCGAATAACACCGGAGATATAATTTTTACATTAGCGATTTTCATAAATTTCACCCCCAGGGACCCTCGGCAAGTTAACGATATTTGGGGTGTATACTCCCTATAGGACTGGGAATATAACTGCCAAAGCGCATTATGTTCCGCCGAATAACACCGGAGATATAATTTTTTCATGTGCGATTTTCTTAAATTTCACCCCCAGGGACCCTCGGCAAGTTAACGATATTCGGGGTGTATACTCCCTGTAGCACTGGGAGTGCAACTGCCAAAGCGCATTATGTTCCGGCAAATAACACCGGAGATATAATTTTTGCATGTACGATTTTCTTAAATTTCACCCCCAGGGACCCTCGGCAAGTTAACGATATTTGGGGTGTATACTCCCTATAGGACTGGGAATATAACTGCCAAAGCGCATTATGTTCCGACGAATAACACCGGAGATATAATTTTTGCAATAGCGATTTTTTTAAATTTCACCCCCAGGGACCCTCGGCAAGTTAACGATATTTGGGGTGTATACTCCCTATAGGACTGGGAATATAACTGCCAAAGCGCATTATGTTCCGGCGAATAACACCGGAGATATAATTTTTACATTAGCGATTTTCATAAGTTTCACCCCCAGGGACCCTCGGCAAGTTAACGATATTTGGGGTGTATACTCCCTATAGGACTGGGAATATAACTGCCAAAGCGCATTATGTTCCGGCAAATAACACCGTAGATATAATTTTTTCATGTGCGATTTTCTTAAATTTCACCCCCAGGGACCCTCGGCAAGTTAACGATGTTTTTTGGTATATACTCCCTATAGCACTGGGAATATAACTGCCAAAGCGCATTATGTTCCGACGAATAACACCGAAGATACAATTTTTTCATGTACGATTTTCCTAAATTTCACCCCCAGGGACCCTCGGCAAGTTAACAATGTTTTTTGGTGTATACTCCCTATAGCACTGGGAATATAACTGCCAAAGCGCATTATGTTCCGGCGAATAATACCGGAGATATAATTTTTTAAATTAGTGATTTTCATAAATTTCACCCCCAGGGACCCTCGGCAAGTTAACGATATTTGGGGTGTATACTCCCTATAGGACTGGGAATATAACTGCCAAAGCACATTATGTTCCGGCGAATAACACCGGAGATATAATTTTTGCATGTACGATTTTCTTAAATTTCCACCCCAGGGACCCTCGGCAAGTTAACGATATTTGGGGTGTATACTCCTATAGGACTGGGAATATAACTGCCAAAGCGCATTATGTTCCGACGAATAACACCGGAGATATAATTTTTGCAATAGCGATTTTTTTAAATTTCACCCCCCGGGACCCTCGGCAAGTTAACGATATTTGGGGTGTATACTCCCTATAGGACTGGGAATATAACTGCCAAAGCGCATTATGTTTTCCCGGGGAATAAAACCGGGGATATAATTTTTTTCATTAGCGATTTTCATAAGTTTCACCCCCAGGGACCCTCGGCAAGTTAACGATATTTGGGGTGTATACTCCCTATAGAACTGGGAATATAACTGCCAAAGCGCATTATGTTCCCGGGAAATAACACCGTAGATATAATTTTTTTCATGTGCGATTTTCTTAAATTTCACCCCCAGGGACCCTCGGCAAGTTAACGATGTTTTTTTGGTATATACTCCCTATAGCACTGGGAATATAACTGCCAAAGCGCATTATGTTCCGACGAATAACACCGAAGATACAATTTTTTCATGTACGATTTTCCTAAATTTCACCCCCAGGGACCCTCGGCAAGTTAACAATGTTTTTTGGTGTATACTCCCTATAGCACTGGGAATATAACTGCCAAAGCGCATTATGTTCCGGCGAATAATACTGGAGATATAATTTTTAAATTAGTGATTTTCATAAATTTCACCCCCAGGGACCCTCGGCAAGTTAACGATATTTGGGGTGTATACTCCCTATAGGACTGGGAATATAACTGCCAAAGCGCATTATGTTCCGGCGAATAACACCGGAGATATAATTTTTGCAATAGCGATTTTTTAAAATTCCACCCCCAGGGACCCTCGGCAAGTTAACGATGTTTTTTGGTATATACTCCCTATAGCACTGGGAATATAACTGCCAAAGCGCATTATGTTCCGACGAATAACACCGAAGATACAATTTTTTCATGTACGATTTTCCTAAATTTCACCCCCAGGGACCCTCGGCAAGTTAACAATGTTTTTTTGGTGTATACTCCCTATAGCACTGGGAATATAACTGCCAAAGCGCATTATGTTCCGGCGAATAATACTGGAGATATAATTTTTAAATTAGTGATTTTCATAAATTTCACCCCCAGGGACCCTCGGCAAGTTAACGATATTTGGGGTGTATACTCCCTATAGCACTGGGAATATAACTGCCAAAGCGCATTATGTTCCGGCGAATAACACCGGAGATATAATTTTTACATTAGCGATTTTCATAAATTTCACCCCCAGGGACCCTCGGCAAGTTAACGATATTTGGGGTGTATACTCCCTATAGGACTGGGAATATAACTGCCAAAGCGCATTATGTTCCGGCGAAATAACCCCCGGAGATATAATTTTTACATTAGCGATTTCCATAAGTTTCACCCCCAGGGACCCTCGGCAAGTTAAAAGATATTTGGGGTGTATACTCCCTATAGAACTGGGAATATAACTGCCAAGCGCATTATGTTCCGGCAAATAACACCGTAGATATAATTTTTTCATGTGCGATTTTCTTAAATTTCACCCCCAGGGACCCTCGGCAAGTTAACGATGTTTTTTGGTATATACTCCCTATAGCACTGGGAATATAACTGCCAAAGCGCATTATGTTCCGACGAATAACACCGAAGATACAATTTTTTTCATGTACGATTTTCCTAAATTTCACCCCCAGGGACCCTCGGCAAGTTAACAATGTTTTTTGGTGTATACTCCCTATAGCACTGGGAATATAACTGCCAAAGCGCATTATGTTCCGGCGAATAATACCGGAGATATAATTTTTAAATTAGTGATTTTCATAAATTTCACCCCCAGGGACCCTCGGCAAGTTAACGATATTTGGGGTGTATACTCCCTATAGGACTGGGAATATAACTGCCAAAGCACATTATGTTCCGGCGAATAACACCGGAGATATAATTTTTGCATGTACGATTTTCTTAAATTTCACCCCCAGGGACCCTCGGCAAGTTAACGATATTTGGGGTGTATACTCCCTATAGGACTGGGAATATAACTGCCAAAGCGCATTATGTTCCGACGAATAACACCGGAGATATAATTTTTGCAATAGCGATTTTTTTAAATTTCACCCCCAGGGACCCTCGGCAAGTTAACGATATTTGGGGTGTATACTCCCTATAGGACTGGGAATATAACTGCCAAGCGCATTATGTTCCGGCGAATAACACCGGAGATATAATTTTTACATTAGCGATTTTCATAAGTTTCACCCCCAGGGACCCTCGCAAGTTAACGATATTTGGGTGTATACTCCCTATAGAACTGGGGGAAAATAACTGCCAAAGCGCATTATGTTCCGGCAAATAACACCGTAGATATAATTTTTTCATGTGGGGATTTTCTAAATTTCACCCCCAGGGACCCTCGGCAAGTTAACGATGTTTTTTGGTATATACTCCCTATAGCACTGGGAATAACTGCCAAAGCGCATTATGTTCCGACGAATAACACCGAAGATACAATTTTTTCATGTACGATTTTCCTAAATTTCACCCCCAGGGACCCTCGGCAAGTTAACAATGTTTTTTGGTGTATACTCCCTATAGCACTGGGAATATAACTGCCAAAGCGCATTATGTTCCGGCGAATAATACTGGAGATATAATTTTTAAATTAGTGATTTTCATAAATTTCACCCCCAGGGACCCTCGGCAAGTTAACGATATTTGGGGTGTATACTCCCTATAGGACTGGGAATATAACTGCCAAAGCGCATTATGTTCCGGCGAATAACACCGGAGATATAATTTTTTGCAATAGCGATTTTTTAAAATTCCACCCCCAGGGACCCTCGGCAAGTTAACGATATTTGAGGAATATACTCCCTATAGGAGTGGGAATATAACTGCCAAAGCGCATTATGTTCCGACGAATAACACCGAAGATATAATTTTTTCATGTGCGATTTTCTTAAATTTCACCCCCAGGGACCCTCGGAAAGTTAAACGATATTTGGGGTGTATACTCCCTATAGGACTGGGAATATAACTGCCAAAGCGCATTATGTTCCGGCGAATAACACCGGAGATATAATTTTTGCAATAGCGATTTTCTAAAATTCCACCCCCAGGGACCCTCGGCAAGTTAACGATATTTGAGGAATATACTCCCTATAGGAGTGGGGAATATAACTGCCAAAGCGCATTATGTTCCGACGAATAACACCGAAGATATAATTTTTTCATGTGCGATTTTCTTAAATTTCACCCCCAGGGACCCTCGGAAAGTTAACGATATTTGGGGTGTATACTCCCTATAGGACTGGGAATATAACTGCCAAAGCGCATTATGTTCCGGCGAATAACACCGGAGATATAATTTTTACATTAGCGATTTTCTTAAATTTCAGGGAACCTCGGCAAGTTAACGCTGTTTAGGGAATATACTCCCTATCGGTATAGAAGATGCACCCCCTTTCTAATGTAACCGCAAATTTGCCGCCATTTGGTGTTTAGTAAAAATCGTAGCGGTGTATCTTAAATTTTACGTTATTATGGACGTCACTGGACGTTCGGGTGTTTCCGTAAAAATTGGCTGCTATCTTAGGCTGCTGTTTTCACAACCGGTTTGTTTGATTTTTAGAAGAGCTTGTATAGCGGCTTTTGTTCACTTGTTAAATCTTTCCCGGGCATTTTCTCAAAAACCTCAAATATTTCAATTTTTTTTCAAATTCCAAATAATTAATTATTAAGAGAGAGATAGAATAACAATTTTACCTTTTTCAATAACGACATATCAACACAAAACACTTAACGATACTCCACAACTTAGCTTCTATACTGTTATGACGAAATATTTTAAAAAATATCGATGCATTCTCTAAACTGTGAACTCGCTAAATATAAGTTGATAACTGATAACTGAAATATTTATATATACGTACTTTACTCTTCTAAATATCATTTCTCTGGCATTTTTATTTATTGATACAATAATCTAGTCCCCCTATAAACGATCGGATTCAAAGCAAAAGAATATCACTATAATAGGATGAGAATTTCCAGGTAAAAGAGTTGATTTATGACATGTTTCAAGTAATATGACCAGGGACTGTAATTGCGAAAATGGATGATTATTTTGCGGAATTGGACCAATCCTATTATTCGAAAGTGATTAACAAATTGGAGCAGCGTTGGACAAAGTGTAATGGCCTAAGAGAAATTAAGAAAATTTAAGTACTTTTCATTTTTGCGCGGACTTTTCAAACCACTACCGTACATCAAAATATGTCTACAGTATAGTTTACTTGATTCTGAATAACTTTTTCTTGAAATATTTTCTAATAAAGTGAATAGATGATCTACAAAAATTATTGCTAGGAAATCAAACTTCAATGTAGAAATAATTATGTAGTGTAATCTGTTTAATGTTTGTTCTTATTTGACGCTTATTTCTAACATCTACCTGAACGAGCGAATGCTTTATATACCGATTTAGTGTTTAAACAAGTAAAGTAACACCATTTGCTAGCTATACAAGATAAGTGTATGCGGATAGTTTTCTTTCCTTAATTTACACACGTATTACGAAATTTAGTCTCGACAAACAAACTCTAGCCTTCCTTAGTGTATGGAACAAATTTTATTCACTTCACGCAAACCGACGCGACGCTAAGGCAATATTTAACTTTTGTTCAGTTATCAAATGCTCTCAAGCATAACTTTGCGTGATTTGTGTAGCTTTGACGGTGACAAACGGCAAATTCCCTTTATTGCACTTCCTCATCGCTAATTGATGCTAAATTGTATAGTTCGCTAGTCTTGTGGATTTATATCCATCACGCACGGTAGGCAAGACGAAATGTACCTGCTTTGTAAACGTACTGGAACACATTTTTTTGTATTATTTACTGCTCGCTCGGGGATGTGCATATGTACATAAATATTTTCTGAGATTTTTTCCGCTTTTTTCGCTTATTGCGCTTGGTAATAGAGTTTTATTAAAAAAAGCTATAATGTCTGTTTACATATAAAACAATTACTTGCTGGTAATAATAAAATTTATTGTCAACATTCTACTTTTATCATTTTGAAAGAACAATAATACTAAGGTTACTATACTCTGTTTATTATACAGCGTATCCACGTAGTGTGTGGGCGGGCGATAATTCCCTCCCTAAGCAATCTAGAGAAGTTTTCATTTAAAAAATATTCAAAGATAATTGTTGCACGATTTTAAATGCTTCTTTTCAATTCAACTTTCATCAATATTCCTTATACTTATCTCTCTTGGTTTTTGAGATAATTGACATAATTTGAAATTTTTGCGAAATATCGCTGTTTCTTTGCTACGCAACAAAAGTTGCTACGATCTAGCGCCTTGATAATAATAAAAAAAAATAATCCAAAATAACACAAGGATACAACAACTTTCCCCCGAATATTTAATAATTTAATGATTAGTAGAGCAACGCAAACTGCGCTGAAAGCCAGTCGCGGACGCATAAAAGTTTACACAAAATAAATTAAATGTGATACGTGCTCAAACACATACCGTTTTAAGAGTCTTCCGTGAAATCACAAAGTGGATAATGTCTATTTAATATTTGTAACATTAGATATGTTTCCAAAGTTGATTCGGCAAAGTGAGTGCGGCGTGAAGAAAAAGTGTTTTTGTATGCCGAAAACGAACGTTCTACATCTAGTGACGTTATATTTGCGTAAGTAAAATAGTCTTTCAAATAACTTAACGGTTCTGTTGACGCACCTTCACAAATTTGTCTTAATGTGCCAAAATCAGAGTCTTTATCTAAAACACTTTCAAACTTTTCTAAAACACAAACATTTCTTGCGTCTTCTATGGCGCATAGCTGTGCGTGAACATGTTGCACTATTTGCAAAGATTCCACTAACGACACCGAAGAATTTTTTAGTTTTTCTATTGCATCCGCTAGTCCCATGTAATTGTTCTGAATAATTTCCAAATCTGTTTTAACTTGACTATCCTGAAATTTCAAGCGGCTTACCTTGACAGCCGCAGCTTCCTTTGGGTCGAATTCTAAAATCACGTTCTTTATATTCTCAAAATATTTAAGATAATAAAATGCAGCTTCTAACCATGTTTCCCAACGAGTAAGACTAGGTTGTGGTGGTTCAGGAATACCGGGGCATAGTCTATGAAATTCCCGAATACGTTTTGGGGATTTTACAAACACAGCTTTTGTATGTGCTATTAGAGCGTCTACCTCGGGATAACATTTTCTGATACTATCTGCTACGAGACTGAGAGTATGAATTTTACACGTAATATGCAACAAGTTAGCACAATGTTTTTTAAGAGATCGACCTACAGCAAGCATGTTTGCGGCACCATCACCCATAAACATCAACAGTTGATTTGTTGAAAGTTCAAACTTTTCCAATGTATTTAACACCAACATTGAAATTACTTCGGCAATGCATTGTTGTATTCGTCTGGAAGCTAGTAAAATTGAGGGTGACGGTCGATGTGGTTCCATTGTGCGTACCATTATATTAACCACAGAATGTTTTTTACGATCTGTTGTTTCGTCCACACATAACCACAGTTTTTTATCTTGCAACTCCGATTTAATTCTTTTCTCGACATGCTCACGAGCAGACGGCACAACTCTCTGTAATGTTCTCTCACTTGGTAACTTAAAGTCCGAATATTCATTCCAAACCGAGACGTATGCTTTCTTCCTTACTAAATGAAGTGGTAAATTATATGCATAAAGGTAACACACAAATTAAATTTAAATTTGTCATAATCTCGTGTGGAATTTTTTTTTGAAACATGCCCTGCACTATTTACGTGCAGTAGACGATCACTTTTCGACCAACACATTAAATCTATTTTACACACTACACATTGAATTTTAGCACCATCACACTTGAAATCAGGCATTTCTGCAATAAATTCTCTTATTGTGTCCAACTTTGGTCGTTCGCGACGTAGGAAACATTTTCAAAACAAACGTAGAACTACGATATAGTATACGACAGCGTAGATGCATACACAACAGATCGGCTTTCGAGTCGCAGTTATACTAACGCTTATACCGAATTGTCCCGGGCGTGTTTATTTTGTGTAAACTTTTATGCGTTCGCCACTGGCTTTCAGCGCAGTTTGCGTTGCTCTAATGATTAGTGAAACCTTCATTCAGGGTGCCGGCTTGCTCATTCGGCGAAGGAGTGGGTCAATACACTCACAAGAAAATTTAACTTTTAAGGGCGCCACCTGCTTGAAATTACCCTGTCAGGCGGGGTAAACAGGAACCCACGAGATACTGGTTGAAAATTATAAGGGGAAATAGGAAAATTTGAACTGACAAAAACTCACAAATTTAACGTTGAAGGAGCAAGCTCCTTTAATGTCACACAAATATGATTACCAAGAAACAATGTTTCATAAAGAAACCAAACAAAATCCAAAACCAACCAACGGCAACGGTTATAAGTAGATTTCCATTAATATTCAACAATGTGATAATATTCCTAAACTATAAAATTGGAAACTACATCGTGGACGTTTCTCTAGACAGTCAAGCCACAAGTGATCACATTGCACAACTAGAAGACGGAAATTCGATGCCAGATGTCATTCATATCACCCGGAAAATACGTCACCACAGACGGTATAAGCTGTTCCAGAATTAAGAAGTTGGAAGACGTGAACGGAATTATTAAAATGGCATATTACATATGTAAGATTGAAGGACCCTAGCTGATCAAATAAAGAAGAACTAAACATAAACAGAGCTGGGAGCAGTAAAATTATAGAAACACAACTGGGCCTGCGTACCCGTATCATTGAACGCACCTCTAGACTGGCCTAAACGAATAGAGCGAGAATTGACAGCTCGCAATCACGCGACCAACTGCATGACGCAAAATTTCCAATAGCTGCATGTAAACAATGAATGATATATAACCTCGTTACTAGATGTTAACAGATATAGACAGAAACACTTTCAATTTGAAGAGAGAAAATAATAAGAGAAAAGACAAAAGGGGTTCCTACGACACGAAACAAGGAAAGAATAAAACCTCAAGGAGATAATAGGCTAATTTTAACTCTATTGCTATGTATTTATGGAACGATTTAAATGTTAAACACTTATAAAATCGAACAGAACCACACACGCGTTACCTGGATGAGAATCTTGATTCAAAAGTCAGAAATTAATTAGCGTCCCTCTACGGCTTTATTTTAGTCGCGATGGCGATTGTTTCAGACGCAGCAAATTTAGATAACTCTTTTCGAAATATAATTTGTAGATGAATTTCCAACGGATATTCTTATTTTTAATAGTAGTATGATGCATTACACGCAGTAACGCAACTAGAAGACTGAATTTATCCTATTCTATGACATTTCACCACCAGCAACTATATGATCATATACTGAGTCACAAGACGATTTCATTACGATCGATGTCTAATACATGAAATTATGTTAGAAATACCTCTGAATTTATGCTGTCACTTGTTTTAGGAAAATATTCTATTAAATTTGAAGATTTACAAATGAAGAGAAGATGAGTAACTTTCTAGTTTCACCATAATCTTCGAAAAAGAGCTAATAGCTGCCAAAGGGATTTTGACATTGAACGAGTGACCATACTGAACAAACCATACGTGCCGCCGATGACAATTACGTTCAAAGACGTAAATTATAACATTGCAATAGATAGGCGAATTTGGAATTCGGTAGAAATACTGTAGCTTCAGTTGCAGTGACCGGATTGGCTGTGAGATAGAGGCTCAATAGAATTGAGCCTCTATTTCCTATAAACTTGTGTTTGGGCGTCTTTGGTTATACGGCTATTTCGCGGGACTGCAGTGATAAGCATATATCTACATTAATTTTAAAAAGGAATTTTAGGCGCTTTTAGCGAAAACACTATGTGAAAATGTCACTTTAGAGTCACTCACACTTGGTTCTCGAAAGCCTGTACAACAGTACGTGCTATGTTGCTACGTTTGATTTCTGCTATTTCAATTTTGTTTTAACGGAACACCTTGTGTATTTTTCTGCGATTGGATAGAGAAGCTGCAATAGAATTTTGTTTATAAACATTCCTTACAGTCCCTATACCTAAAATGTGCTGTACTTTAGTAAAAATTTTAGTTTAACATTAAATATAAAACTATGCGGATAAGTTTTTTGCTAAAATACATACAATGGCTGTGACAAAATACGATAAACTTTTGTTTTTCTAAAGATATTCATTAAAAATAAATTGCAAAATTTAACTTATGTATACAATTTCGCATCTATTAGAACACCAATTTGCTTCATATAAACTATAATGCGATTCCTTGTATTTTATTGAACACAATTCATCTAGGAAGTTCTTTCATAAACATTTCTATTTAGCTAAATTGCGAAACTTTTTAAAGAATTTTGAGTATAGTTTATTTCAAATTATAAGAATATAACTGTAGACTTACAAGGCCTTTAATACCTTTATTGCACCTTCTGTGACGATTCTTAAAGTGAAGTATAAGTAAATCTATTCCTTTTATGTTGAACTCTAATTAACATTTGTCTACTTATTTTCGCTATTTATTATTATTTATACGTGTTGGCTAACTTGCTAGACAATGTATGTAGGAAAATGGTTATTTCGAGTAGATGATGAAACAGTACCAAAAAAGATAACGTTTACACGTTTGCTTTATGAATATCTTTAGCGAAACAAAAGTTTATAGTATTTCGTCACAGCACCCTACGTTTTTAAACGAAAAGCTTATCTGCATAGCTTCATATTTAATTTACTAAAGAAGGGCGCATTTCAGGTATAGGAAAATGTTTACAAAAAAGATTCTAGAAGAGCTTCTCTGTTATATTTTGTAAAAATATAGGGAGTGTTTTGTTTAAAAAAATTGAAACAACATGAACTAAACTTGGCAACGACGGAGATGACCTTCTTGTAGAACCTGGTTGATATAAAAAAATCTTCGATGTCTTGCCAAAAACTTCAAGAAATACTCAATCGAATAAAATTTGAATCACCACCCCAGCGTGTAAGACGTTTAAGATATCGACCGTTAATGAAACAGCGACATTTCGCAAAATTTTAAAATTATGTCAATTATCTCAAAAACTAAGAGATAGGTAGAGAGAATATTGATGAAAGTTGCTACGAATTGAAGAGAGGTATCTAAAATCGTAATAATATACAGGAAGCTCCATTTAAAAAACCAAATTTGTATCATGCGCAGCGGAAACGGAACACCTTGTATACATGAATATAATTTTATATTGTGCAGCATTTGTCTCTGAATATTTTTAATTTGAAAACTTTTTCTCTAAATTGCTCAGGAAAAGAAGTATCTTCTGTCCACGCACTAGGTGGAGACGCTGTACAGGAGGAGTATGGTAGAAAGCCACATTTACACAGGCCTAACTAATTTTAAGTTGGAAATTTGAAAAATGCAATGATTTTAATCTGCCAATGAAAATATAAATTTTGCATTAAAATTTCCCGCAAATTATTTAATTGTAATTATTTATTTTGTGAAGCGTGAACTAGTGGAGGAAATTTATTCGTTTTACTGTTTAGAGTAATGTATATTGTAATATTCAATATTTACATCGGGAACATCAGCTGTCAATTTAGAACGTATAGGATATTCAGGATAGCCACCCGATAGTAATGAAAAGTCCCTCTAGCGGAGAAAGAGCTCATTTCGACAGTTACAATTTCCCCCAGCCCGACTGGCCTTGGAGTCCGGACGTTAAATATAAAATATAAGTCCAGATAACGATGATCTTAGGGTAACGTAGATAAAACTCCATCTTCTGTGCAATTCCTCCATTTGTCAATCGTCAACATTAATGTAAACTTCTTGTAAAACAGACAACAGGGTATATTCAAAGGCATTTCAAACATCATTCCGTAAATTAAATCTCTGCCCTAATGTTATTAAGTAAATCGTCAGTAAAATTCGTCATATTTATGTTGTCAGTGGTTCTTTTGAGCATAGAGTCGTCTAATTTCAGTCATCTGGTAGCGTTACCGCATTCATTCTCGCATGCTATTTCTATAAATAACTTCCTTTCATCGAAATGCACCATAAAATTTATATTTGGACAAAAATCATCAAAATTTGCTGTGAAATGAAACAATCGCTATCGCGATTAAATAAAGGAGTAGAGGGACGCCAGAAAATTCATCAATTCTGGTTAGACTTTCGTTAAATTAACCAGTGTTTTGACTACGGTCTCAATTTAATGTGTTCGATAGTGAAATTAAAGTATAATTTCAAAGAAAAAAAGGTTCGAGGTTAGAGCAGGCAGATTCCTGTAAATGTCATTGAAAACATAGGGTTTAGATGACAGCTGCATAGAAAATTTAAGGTTAGTTTGTATTTTTAATTCTAAAATTCGTTAATTTCCATTAATTTACTTCAAAATTCAAAAATAAGACCGCCGAAAGAGTATTCAGGAATACTCCCGATCCCACAAATTTAAATTAATGTAGAAAATTAAAATTTTTCACAAATTTACCCTGAGAAACACATATCAATATATGTTGTTACAAAAAATGAAAGATATGTGCTTATTACATTTTATTTCAGTCCAAACAGAATATGGGATATGATATGTATTTGTGAAGCATAAAATAATAATTCCATTTATTTATTTTATTCCATGTCGCTTCATACACTGCCACTCTCACTAGAATCACCAATGTTAACAGAAGTAATAAAGTGCTCAGTAACATCATCAGTTAGACCATCCACTGAGCATGATACGGCTGTAATCACAGAACTGTTTTACCCTTATTTTTGGCAATTTCATCAGTTACGTGGCAATTGTATCTATCTTTGTATTTTTGCGAAAAAAATATTCTGAAAACCTTTTTTCAGTTATTATTACATGGCAGTTAAATTTTATTTTGGATAAAAAATTGAGTTACCTGTTTTTCTTACTAAGGCAACCAAATGTAGGTTGATGTCAATGAGTAAATGGATGAGTTAGAATGTAACATCTCTTGGACTTATGTATTTTTTTGCTGATTTTAGATTTGTGTATGCGTGTGTTGTTTTGGGTCTGTGGATCCAGGAGTAGAACGGTTCATTTTAATTGATCTGGATGCTTTTGGCCTGGGTGATTTTTAATTAATTTAATGAATATTGATTTAGCCCTTGATGTACTACATTTTGTTATTTAGGACAATAAATGGTTATTATTATATTATTATTATCTTCTCTTTTTGGTATCGGTACAGTTTCAATGTGCTACTGGTCTCATATTTGTTGCCAAGTTTGGGTAACTTATGATAGATTTTGTTCTTATTACATCTACTAAGAAAACATATAACAGTCGTCTTCTTTGTGCTTGACAGGGAGTGCCCGCAGTATTGGTATACCAAAATCTGTAGATTTTCGACTCCATAACAATAAAATATGATGCATTTCTTGATTTGACCGGAAAAAAAACTAATGCTGGTTTGCATGATCTGCACAAAAGTCAGCTTTAGAAAGTAGGCTAGTAAAATTGTATTTTTTTTTTGTTGCACTATGTTATAAATACCAAATTAGTACAAATAAATTAAAAGCAAGTCACTGACAAGCAGTTGCTTCGGTGCTTTTAATAAATACGGGGCACGTCCAGAAACTAAATTCCGTTTGGTAATAAAAACAAAACGAATACAGATACAGAAAAACTATTTATTGCAGAAAAAACTACAATCCTTAAACTATCTTTCTACTACATAGCTCTTACCATTTTGTAGACACTTGTTATCGCGTAGCACAAGTTTTTGTACGCCTTCCTCATAAAACGTTGCCGCCTGTGTTGTCAACCATGTGGTAACATGTTCTTTGAGCTCTTCATCGTTGCTGAATTTTTGACCACCAAGGAACGTTTTCAGATGCAAAAAGAGACGGAAGTCGCTAAGGGCGAGGTCAGGGCTATACGGAAGGTGGTCAAACTGGGCTCAATGCCCGATCTCACACTGCGAACAAAACACAAAAATTCTTACAGGACTTTGGCTGGACCCAATTTGACCACCCTTCGTACAGTCCTGACCTCGCCCCTAGCGACTTCCATCTCTTTTTGCACTTGAAAACGTTCCTTGGTGGTCAAAAACTCAACAACTCAAAGAGCATGTTACCACATGGTTGACAACACAGCGGCAACGTTTTACGAGGACATAAAAAAACTTGTGCCACGCTATGACAAGTGCCTACAAAATGGCGGGAGCGTCAGGTTTGTAGTTTAATAGTTTTTCTGTATCTGTACTCGTTTTGTTTTTATTACCAAACGGAACTTAGTTTCTGGACGTGCCTTGTATATAACAAAGTAAATCGAATGTAAATATTATTTTTATTGTTACATTCTTTCCGTTACAGGACACCCGACTAAAACATCTCGTGGACGAATACCAGGAACGATGGGAAAAGATAGCGGAATTCTTTCCGGATAGATCAGATGTACAGTGCCAGCAAAGGTGGACGAAAGTAGTAAACCCAGAATTAGTCAAGGGACCTTGGACTAAGGAGGTAAATACAAGATCGCTTATATTAAACCTCTCCGTTGCATTCTGATGCGCATACGAGATCCAGTGGGTGTACGTAAATTATATGTAATTATGTACGATCGTCTTGACGTCGTGTACCATTATCAATATACGTGGGTTACTCAATCTTTTACCGCATTGGTGTCCTTTTTTGTTTCTTGAATTAATTTATAATACTTCGTTATTAAATTTCCCCTTTTTTGACGTAATTAATGATGTATAGGCGAAAATCTACAGATCATTTCAAAGTGCAAGGTATTCACACAGGGAACTGCAACCATTGGATATCTGGCAAAATATCAATTAGGGAAATTTGATATGTTGGCAGATTACTAACACCAGTGGGGTCAACTCACTTGAAATATTTTGACATTTCTGTCACATCCGATTATACCGAAATGGAACATCCTGCATATTATTCCTTTTTGAATTCTATACAAAAACTAAGATTCCCATTACCTCCATTTCCCTGTTTTTGAGTTATTGAGTTATTTAAAGATTGATGTTTGCAACTAGGATGAAAAGTTACCTTTCTTATAAAAGCTCCCATATTTTTTGGGCTTTTTGAATTTAATAAGACGTTATGGTAAATTAATTTCAAAATCTTAACAAATAGAGGCACTCCATTTTTTGACATATTTCGATTTTAGGACAAAAAATGTGTCAATTTTCTGTAAAGTTGCCTACATCTAAATGTAAGCATTCTGTAAATGTTTTGAAAAATAGGTTTTGTTCTATTTATTTTAATATTTTAAGTTTGCTAAGACATAAGATGTGTATTTATACCCGGACCCGACAGGCGTGTCAAAATATTTTAAGTGAGTTGTCCACACTGGTGTTAGTAATCTGCGACATTTTCAGATTTTCGCAGTTCACACTTTTCCAGATATCAATGTTCCCGGTGGGAAAACTAGTATATAAAATTTATTTGGGAACTGTAATCATTAAAAACAATACCTTTAGACCAGATATTCCCAAACTTTTTTACCAGGTAGACCACTTGCCGAATTTTTTTCCCTTAAATCTCTTGCCTGCAGAATATTGAATTTTCCTAGACCTATAACGTCAAATGTATTTCTCACGACTACTTACTTTAATAGGGTTTTTGAATTGTAAAAAAAAACGTACAGTTTTTATTAAGATCTTTATTGAAAAGACATAAAATACAAGTGAATATTTGAATTTTTGACGAAACAAATGAGAACCTAGTCAGATTCTTACATAACATTAAACTTGTTCAAAATGATGCTGTTATTGGAAAGAATGAGCCTCATGCGTTGATAGTAATTGTTCGATATTTGGTTTCAATTTAGGAAATTTTTCTCATTCACTTTTTGCCAATCAAAAAACATATTTACTCTCATACGTAAACAGCACAGTATTCCAGAATTATATTCCTTTTTCAATATATTATTTTGCAAAGTCTAATCTCTTTTGCTTGTTAATATTTGAGATGGACAGTTTTATTCTTGGCACTCTACTATGATAACCTTCATTTCTTAAAACCCTTCGCATTGTCTCAAGATTAACAACTACATTTATTGACTGTGCAAGTTCTATAGCCAATTTAGGCGCACTTATTTGAGGACTTTTTTTCATAAGTTTTATCACATCTCGCGTATCACGATTTGTGAATTTTCATGACCGACCAGATCGACGTAACAATAGTTTGTATTGTTGCACGACTTTTCCCAACAGTTTTTCAAATATCATTTTGTCTTTTTTTCAGTTCTTAACGTTATGATTAAATTTCGAATATCAAGAGAAATTTCTTTTCTAGGCGCCATTTTGAACTTGATTCCTATTTATACGAGGCTCATTCGGAAACTAGTACCCATTTGCCAATTAAATCGCAACCAATAGAGATATCTGAACAAACTTTTTATTAGACATATACATGTACTATACATTACTTTTCTACATAATTACCTCGTAAATTAAGACACTTGTTGCATCGTGGGATGAGATTTTTTATGCCGACGTCGTAATCCTCTACCGTTACTGTGGCGAGAAATGTAGTGACCGCTGCTTTGAGGGCGTCATCGCTGCGGAAACGTTTTCCGCCTAGAAAATCTTTCAATTTTGTAAAAAGGTGGTAATCCGACGGTACTAGATCTGGGCTGCAGGGTGGGTGATTGAAGACTTCCCAGCGAAACTGCTGGAGCAATTGGCGTGTTGTTACAGCAGCATGGGGACGGGCATTGTCGTGCAGCAACACAATGCCCGACGACAACAGGCCTCGCCGCCGATTTTGAATTGCCCGCCGCAATTTCTGTAGCGTGGCACAATATGCTTCCGCATTAATGGTGACCCCTCGAGGCATGAAGTGCAAAAGCAAGAGACCATGTCTGTCCCAGAAGACGGTTGCCATGAGTTTGCGAGTCGACTCTGCTGTCTTGAACTTTTTGGGTCTGGTCGGTGAATGAGAGTGATGCCATTCCATGGACTGGCGTTTGCTTTCGGGCGTTGAGTAAGCAACCCATGTTTCATCGCCCGTAACAATGTGTGGCAAAAATGCATCACCTTCATTTGCGTAACGCTCCAAAACATTCAAGGCCGCACCTATACGCTTGTTTTTGTGTTCCTCTGAAAGCATGTGCGTTGTCATGCAGATGATCTTTGACGATTTCATGCGTTATGGTGCGCGAAATCTGTGGAAAACGTGCATTGATGTCATTAAGTGTGACACGCCGATCCTGCTGTATGAAGTCGTCAACTGCACGCAGCAACGCATCAGTAATGACGGACGGACGCCCTGGACGCTCTTCATCGTGAACGTTGTCTCTCCCCGCATTGAAATTGCGACACCATCGCCGAACCGATGATGCGTCCATCGCATCGTTGCCGTACACTTCTTGAATTTGACGGTGAATGTCACATGGCTTCTTCACATTTCTGGCGTTCAGGAATCTTATTACAGACCGCACTTCACAACTGGCGGTATTGTCGAGTGTCTTAAACATTTCAAACTCACACTGACGCGATATTATTGTAGATAACTCAACCAAATTTCGTACGCTGACAGCTGACAGATCACTGCATCACGAGAAAATCACTCGGCGGCTCGTCGCGCAACTACTGCTCCACACGGCGCGAAGGGGTACTAGTTTCTGGACGAGCCCCGTATTTGGGATATGTTTTCGTCTCGAAAGTGAAGACAAAACGAAATATCAAAACAAATTTTTTGCTTTACACACAACTACCATCTTATACAAAACAATAATTCCCCGAACAGCTATAAGTATATGTTGACTTTTGTTGTATGTGACTTTTACATTTATTGCAATTCTGTGAAATCCGTTTGCTCACCTATGTATATACTTTGAATTTCTCAGTAAATAAACATACATCACTAGGCCGGGCACAGAGAGCTTCGCGCCAGGTTAGAAGTAAGGTTGCCGCGCCCACGACGCGACGAATACATGGAGATGAATCGGCAAGGGCTACCTCTGCGAAAGAAATTATTGATTTATTGCAATAGTTTCTCATGGCAGCGTTAATCTGAATTATAAAGATAAATATATGTATGTAAATATGTCTAACGTATGCAAGGTAAATAAACGACCGTTGGCTAATAAAGTTACTAAATTTATCAGTGAATTTGCAAACTATAATGGAACCAAAGTATTTCCTAGAGTTTGCAAAATACCTTTAATGTGCTGGAACAAAGGCGACTGTAAAAGACATACTAGGGTACGTAAGGATTCATTTATAGTCGGGAGTCTCATGCGTTTATTGAATAGTGTTGCAGTTTGTCCTTGATTCGCTACGCGCGCTCCCCACTTTATACTTTCATAGCGGGCAAACGTTGTAACACTGTCTATATATTTAAGCGGTTGACTTTAATACGAAACTTACGAACGCGGTATAAATAGTGTACAGCACAAAAATTAGAAAAATGGCGTGTCACCTCAAACCCAATTTAAGTTGGATTTACTTTTGATGTTGATTATTTGTGGTCTACCGTTTCGCTTACTCGATAAAGAACCGTTTCGATAGTTTTGACGTACATACAATCTCCAGTGGAACTTACCATTACGGGCAGCGTTACGGAAAGAGCTACCAAGTATACGTAAGGATCAAAGTAGAATTAAAAGATAAACAGCTGTGGTTGTCTTGATGAGACGACAGATTGCAAAAAAAAATCTATTTTGAATATAGTACTAGTACTAGATCCTGTTAAACCGAATTTGCAATCTGATTAGCTAGCAAAAGACTAAAAACGTGTACTGGTAAAGAAATTACGGGCGTAGTTCTCGATACGTTACAATAATTTCAAGTGTCAACTAGTCAACTGTTAATGTTAATGAGCAATAGAGCAGCGACAATGTGTAGTGTAAGCCGTTATCTTAAAGTTCATGCTTTACATCTTGTGGCACTACTATTCGAAAATGTTACCCGGAGGTCGATGCATTAATAGCAAATATAAAAAGAGTGTTTCTCAAATCTCCCAAACGGATTCGAGCATTTCACAGGCTCTGTTCCGGTATTCGCGAACCACCACCACCACCAGCCGATTCTTACGCGTCGGGGAACATGGTTGCAAACGGCTTTTGACTATTCTGAACATTTCCAAGAAGTAAAATCTGTGATTTGACAGTTCGACCCTGACGAAGCTACAACTATTAAGGAGAGCCGGAAAGGATTTCTAGATCCTTCTGTTGAAACGGATTTAAAAAGTATTAGCAACAATTATAAACGATTACTAGACGTAATAGAAAAATTGCAAAATACTGGGTTGTCGTTAGTAGAATCAGTGCAAATCGTGGACGAAGTTAATACATTGTTACACGGTATAAACGACGCAAAAAACGGTCGCGTTATAGCAAAGTTCGTGTTTAAAAAAAATTCCGATTATACGAGATTGAGACAAATGGTGCATCTGTATTTTAATTATACCTATGTTACTTCCGTAGATGGTGGTCTTTCTCGAAATATGAGAAAATGTTTTCATCACAGTGAACAACCTTCACCGAGACATATGTGGAAACATACCTTATGGTGCAAGTTTTTCAACAATCTTATTTACACTGTTAAGAAATTACGTTTATTTATTATATTTATTGTTATGGTATTAAGTACAATAGATCTTTTCTATTTTCTTTACTTTTTACGGTTATTACATTACATATACAACAAACGCCGTTTTCAAACAAAAAGAAACTAATGATGGCAATAAAAACAGTTCAACGTGTGCATATTCGCTTTATTTACCGAACATTTTTATTGCGTCAGCTTTTATTTTTTACACTGGGTATTAATTTCAAAATATCACTTCTGTCGGCTGTGAGTCACACATAGTCCGCGGCCCATTGCAACTGATCCGATTCTGTTGCGAAGACCGATTGTGCCCGGCTTATACATCCGTAACGAAGTTATAAAATATATTTTAAATCCATAAATACATTGTAATATATTAGTGATGTTACATTTAAAGGGTATATGTACACTTTTGTGATTAACTATATTTTTTGCGGTCAGCAATATACAGTTTACTTCTTATGGTAATTAGTAGAGTAACCAAAACTTGCGGACTCGCATAGGCGTCGGTATTACGGGTTAATATAAGAATACGAAAAATTCATAAATAAACTTACTTGCTAATTATTCAACAAATTAGAGGCATCAGGATGTGAACTACTGTAAACTTGCATCATTGCATATGTTTCCACAGTTACTTCTTTAAACCTTGTGCGTCGACAAGAAAAAATATTCTTATACATAGAAAACGATCTCTCCACATCTAAGGAAGTTACATTTGCATGTAGAAACTGTTTTTAAAAATCACTTAAAAGTTCACTATTCTTACACTTATTATAGACGGCCTCTAAAGTATTAAAATCGGGATTTTTCCTTAAAACATCTGCCAACTTTTGACTAGCGCATAATCCTGGCGTATCATTTAATGTGTGTAATTTATTTTTTACACTCTCCACTATGTCTAATGATTCATGCAATGACAATTCAGTACATTGTAGTTTTCTGATGGCATCTAGTAATACTGTATAATTGGTACATATTGTTGTTAAATCTTCTAAAAGTTGAGGAATTTGAAATTCTCTTTGACTTTCTCTAATTGCTTTAGATTCATTCCGATTAAATCGCATTATAACTGATTGAATTTGTTGAAAATGGATCAAATAGTAAGAAGCTGCTGTTAGCCAAGTACCCCATCGCGTTAAAATTGGTTCAGGAGGTTCTGGAATACCTGGACAACATTTACGAAATTCTTTTAAACATTTAGGAGATTTACGAAACACTACTTTAGTACTTCCAATCATCCGATCAACGTTTCCGTAATGTTGTCGAACAACTTCACCAACTAAATGCAAAGCATGCAGCACGCAGGTTATATGTATTAAGTTATGAAATATATGTTTTAAGGATCGCCCAACACTTAACATCGTTGCTGCACTATCTGTCACAATCATCACAACTTGATCTTGGGCAATTTTAAATTTTTTCAAAACGTTCATTATCACTTTTTGAATATTTTCCGCGGTACATTGTTGAACACGTTTGCAAGCTAACAAATATCGAGATGCTGTGTTCTCGCTAGATAAAACGCGAGCTATTACATTCACAACACTGTTTTTCTTTATATCGGTCGTCTCATCCACGGTAATCCATATTTTTTTGGAACACAAATCACATTTACACACATTTTCTAGCATCTCTTTCATTCGCGGCAAATGATTCTGTAATTGTGTTTGTGAGGGTAATGGGTACTTTGGAACGTATTGTCGCCAAAACGTTTTAAAAGCTGCTTTTCTCACCAACGACAACGGAAGATTACAAGAGGTAAACATAATTAATAAATGTATGAGGAATAGTGTATAAGGTATTTCAGTTCTTGCACTTCTCATACGCTTAATACCATTGACATGCCTCTGGCAATCAGTTCTCTCCAATGCAGCCAAACGAACATTGCATATTAAGCAAAAAACTGCACTACCGCCATATTTTAAATGGGGAAAAAGTGACACATACTTATGTACATTAGTAGCAAATCTATTACGAGGCATTGTTTTCTTAGATATGTAAATATTAGTTCTATATGAAACGATACACTAATTATGTACTTGGTATAATACTACAACACACAAAAAACACCAGCTATATTTTCAAAAGCGACACGTAAGTACACAACCTTGACCGTTCGACTAATTTCTGCAACAGCTCAACCGGTACTAAAACGAAATCTCTCTCAGCGCGGTTTAACATGATTTATATTCAAGGTCGACACTACATGCCTGCTTCTCTACCGGTTTAGTTTATTTATGAATTTTTCGTATTCTTATATTAACCCGTAATACCGACGCCTATGCGAGTCCGCAAGTTTAGGTTACTCTAGTAATTAAACATTGAAGTATCTAATTTGATTTATTTCTTGGTAATTTCTTATTAAAGTGTTTTCGTGTTCTATTTCTCCCCACCTGTTGCCTTACTTAACCACATCTACCACTACACCATACTATGTAAAGCAATGTAGTACAATTTTATTTGAAACCTCAAACTATAATCATTTTTGATATCAAGCACGAAATACATATATTAACCATTGCCCAGTAGCAGTTGCCGAATACAAAATTACTAATTGATATCATCCACTCCCTTCTTTCCTCCATTGTCTTTTTTAATTGTTCCTTTTCGACTTCGGATAATTATAATTTTTCATGTTCAATAGAACATAAATCCTGCTTTAGTGTCTTTAATTTGTGGTCAAGACGTTCCGTTGTACGTACAGGAAACAATCATGAAAGGAAACGTATATTTTCATGTTGATACATGTTCTTTGTTGGTCGTCGATGCGTTTGTGAAATTTTCCCCCTCTACATTACGATTTTTATCTTCCTTTTACTCCGGTTACATTGAATTTTTTCCTTTCAACCCTCTTTGCGCTGCCCTGTGAAGCGTAAACGTTCATCGTCGTCGTTGACATCGCCGTGGTTGTTTAAAAACAAAGTACGAAAGAAACCCTCTTCGATCGTGACGTGATGGAAGACCTATATATACATACATGCACACACTTGGTGGCCAGGGAGACCGGTTCATGATAATTTTCTATGTAATACGGTACGTTAACCTAACATTGCACGTTCGTGGATTGTCTTGTACGATCTTCAGAAGGGGATAATTTTTAACTCGTGTGTGGGGTCTACAAATGTTTGAATCTACCTAGTGACTTACTTTTTTGTAACAATTTCTTTTGGTATAGATAAAGAAAGATCTTTGTTGCAAGGAAAACTATATGCAACCCTGCATGATAAAACCTACTGTGTCAAAACTAATTGTTTTTGTACGCCACTTAATGATATTTTTGAGACTTGACAAAAGACTTAGAACAAGTTTATGTGATATTTCAGAAAATATAATTACACAATAAATCGATCAACAATAGCAAATTAAGGGTTGAAAACGAGAGAGAATGAATGCGTTTTTTGTGGTTAGAAAGTGTTCACTTTTATTGATTTTGTACTTCGCAAAAAACGGCATTTTAGGGCATTTACCGATTTTTTCAAGACTTGTAATATTAATAATAGACCTTATTTATCGCAGGTATGTAATTTTCAAGGCGCCATATAATTCTAACTAATTTTAACTTAGCTTAAATGTTCACATACTTTATAGTAGGCCTTGTCAACCGAATACCTTCTTACTTCTCTTTTAAAACATGGCGTGTTAATAATGATTCCTAATTCCTAAATAGAAAAAAAAATAAAAGAACTAATACATAATTATAATATGTGAAAAGTAGTGAAACACTCACCCTTTTAAGCAGCCTTGGCTACGGAACAGTAAAACTAGAAGCACCATTATCAGTATTAACATCATATGGATAAAAGTGGCAAAAAGTTGACACCATTAGATGTGTTTCCACAGTTGTCTCGGTGAGCGATGTTCGCCGTGGTGAGAAAGTGAGTTTATATTTTGAAAAAGAGCGTTCAACATCTACAGATGTTATACATGCATGATTAAAATACTCTTTGTACTTAGTGGATTATTCGATACACCATCACAAATTTGTTTTAGTGTACTCAAAAATCCATGATTCATCACCAGATCATACGACTGAAGAAATCTGGGTCATTTTCGCTCTTGTCGAGAAGGTAAACGCACACACCCTCCGGATGGTCTTTCTGTTCAATCGTGAAGTTTTTTGCCAACCTATTGACACACACCTTTCTCATGCTTAAATTTTGGGTCAAAAGGCTAAAGGGAAGCTAAAGGAAGAGAGCTAGCAGTACATGTATCATACATGTACTGTTCGAAAATTTCGATTTTTCGTAACGTAGTACAAAACGACAACTTCACTTATCACGTTCTGTAGGGTTGTGAAGTTACCAGTCGAGGTTTCAACTTGTACGAAATCTGCGATGTTGCCAGATCGCTCGCAATGATGCCAGTCTCATTAACTTGCTGCCACACCTCGCATGACTGCCATTCGTAACACAAAACATGAGAAAAATCGAAACTGCATGTATGAGCTGACAAAAATATTGGCAAGTATTTCTCTCATATTTGTAGCGTAGTGATTTTGCCTACCATGTTCTGATTGGAGATGTTAATTGTTTATACCTAGTTGCTAGCAGATTTATTAATAAATTTTGGCCAAATTGTAGAAATTTGCGAACAGTAATATGTTCACAGTTAGGGCATACAAGACCGTTGTTGGTCCTGTCAGAGAGTGAAGAAGAACTGAAGATGATATTTGTATCCTTCGCTTCAGCAAATTTTGTTATTCCAAACTAGAAGGTTGGATTCAGTGCAGTGTGCGCGATAAGAATGGATTTCAACAAATTTCTGTTTCAATTATATTCAATAAAAACCTGCTAGTACAGCGTTCATTAAATTTGACATCGTGGTGATTTTGGCAGATCCATTGAATATCAAAATTGCGTTAAGCTTATCTTACAAAGTTTATGTTCAAGCCATTGTAATATTACTCGAAAGAACAATTTTATTATTTGATCATCTATTGCAACCTCCATAAGAGCAACACTTCGATCTCCATAAGAGCAAGGCATACACTATAGCTACAAATAAATTGTATTAAATATTTTCCTGAAAATGTGTAGCAATACAGGGCAATTTATGAATATACATACTTTAGTATACTCATAAAAAACCTAATGAAAGAATAGTAGTAGGGTGTTGACTTTTCAAGAACTCCAAACCAATACTTCTTCATTGTTATACTAGAATAAGGTGCTAATTATAATTAGACTTATTGTTGAGATTACAAGCCTCTTTACGTTTGTTTGCTTCACTTATTACAGATCAGTTGTTGACTTTCGCTTGTCAAGAAATTTACTGCTATAGTAGCTAATTACTTTGATGTTTATGAGAAAAGGTTTAGCTGATTTACGTGTCAATGAATGCTACGTAAGAATCTCTTGAACAGTTATTTTTCGTATTCGACGGGCACCTTTAAATTGACATTCAGCCTTGGCCAAAAGTATTCGCCACCCACCTCAATTCTTAGGAATGTAACTTTTTTTGACTTTAACCAACCATTCATATATATATATATATATATATATATATATATATATATATATATATATCTTAAGAGTTTTTATTAATTTTTGTACGTAACTTTATTTTCTATATGCTCAATTGTATTTGAAATACATAAAATGAATTTGTAATTATTTTTTTGGTTATGGGAACGGATTATCTCTACTTCCTTTATTTCTTATAGGAACATTTGATTCCAATTGCGAAATTTCCGATTACGAAATGTTTTTAGAATCAATTCCGTAAACCGAGGCACCGCTATATTTAATTTTTGTGTTTCTCCTGACAATTGGATTAGTGTATTTAAATTTGAGTTTCTGGTGAATACTTCATCAACTTAATCAGTTTATTTCCAATATCACCAGGAATACTTTTTAATTTATTGATCGTGTCGTTTAATGTATTGATCCGTCTCTCAATTTTATACTTCGACTTTCATTCAAGTATTGTGTCGTCTCTGTTAAGTGTTTAATATGGAAAATAATTACCTTAAAAACCTAACAACGAAATAGAGAATAGATACAGTAAATACGTATATGTAGAATCATTTGAGGAGAAAGCTCGATGCGAATACTAGGACTGCATACCGTTCACTGATTCCTCGATCTTTAAATAATCACCGCGTACATATGCTCTGCATACGGCATAAGTTGTTGCGGCTGATGTCATCCCATACAATTTTGCCGTTCTCTGGTGATAACTAGAGTTGGCCACGCGCGCCAACGGGCAGCGGCGTTGTTTTGATTAGGCCTCGGGTTCCACTAGAGCTATTGTGTGTAGATGTTTGCTGTCGTAAATACTTTCGCGTAGTTGTTAAATAAAAATAAAATAATGCGTGCTCAAACACTTACCATTTTAAGAGTCCTCCATGAAACCGCAAAGTGAATAATGTCTGTTAAATATCTGCAACATTAGATATGTTTCAACAGTTGTTTCGACAGACCGAGTGCGGCGCGAGGAAAAAACGTGTTTATATGCAGAGAACGAACGTTCTTACTCATTTAATGTGCCAAAATCAGAATCTTTCTCTAAAACACTTTCTCTAAAACACCTTTCTAGAACACAAACATTTTTTGCGTCTTCTATCGCGCATAGCTGTGCGTAAACATGTTGCGCTATTTGCATAGATTCCACTAACGACACCGAAGGATCTTGTAACTTTTCTATGGCCTCCGCTAGTCCGAAGTAATTATTGTGAATAATTTTTAAATCCATTTTAACCCGACTATCTTGAAATTTCGATTGGCTTTTCTTGATAGCGGCAGCTTCCTTTGGATCGAATTGTAAAACCACGTTCTTAATATTCTTATAATATTTATGATAATAAAACGTAGCATTTAACCAAGTTCCCCAACGTGTAAGAATAGGTTTTGGTGGCTCAGGTATACGGGGGCACAGTCTGTGAAATTCGCGAATACGTTTCGGGGATTTGACAAACACTGTTTTTGTATGCGCTATTAGAGCGTCTACCTCAGGATAACATTTTCTGATACCATCTGGCACAAGATTGAGAGCATGAATTTGACACGTAATGTGTAACAAGTTAACAGAATGCTTTTTAAGAGACCGGCCTACAGAAACCATGTTTGCGGCACCATCACTCATAAACATCAACAGTTGGTTTGTTGAAAGTTCAAACTTGTCCAATGTATTTAACACTAACTTTACAATTACTTCGGCAGTACATTGTTGTGTTCGTCTGGAAGCTAATAGAATTGAAGGTGACGATTGATGCGGTTCCATTTTACGTGCCATTATATTAACGACTGAATGTTTTTTACGATCTGTCGTTTCGTCCACACATAACCAAATTTTTTTTTCTTTCAACTCCGATTTAATTCTTTTTTCAACATATTCACGAGCAGATGGCACTATCCTTCGTAACGATGTCCGTCTTGGTAATTTGTACTCCGAATAGTGATTCCAAAACAAGACAAACGCGTCCTTGTCTAGTAAATTAAACGGTATATTACATATAATAAAAGTAACACATAAATTAAATATAAATTTGTCATAGTCTCGTGTGCAAGTTTTTTTTGAAGCATGCCGTTCACTGTTTACGTGCCGTAGACAGTCTCTTTTGGACCAACTCATCAACGGGACATTACATACTACACATTCAATTTTAGCGCCATCATCCGTTAAGTCAGGAATTTCGGCTAAAAATTCTCTAACTTGGTCTGCCTTGGGTCGTTTGCGCGACGTACGCAACATTTCTAAACAACACGTACCGCGCTAATGGAAGGTCGAAGCTACACTGAGGCTTGTATGTAGCCGTATAGATACGACGAAGCTGCCTGTTGGCGCGCGTGGTCAACTCTAGTGATAACACACCAGCGATTGGTGTAATGTGATCCGACCGCCAACAGGCCGCGTGTATACAGCAATGGGTGAACATTTTGAACAATTAATGCAGTAAAGCAACTTCTTTTTAATTGATTTTCAATGAGATCTTTACCTGATATTTATTCAGACTTCAAATTACCCCAGCTCAGTTTCGATATAGTTTTAGGCATATGTTCATTAGACATTTTTGATGAAATTGCTTAAGAAACGCATTCTTAAACTGTGGGAATCATGTCATGGGATATCATGTATACTTCAGGATAAATTAGTTTTTAATGTAAAAAAATGACAATACAAATACACTTCTACCAACGTCAAATAATGAGATGATGTTTTAGCCCTTGTCCTAGCTTCTGACAACGTCTTATCACATTTCATTGAAACGTCTAATCATATGACTTATTGGCAAAATATAGCTGAGAATATCCCTCACCGTCTGATATTGCTGGCATTGCCTCGTTTTATCAAATTCCTTGCACTATTGATTTTCAATCTCAAACGAAAAAGAAAACGAAAAATAGATAAACTCGATTTCCAACAGATTTGATCACGATTAGTGCACAAGGCACTGCTTAAGTTAAATTTAAATTGTTAAAGAAATATAGTTTGTTTGTAGAAATGTCACACCATTTAAAATATATGTTTTACGATTTATTATATTGGTGTTAATTTTGTCCAGAGATGTATGACAACACAAAGTATGCATGCATTGGCCAAGATGTTTCTATCTATTCGTTATACGGCTAGAGAATGAAAAGCTAAAGGTACTATTTAAAGGTATAAGAGTAAACGTAACTGATGTAAAAAACGTTTCCTGCATCATCAGGATACCATAGGGTCAAGGCCACATTCAAACGGGTTCTTAAGAAATTTCTCCGGAACCATTTAGGTTTGTAATTGCCATTATATCTGCTCAATTAGCGTTTGATCAAATACTTTAACTGACATCTCATACTAATTACGAGTAACTAGTATTAAGTACATAAATCAACGTTTATAACAGCGCTGGCTCTTATACTTTAATTACTGTCGTACTGGCCTATTAATCATTAAGGCAGTATATAATTTAACAAATTATTGAATATTGGTAAGAAAAATAGAGGACGTCAAGATTTGGTTGTTGTATTATTAAGTCCCTTTCAATTTAGAACTTTCAAATTTACATACATATGAGTTTGATACAGTTTACCTATAGGGTATCGAAAAATTCGTTCTTACAAAGACTAACACAATTAACTCGACTGTAAATTTAAACACTATCTATTCTTTATATTGCTATTTCATTCATTTCGTTTAATTTATATTTGTCTCGGTCTCGAGCAATGTTCAGTAGCAGTGAGTATCAAAAATAAAACTCGACTCCTTAAAACAAACATCCTCTTCGTCTGTACGGACAAGTATCTTTAAACACTTCCCATTCTCTTAATAACCACATAGCTCTTCACGAGGACTTCCTTTTTTACGCAACACCATAATAATCGGTTCAAGAAATCTATTGGAGTTACAACTGTAAATATACGACACCGTCTGTGCAACAGATATGCGACCAAACCTATAAAAGTTCTGTGACTTGAATCTGGTTATTTTTACTTCGTTCAGGTCAAGAAATTTCACATTTTTGATTAAAACTTGTTATTCAAAGTTTCGTATATGTGCAGAGACTTCATACAATACACTTTAAATTTAAAATATCTTGTATAGAAGCGTTCTTTCAGAGTTTGAAAGAAGTAGAGGCTCCTGTAGAACATATTCCTTTTTATTATTTTCTAGGAAAACTGTTCTAGACTGAAAATTTAGATTTTATTGAAACTTTTCGTACAGCCTTCTGGAAGTTTTTGAAATATCTTTTTTTTGTTTCCTCAAAAAAGAGCTGTTTCATAGGTAAAATCAAGTACACACAGAGAAACGTTTACTTGTATCAAGATTCTCCGTCTTAATTTAAGACAATTACTGTTTCAATTATCCGCAATACAATAAGTGTTTTAAATCAAAGGAAATATTTTCTTAGCGTTCCTTTCTCCGCTTGAGAGAAGTATGTACCTATATACTTGTAATGAAATAATTGTATTTCGTTGTTTAAGACGTTTGTTAATTTGATTCAAGAGAATCTTGAAGAAAGCGATTCTTAGTATAAATAAATGGCTGTTATAACACAAAATAATATTTTCTTAAGGATAGTAAATAGTTTTCTTAATTTCAGAATGCGCTTAGGTATTGTTCATAAATTAATAGTTTAATTTTCTTAAAATAAACCATTTATATACTTAGAATTCTTGAAATGCTTATTATTTATATCCCCATTATTAATTGCACTTACCTTGCTTGAAACAGTACGACATATCCCGTACATAATGCAGTGAATTATTCACACTGTTTGTGATTTTAAAAAAGCTAAGGTAGAGGTTATTAACAGAATAATGTTCCAAAAAAAGTGAGTTTAATGTAATAACACATGAAAAAAGTGCCTAGAAAATAATAATCAAGAAAATGCTAATAAATAGCTCATGGTATTGATGGAATCACTGCCGGTAAAAACAATGTGAAAAAAGAAAAGCACTAACGCTTTTTGTTCCTGCCCATATTGCTGTTCCATCTTTCAGTTTATGCCACTAATCTTCAAAAACAGCAATTGACATATTTCCTGGCGCCACCTAGTGCCAGTGGATATAGTCATGCCGTCCTAGATAGTAGCAACGGAACCGGAATACAGTTACCATACTTACCCTACAATGATATAACCTTTAACGTACAACACAGTTCTTTTAAATATGTAATAAATAATAATAAAACGAATAAATAAACTTAAATATTAAGTCATTAATTATTAAACTACATTAAAATAATCTCTATTTAATTACATATTAAAGAAATAATTTACTTATACTGTAACATATAAAAAATGGCTGAATCGTGCGTAGAACCTGAAAAGCGAGCATTCATGCTTAATATGGTATAGTTACTATCCACAATTATTTGGCAGTTGATACTATAATACCCCTTCCTAGAAGAGTCAGGTAGGACTGGATAATCTTCCCGGGATATAATTGTGATATGGGTACCATCTATTGCTCCTAAACATTGAGCAAATTATATTTATTCATGAATCCATCCACAACCTTATTTCATATATTTTCAGTATGAGGGAATACTATCCAGTGTGTAATAAGTAGAGTTGCTCAATTTGCGCCAACAGCCAGTGGCGGGCGCATAAAAGTTTACACAAAATAAATAGTCAAAGATAAAATATAATACGTGCTCAAACACTTACCGCCTTAAGAGTCTTCCGTGAAATCACAAAGTGAATATTAAATATCTGCAACACTAGAAATATTTCCACAGTTGTTTCGGCAAACCGAGTGCGGCGTGAGGAAAAAGTGTGTTTATATGCAGAAAACGAACGTTCTACATCTAGCGAATCTTTGGAACAGCTTAACGGTTCTGTTGACGTACCTTCACAAATTTGTCTTAATGTGACAAAATCAGAATCTTTCTCTAAAACACTTTCAAACCTTTCTAGAACACAAACATTTTTTGCGTCTTCTACCACGCATAGCTGTGCGTGAACATGTTACACTATTTGCAGAGATTCCACTAACGACACCGAAGGATTTTGTAATTTTTCTATTGCCTCCACTAGTCCGAAGTAATTGTTCCGAATACTTTTAAATCCGTTTTAATCTGACTATCTTGAAATTTCGACTGGCTTTCCTTGATAGCCGCAGCTTCCTTTGGATCGAATTGTAAAACCACGTTCTTAATATTGTCAAAATATTTATGATAATAAAACGCGGCCTGTAACCATGTTCCTCAACGTGTAAGAATAGGTTCTGGTGACTCGGGCATACGGGGGCGCAGTCTGTGAAATTTGCGAATACGTTTTTGGGGATTTGACAAACACTGTTTTTGTATGCGCTATTAAAGCGTCTACCTCAGGATAATATTTTCTAATACTATCTGCCACATGACTGAAAGCATGAATTTTACACGTAATATGTAACAAGTTATCACAATGTTTTTTAAGAGACCGGCCTATAGAAAGCATGTTTGCGGTTTGTTGAAAGTTAAAACTTTTCCAATGTATTCAACACTAGCTTTGAAATTACTTCAGCAGCACATTGTTATACTCGTCTGGAAGCTAATAGAATTGAAGGTGACGATTGATGTGGTTCCATTGTACGTACCATTACATTAACCACGGAATTTTTTTTTACGATCTGTTGTTTCGTCCCCACATATCCACAGTTTTTTATCTTTCAACTCCGATTTAATTCTTTTTTCAACATGTTTACGAGCAGATGGCACAATTCTTTGTAACAATGCCCGACTTGGTAATTTGCAGTCCGAATATTTATTCCAAAAAGAGACATATGCTTCCTTGTCTAGTAAATTAAACGATAGATTACATGCAATAAAGGTAACACAAAAATTAAATTTAAATTTGTCATAGTGCCGTGTGTAATTTTTTTTTGAAGGATGCTGTTTACTATTTACGTGGCGTTGACAATCCCTTTTGGACCAACACATTAAAGGGATATTACCAACTACACATTGAACTTTAACGCCATCATAATTTAGGTCAGGCATTTCTGCTATAAATTCTGTAACTTTGTCCAACATTGGTCGTTTTCGCGACGTAGGCAACATTTTTAAAACAAATGTAGAATTACGCAGCGTACATGTATACACAACAGATCTGGTTGAGACTCGCAGTTATACTGAGGGTTGTATCGAACCTCCGCCACTGCCCGTTGGCGCTAATGAGCGACTCTAGTAATAAGTGGTGATAAGATAACCACTAGTAGTAAAATATAGGCTTGCAATAATCTTCAATTCTGTTGGCACTGATGTACGTTTTAGTGGTCCCTCCATATGTTGACTAATCATGTCAATTATAATTCTGGATACATCTTTATTAAATCGAAACATTCCCTTAAATTTATTTGCCCTAAAAGTACGAATGCCGTATAAACTTGTCGAGGTTATTGACTTATTAGCTAATGAGAGAAATATTCGTCAGTCTATCCTATTATTCTGTTCGCTTCTTACAGATGGATGCTTTCTTCTATATTTATACAGGGATATGTATACATGCTGCTTTTTTTTGCTACTAACCTGTCGGAACCGTTGTGGTTGAGACTTTTTGCAGTTTTATTATGGTGGGATTTAGTAGACGACCTTGATGGGTATGCGAATGTGCTTTCCTCTTTAGCGCGCGGGGCCGAAGGAATATACATACATACTTTACGGTTTACGTGGTTACGTGGTATCGGAAAGCGCGCAAAACGATCAAAAACACGTTTAATTAGGTGAAAAAAAGTGTACGACTACGAGAATTTCGCGCGTAAGTTCTCCATTGGTTAAGTGTTTCGTCCGCATATTTAGACCTAGGTAGTTGCTGCAATAGAGATTGATTATACTAATGATTTGTCATTACAGTGTGACTTTGTTTAATTAACACAGGATATACCTATACAGGTGTCTCACGAGGAACTGCTTCGATCTGTATATGGAAGATATACATTGGAAAATTCTGAAAACTTGGTAATATACTAAAGCCTGCATGTACTGTTGAATTAAAATATTTTCATTCATCTAAGACTTCCGGTTGTGCTGGAAGTAACTGTTAACTGTGTTATTTTAAATAGAACACTGTCTAATATTACTAGATTTTTAAATTGCTACTTCAATTTTATGGTTTGTTTGATAATACTATGTTGTTATTTGAAATCATATTTTGAAATATTTGCATTTTTTGAAAATTTTTTACAGATAGATGAGTGCATATGAACTTTTATAACTGTGAAAGTGTTTAATTTGGAAAATTGAGATTTTGCAGAACTGTTGACCGTATAGGGTAGTATTAGAATCCGAATTAATTTTTTGAAAACATTATACAGTGTGTCCGACAATTACGATCAAAATTTCAAATGGAAAAAGTATCAAAACTAAATGAAATTTGTCATAAGAACCCTTAACACGTTAATCTCACAAAACGATCGAAATGCAGATCTCAGATCATATAGAGATAAATAAACAATTGTGTTTGAGAGTGTCAAAAACACATTGCACCTTAATTAAATCTCCCTCTGTTTATGGTATATACATAATTATGGTATACATTTCTTAAAAATTCTCTAATTATAGAAATTTAATGGAGTTTATGTATTTAATCATTTTATGTTGATAAATTAATTGATTCTTAATAATTGTATAGTTGGCTGCGCCAAAAAACTAAAGTTGACATTCTTACTTGGCAGTTGAGAAAAGTCAGAAAGACCAGAAAATTAAAATTACACCCGTTGCGACGAAAATATGGAAGGTATACTTGAAGAAAGTAGTTGTGCGTGTATAAGAGACCGAAAAACTAAGCAATTGACTTGTAACCAGCGTAATACCATTTTACAATTCTTACTGCAACGCAAAGCCGGAAACAAATTGAGCTGCGGTACTGTTAACGAAGTTACCACTAAATTTGACGTTACTCGATTAACTGTATCGCGAACTTGGCACCGGGCCAAAGAACAATATGATAAAGGAACTCTTTGTGCCGATGTTTCAGCTAAAAAAAAGTGTGGTCGAAAACGCAAAAACTATTCGGAAATTTTGAGTGAGATCCGGGATAGCCCGTTTAATCGTCGCGGTACAATCCGCAGTTTATCATTTGCAGCTGAAATTCCAAACATTAGATATGTTTCCGCAGTTGTTTCGACAAACCGAGTGCGGCGTGAGGAAAAAGTGTGTTTATATGCAGAAAACGAACGTTCTACATCTAGTGACGTTAGATTTGCGTAATTAAAATGATCTTTGGAACAACTTAACGGTTCTGTTGACGCACCTTCACAAATTTGTCTTAATGTGCCAAAATCAGAATCTTTCTCCAACACACTTTCAAACCTTTCTAGAGCACAAACATTTCTTCTACGGCGCATAGCTGTGCGTGAACATGTTGCACTATTTGCAGAGATTCCACTAACAACACCGAAGGATTTTGTAATTTTTCTATTGCCTCCACTAGTCCGAAGTAATTGTTCTGAATAGTTTTTAAATCCGTTTTAACCTGACTATCTTGAAATTTCGACTTGCTTTCCTTGATAGCCGCAGCTTCCTTTGGATCGAATTGTAAAACCACGATCTTAATATTCCCAAAATATTTATGATAATAAAACGCAGCATTTAACCAAGTTCCCCAATGTGTAAGTTCAACGTGTAGGTTCTGGTGGCTCAGGTATACGGGGGCACAGTCTGTGAAATTCGCGAATACGTTTCGGGGATTTGACAAACACTGCTTTTGTATGTGCTATTAAAGCGTCTACCTCAGGATAACATTTTCTGATACCATCTGCCACAAGATTGAGAGCATGAATTTTACACGTAATGTGTAACAAGTTAACAGAATGCTTTTTAAGAGACCGGCCTACAGAAACCATGTTTGCGGCACCATCACTCATAAACATCAACAGTTGGTTTGTTGAAAGTTCATACTTTTCCAATGTATTTAACATTAACTTTACAATTACTTCGGCAGTACATTGTTGTATTCGTCTGGAAGCTAATAGAATTGAATGTGACGATTGATGCGGTTGCATTTTACGTGCCATTATATTTACGATCTGTCGTTTCGTCCACACATAACCACATTTTTTTTCTTTCAACTCCGATTTAATTCTCTTTTCAACATATTCACGAGCAGATGGCACTATCCTTCGTAATGATGTCCGTCTTGGTAATTTGTACTCCGAATAGTTATTCCAAAACAAGTCAAACGCTTCCTTGTCTAGTAAATTAAACGGTATATTACATACAATAAAAGTAACACATAAATTAAATATAAATTTGTCAGTCTCGTGTGCAAGTTTTTTTTTGAAGCATGCCGTTCACTGTTTACGTGCCGCAGACAGTCCCTTTTGGACCAACTCATCAACGGGACATTACATACTACACATTCAATTTTAGCGCCATCATCCGTTAAGTCAGGAATTTCGGCTAAAAATTCTCTAACTTGGTCCGCCTTGGGTCGTTTGCGCGACATACGCAACATTTCCAAACAACATGTACCGCGCTAATGGAAGGTCGAAGCTACACTGAGGCTTATATGTAACCGTATAGATACGACGCAGCTGCCTCTTGGCGCGCGTGGCCAACTCTATGTATTTGTGAAGGATAATTGTCTTGTACTAAGCGCCTTTTTATGGCCATACCTGGACCTTTAATAATCGGATTAAGGAGATTCAATCTTTTGCGGAACTATTTAATGTTATATCTTTCTTTTACTTGTAGGTAAATAATTATGCAAAAATGTAGGGGGGCAAATAATTCTGGCTGATAGTGTATGTACTTTTTGTAAGAAACACTTCATTTACAAAGTATGAATTAATTTAATTTTGCGAGAAAATGTTCTGTTGCCATTCAGGCTTTATACATGATACACATAATATATTTCCAGGAAGACGAGAAAGTTAAAGAATTAGTGAAAAAGTATGGACCGAAGAAATGGACGCTGATAGCGAGGCACCTAAAAGGAAGGATAGGCAAGCAGTGTCGGGAACGATGGCACAACCATCTAGATCCTAATATCAATAAAAGCGCTTGGACAGAACATGAAGATAGGATTATTTACCAGGCCCATAAGCAATTGGGTAACCAGTGGGCGAAGATTGCCAAATTGTTGCCGGGCAGGACCGACAATGCTATAAAGAATCATTGGAACTCGACGATGAGGAGGAAATATGAGGCCGAAAGTAGGGGTGACGATGTTAAAAAGGGCAGAAGTCGGAAGACGCAGTCTAAAATGATCGAACAGAGCAGGTATCAACCAGCGCAAGTTGCACAGTTGGATTGCCAATATAATAGCATGAATATGTATGGAGATGTAAGTATAAATCTTAAAATTTTTATTTTTATTAATCTTTATTTCTACATAAGGTGTCACATTTTAATAAACAGTGCTTGAAAACATTAGCGTTAAAAAAAAATAAGATGTATGTATCTTGTGTTGTCTACTTTTAGATCTGTCATCTGTCATTAAATTTTGAATTTGACTTTGGTGCGTTAAATGATGTCAACATACAATTAGTTTTCAACCTTTGCGGGTGTACTACGAGGGATACCTTTTAAGTTTTTACAGAAAGAATGTAAGGAAAAAATTTTTGGTACAAATCGTTTTATTGTTTTTCAAAATATTCGCCATTAAGATTTATATACTTTTGCATGCGTTCGAACCAATTCTTGAAACATTTTTCCCATTCTGAAGGTGGTATCTCCAAAACATGGTTTTTGAAGGCTTCAACAGCTTCTTTACGTGATAGAAATTGCTGTCCACGCATTTTTTGTTTGATACTCGGGAACAAAGAGAACTCGTTAGGCGATAAATTAGATGAATACGGGCAATGAGACATTAATTCGACGTTTTTCTCCTTTAAATAGTGAATTGCTTGATGTTCTGTATGAGAGTCGATTGTTTTTCGTATGTTCCCCGAAGTCTTCTGACAAACAAATTGCTGTATATCATTTAGCACTAACTATTTTTCAATCCTCCAAAGCAATGCTTGCATATGCCTATAGGATGCTTCTATTTCACGGTAAGTTACATACTGATCCTCTATTTTTTGGAACAACAACCGATTTTGGTCGACCCTCACGAACGAACGAAAAATTTAGAAAATCCACGCAGATTATTCAATACTTTAAGTACACCATCTTCTTCATTTCGCCCATCTTTAAATGCTTAGTCCGAAGACCATCCAATTGCAGATGTTTTATTTCTAAGAAATACAGTATATAAAAACCAATCTAATAACCCAGTAAGTCAAGACATTGATACAATTTTGAGTGAATTATAGTTAGTATAGTCATTATAATCATTTCTGTGATATTTATTTCGACCTTGAAGACTTGGTCAAATCTAAAACGTTTTTTTTTTCAATTTAGTACACTTTTTTATAATTAAATCAATGATAATTGTAGCCTTAAAATGGGTCTTCTTCATCATTCGTTTTCAAAAATATAGTGAACGGAGACGCGTACAAGCTCTTTGGAACGTGCTCGCTTTGTATTTATAGAGCGTTTCACCCTGGTTTCGAAGCATTGGGTCTTATGGAGTATAACCCTCTTTCGCTAGTTTACAATAATTTGTATAAAACTGTCCTTGTCTGAAACCAGCGCTGTTGCCTCGCCTTTCGGTGGGATTTCTCCTAGGGAGAACACTGATCAGCTGATTGGTAATATTTATGTTACCTGTCAGCTTCAGTGTTTTTTCGATTAATAAGGAAATCAGTTGTTTATAAAAACTACTGCATCTTATAGTGTTATCTATTACTGTAAGTAGTAAGAATTATGAATAATGATCTACCTAAAAATCGTGAAATTATAGCTCTGACGTTTTTTGACCATTCTATGTGCAAGGAAAATACTACAGGTGCTCACGATGAAGCTTGTGCTGGAGAGTATGAAGAGTGGCTCAGTAGTAGTTATCGATAATGCTTTGCAATAGAGTTGCAAGAAGAACGGATTCTTACCACAGCTACCAAAAAAATTACATTCCCTTGGTTAAGAGAAAAAATATTCCTGTTGAAAGAAGTTAAAACGTGACCTCTTAAACATTGTTTCTACAGAAAAGCATACGTATAATAAATATATACTCGATAAAACAGCTAGTTACATTTTCTATGTACTATGCTACTTTATTATTTTGTGTAAACCTGATTGAAACTGTATCGGAGCACGTGAAAAACTTTATAAAGCACAATAATACAAGCTTTAAAATAAATAAGAAACCTACCCTTATGGATCAAGAATATCAAACCATTGAGAACTGACAAAATTATATCAGTCATGTTATGAAAGGTATAATGTTTTACCATATTACATGTTTTCTGATAACTTGTACTCGATTTTAGAAAAAGACATGTGGAAATTGGACGAAATGCAGGATGACCCAATTTATTATACATTTACCAGGTTAATCTTCATCATCCTCACTATCAGATATGTCAACTGATTAAACCGATTCTTATAAAATTGTTTTAATATTATAGTAAAGAGTACTTGTTTTATTAAAGGTTGATATGTGAAAATTATTGTAATGTTTTGTAAAGATACCAACCTGCTATATCAAAGTATCTAATAGCCTAAATCTGGCAACGCTTTCTGCTGTTCCCATAAGCGCGAAACTAGAGTGAAACGCGCTATAGTGAAGTGGTCAGAGAAATTTCTACATAATGGGGATGCGCCTTTAACATCGACCCTCGATCGGAGGAGATACATAACAAATATACCGTGCATTTTTTTATCACTTAACATGTTAAATTCGACGTATTTGTGTTTTATTTTCTGTAAAAATCCCAGTAGCTACTCGCCATTCTAAACGCCCCTATGTTCAATTATTAAAAGACGCATCAACGCATGGAAGGTATATGTTCGCTGTTCAGCGAAAAAAAAATGCACGGTATACCGGTTGTGTCAAAAATACCTGGGTATAGAATACAGTAGAACGTATGCATGTGCGGCACATATCGCTTGATCACACGTATATCATTCCAGTTCGTTGCCGTTGAAAAATAAACCAATGAAACAATAGTTTACATGTCACGTAATAATTTTAATTTGAATTGTCAAAAAAGTGCAAAGACGCATGGTTGTGTGCGTGATGTGGTATGTTTATTTACCAACGATTCTATACGCGGAAATTATGAAGAAAGTGATTTTAGAGAAACAGGACTTACAATTAGTGCGTTTTATAATACTTTACATTTAAGGCTCACACAAGCACTTGCATACTTGCACCTTGGGACAAGTATCTAAAAGAATATAAGCAGAAATTCATTCTTTTATAAACCTGATTAATACTACTGTAATGTTATCACATTACAATATCTTTTGCAAGATATGCCAGATATGATTGGAAGGTCTGAAAAAAATAAACTATTTATTTAATTTGTTAGAGTTTATTTTTTGGTTCCATTAGAACTAGACTTTTATTTTCGCCTTACGCAGTACACACGACTTAATACAGCTCTTACATTCGCTGCTCCAGTATTGTGAAACGACATTTTCGTCTTGAAAATATTCCCTTTGTAGAGCGCGTCATGACGTCACCACAGACGGAAGCACGACCACAACGAAATTCTCCAAACCAACATACAGTCTTTTTTGATTGTGCTTCATTACCAAAAGTTGAACGAGGCGATTCGGGGCATTGTTGTTGTGTTAGGCCTTTGCTAAAATCGTAAAAAGTCCAACGAAAACCTTCACGTAAAATTTCAATTTTTTCACAAAATAACTTTTTTCAAACGCTCACTATAGACAAACTACTCGGCCGATTTCTGATTTTACGAAAATAGTAATATCAAATCGTAATAGCGCCATCTAGAGGTCGTTTGTAAAAACTTAAGACGTTACCCTCGTATACAATTTCTAAAATTAAAATTTTTTACTATTAAAGATTTAAATCGCTCCATTTTGATCTTTAAAATTATTGCAAAACATATTTTAATGTTGTCAACCCCGGAAAATACAATATGAATCCGAACATTAACGTTAATTTCCATCATTTTAGGATTACGTCGAATTATATGATAATGCGAGTCAATCAAGTTCAGGTGCCTTATCGGCGGGAGCCCCAACGTCGAGTCCGAGTCCTATAACTTCCACGCCTACGCTTCTTAGTTCCTATGAGAAAACCAACTCACCACCTCAAATCGTCTATACGCCAACGGAGAATTACCTTTCTCAAGAATACTATAATCATCCAAGCCCCATAAAAGTCACTTACGGAGACGAAACCTTTGACTTATATAATAATTCTCCAGGGATCACGCCGTTTAAACCCTTGGAAATGGATAAACAATACGTCCATGCAAGTAAGTTCAACATTTGTAAAATATTAGTGCGTTTTAGAGAATTTATTTTGTTTACTAATAAAATTACTTTATACTGAATGATTTTTAACTAACGGGTGATGCAAAAGTAGTTGGACATCTTTTAACAGTTTTTATACTTTAATCAAAAACTATTAGAAAATATGCGATGGTTTAATTTTAAAACTAGAACTTTTGTTTACAATTATCATTAGGTTAACATGGCAACAGGTCCACTTTCTTCAACTTTTCTCAGTTTAGATGGAACCTTTTAAATCATGGCTTGGATGTAATCTGGACTAATTTGTTTGAACTTATTGCTAATTCTACGTGCTAACGGATTCTCGTTTTTTGCGGTCCAACCCTTCTCATAAACGAGTCGACTCGCTTGTGACGATCCGTGTTTTAAAAGACACACACCGATAAACCGATAATTATCGAACGACCGTTCGCTTCCACGCCTATCGAATGACTAAACTCTCCACTGGCTTTGCATCGACCTAAATCCCCTCTCGGCGCTTCTGTCGTAACACGCGTTTGTCGAACCTTAGCAATAATACCTAGCATATTCCATTTAAAAAGATGTGACTTCGGGTAACTAGTCACGAGCCATCCTATAGGTTTCAATATAGTTTTAAAACAGGCTCACAGTCAGACCTCGTAACAAGAAAAAAACCGTTTTGAAAAATCTTCATTTACAAAAGCACAATCTTTCGAACTAGCAGAGGTTTCTCACCCTGTATAAATCAATGTTAACAGATGCGTATGGAGTAGTTTACTGGTATACAGAACTTTTACGTATCTAGAAATCTGCTTAAAACGTAACTATTATGACGTATCATATCATAATATAGTTTTCAATCACCTCGTTCAGTTAAATTATCCATTAAAATGACGTATTTGCACATTAAATGCATTTTATAACTGTTTGTAATAATTGCCGCTTAGATATCGCTTTATTTATAGCCATTACTATAGATCTACTTTTCAAATTGATTTACTTTAACCAAAAGTTCGCCTTCATCGCGTTCGTTATTTAAAGTTAACCACTACATTCAAACTAATGTACCTTTGCTTTTAGGAGTACCACCTCACGATTATGTTAGAAATACCACAGTACCTGTTAATAATGGAATAACCCATACCAGAGCGCCAACCCCCTCAATATTAAGGAAGAGTGCGAAATTGAGAAAACGTAGAGATAGTGAATTTATTGATTATGCATTGAATGATTGTGCCATTAATACAGCTGACGTAAGTACATATATTAGATTTGGTCCAACAATTAATTTCGATGTGAATGTTATGTCATTTTTTTGAAGTGTTATTCGTTACATGTGAGTAGTAAAGTATAAAAATCATACGGATCAACGATAAATATAAATAATTTCCTCATAAAGGTAAAAAAATAAAAGCAATTCAACGTTCTGTTTTTGAGATATTTAGAAAAATAATATTTTTCTTTAAATGGATCATTTTTAATAAAATTAATAAAATGACTAAAGTTGGTATTCATAGTATGTAGGATAGGAAAATATTGAATTTTAATACCAGGAAAATTTTTATTTTAAAAGCTAGCTATTGATTTCCACTAGTCATCAGTGACTTAAATGACTATTACCCTGAGGATGACTTTTTAGTCGAAATCGTTAGCAAACTTTTAAGATAAACATTTTCTTAAATGTTTATCTTACAGTGCGACCTCGATAATCCGGACTAATTAAAACCGCGGTGATCCGGATTAGTCAATAATTCGGATTAGTGAAACAGTACAGTTTTTTATTGAAAAGTGAAACATTTAATACAAAACAACTAGAAAATAGTACATAAAGCATGCATATTAAATTTTATATTATTTTGTGAAGTAATTTGTTTGCTTAATCTTTTTCTGGTTCATTATAAAAACCGTTTCTTTTAATCTTTGAAGTACAAGAACATCATGTAGTGGGATATTACTTTCTTCTGCACTCTTTATGCACATAGTGAAACTTTTAACTACCTACCTCGTACCTCGTCATTCTTAACAGTCTGGTTTGTATTATTTAACTCTGAATCTTCACTGTCACAACTATCATGATGTTCATCTGTAGCGTCTATGTCTTCCAGTGGTAACAAATCTTCATCATTTTCAAGCCAGTTACGTATTTCCGCGTTTGTTAACATCTGTTATTTCTTCAGCCAAGGAAAGCTGCAATTCACTCAGAGGAATTAGATCTTCAGCATCATATTCGGTGTCTGGGCCGTTATTTGCTACATGAGTTATAATTTTGTGCCAGCACTTCTGCAAAACTTCGGGGAAGACTTTTTCCCAAGCATTGAATAGTAGGCATACAGCGTCCCTCAAGTTCATGGTTTGTAATAACTTAACAATGTTCTCTTCGTTATTAGATAAAATCTGGGCTAAAAGACTTTTCCGATAAAATAATTTGGTCAGTCTGATGGCATTTTGATTTAGAGGTTGTACAATTAGGTGGAAGAAATAATGTTGTAAATTGTCCATCCTCAGTAATCAGCTCTTCTATAGTTCCATGGCTCGAGGATTTATCGACGATTAACAGGGCTCTTTCAGTTAAATTGAGACTTCTTAAATGACTTCTAATTTGACGAATAAATGAACAATGAAACCAATCTAAAAAAATTGCCGTAGTCCATGATTTGTATTCAACACGTATGTTCACATTTTTAAATACCCTTGGATTTTTTGCCTTTCTTATCACCAACAGCTTTAATTTTTGTGAACCATCAGCATTGCAACATACTAGAAATGTAATGCGTTCTTTGTTTATTTTTCGACCTGGTGCGGTCTTTTCCTGAGCACGAACCAGCGTTTTTTCAGGTAATACAGAGCAGATTCATTTGCACTGTTATATTTGAGTAGGGGCGAGGTTTAATTGTTTAATCTTCTCTGCAAATGCACTTAGGAAGGGATCGACAGCACTTTGATCATTGGATAGTATTTCGCCACACACTTTTAAAGAACGCAGGCCATGCCTTTTTCTAAAATTAGAAATCCAGCCCCTGCTAGCTCTAAAATTATCATTTCCATAGATCTCAAAATAAAACTGTTGTGCTTTGGTAGATAAAATGTCATAGGAAATTGGAACGTGTCTTGATCGTTATGTACAAAACCATGCATACAAACGAGTTTCCATTTTTGAATGTTCGGCTTTTCGCAATGTTTTTCTGAGGTCGGGAACGGAATCACATATGCCAATAAATCTATAAGAAATTACACTACCTAGTAAAAGTTCGCAATCGTCTTTAAAATATATCATATCTTTTGGTTTTGTCTTTGTTCTTTTTCATATCCGAAATTGTTGATGTTCCTACCCTATATTCATTTGCCAACACTTTTCCACTTTCACCACGGACTAGTCTTTCTATTATATCGGATTTTTGTTTTATTGACAACATAGTATGTTTTCTTTTAGGAGTCATTTTAATATATGTATGCAAAAAAAATGTTTATATGTATGTATGTACATATACTTATGTGAACTCCCAGATATCAGAACTCGCCGAATTTAGGAAGTTAGGGGAATCCATCACAATTAATTTCGTCTAAAAACGCAGGTCCGGATTACCGAGTACTATCAAATCTGAATTATAAAGTACACAATGCAATTGAAATGCTCGGCCGGATTATCGAAGAATCCTTTATACTGAAGATTCGGATTATTGAGGTCGCACTGTATTGAAATACATCCTGGATAATCTTTTTAAAGACATTCTAATTGTTCCCTTACCTTACCGGGGTTGAGGTTTTTTCAAATATTTAATTACATCTGAAATACCAAGGAGAGCACAGAAATTCTAACATAGTTTATAATTTTTTGTTATAATTACTAATCCATTTCTTAAATTTCTACTACTAAAAACAACATTATTATATTTTCAGGATATGGAGCGCGTTCCCATAATTCTAGATGAATTTAAACCACTCCCTCCTAGTAGTCCGCTTAAAACCGACAATACTCCGATCAAACAACTGCCATTCAGTCCTTCCCAGTTTCTGAACAGTCCTAATATACAATTTGACGTAGCTTCTTCTTCCACTCCAGTTAAACGGCTACAAATATCAACGCCGCACAAGAACAGGACGAGACCGGAAAGAGATTACAGCCCTCTGAGTACGCCGAATGGTCTCTCCGCACACGTAAAATATGAAACAATAGGCAACGGCGCAGATACGATAACCCCTAGCAAATTCAATCGTGGCTTTACGGGCGATACCCCAAGGACGCCGACGCCTTTCAAAAAGGCTTTGGAAGACTTGGAAAAAAAATCCGGACCCCTTAAGAATTTACCGGACACTCCGACAAGGTTGGAAGATATTACAGAAATCATGAAAAAAGATCAGGATATGAGTTCTAACTACGAAACTGATTCGAGTATGGTCATAACGGTAAGTTATCGGACACATTTTTCGAAGGGAATTTGAATTTGCTAAAAATAAAAGCTTATTTGAATGCAGCATAGCATAGAGCACTGCACGGGCCTGTTTTTCACGGCCCGGCCCGCCCGTGGCCCGTCACAGTATGGAGTAGGCCCGCCCGTTGCGTTCATTACCTCGGCACAAGGCCCGCCCGTTAGAAAATTTAGGCCTGTTTGGCCCGTCTAAATTATTTTAGCATGTTTAAGTAATTATATCTGCACTGTCTATTTCTAAACATTTTTATATTTTCTTTAACCAAAAGAAAATGTAACATAACATTGCATACATTAAAATTGTTAATACAAACGATAACGTTTGTACTAACAACTTTTGAACTAAACAGCATTTACTGCATACGTTATATCCATTCGATGTATTTAATAAAATATTCTCGGCCCGTCAGGCCCGTACAAATTCAGGCCCGGCCCGCAATGAAAAGAGACGAGGTCCGCCCGAGCGGGCCGGGCTTTTCCTAGCCCGTGCAGTGCTCTATCATAGCATACTTATGAATGAATATAAAGTAGAGCAAAGGCAAATACATTGCATAAATTATTCCTAATCTGTACTTTTTTAAGACGTTCGAAAGCCATTTTTTAATCTTCTATTCATTTAATTGAACCCAAACTTTAAGCAGATATTTTTAATGGTATTTCTACTGGATGTGTAGATAATAATATATCCGTAGACAATGGAAAAGGTAAAATTACTTCCTCTATTAAAATGATAAAAGCTCTATTTTTAACGCTTTTCTAGTCAGTAGTTTTATACTTGATTCTGTAGAAAATGTTAAAAATAATTAAGTGGAAACGTAGCAAACGTGGTTATTGGTATTTTACACCCAGATATACCAACAAAATCTTACCTAATAATAAGTAAGGTTCTTAAATAAGTAAATAAAACTCGATGTTTATTTTATTCAAATGGGTCATTCCACGTAGACGTGTATGATAGTGGCACGTGTAAATTATCGTAAAACTCGGAAAAATGGCTTTAAATTACTAATTGTGGGATAGTCATTTGGTGATTTTAGTCCTTGAATACGCAGATCTATACTTAAAATTCAGTTTTATGTACTAGTAATTAAGTTATATTATTTATTGAACCAGTGACGGATGTGGCGGACATAATTATAAATAATGTGGTCTTTGTGCAGATGTATTTAGTTTCAGCTTAATGATTGCGTATTATTTATTGATTGTGAAATGAATATAAACTTTAACAAATCTGTAAAGTTACCAGTTAAATAAAAAAAAGGAAAAAATTGTAGATATACAAATAAATTTTTGAACATGGGACGGGCGTGACATGTTACCGTGATGGGTGTGACGGACTAGAAAATGGGATTTTGCAATAATAAATTAAACTAGTACCAAAGATAAAGTTTCTCTGACGTCTAAAATTATTGAAGAGATGAGTAGGCTGTTACCTCATTTATTATCTTAGTTGTAGTATTTATCAAATTTGTACGTTACGTTAACAGTGGAACATTTTTTCAAGTTTAACGTTACAAAATAAGTGAAAAATGATTTACAATGGAGTTTTCTGTTTATCTGTCTAAAAAGTCATCGCACATGCACTTTAAGTGTTTTAAAATTTTTTACGGTGTGTTCCTTAAAAGACCGCGGGGTTTTGTTACGTGACGCGTTAGCATCGAGAGGGCACGCAAACGTCAAACTTTAAGGTTAGTTTTTCATTTCCATCAATTTATCATTTGTGAAACGTTACTGTTTCTGATTTACCCTTTTTAAACTGCCGAAAGAGTATTTAGGTGATACTCTTGAATCTACGTACCGAAAATTATCTTCAAGTAGGATACAATCTTTCATTTTTATAACATTACACTATTAAAGTCAATTTTTGCAAATTTGATGGTTCATGGATGACTGATGGAAGATTACCAGACGTCTGGATTTCCCGAGACATATCGGGGCATGGGGACGTCCGGCCAGGGATAATATAAACTTTATTGATGCCACATACAGAAACAAATGATTGTGAATGAAAAGCTTAAAATACTGTTTTATTCAAATAATCAGTTTAAACTTGAAAATCTATACAAATTGAAAGGATAATAGTTACCTACGGAGAACAGAATTAAATCGAATAAAAATTTTATTTTTTATTTGCTTGCTGTTTGGCGCTATATACTTAGTATTCTAGGAAAGTCAAACAAGTTACTTACTGAAGTAAGTGCAATAGAAAGATATTAGTATAAAATAAAGCCTTGAAGGTTCACATGTTTAGAATTTAGTTATGCAATATCTAATAATACGAAGTGTGTCCCAGAAGTATCCGACCGTGCCCATAGCTCCGCGTTGGCATTATTTTTCGTCATCTGGCAGGTGGCATCCTTCAAAGTAATCTCTATTCGACTGAACAACACGCCCCCATCGGTGTTTCCACATGGTGAAGCAATTTGCGTAGTCAATTTTCGAAATGGCTCTGAGTGCACTTGTCGCATTCGTTTGAATCGTCTGTATGTCATCGAACTGGTGCCCTTTGAGTGTAATTTTTAATTTTGGGAAAAGCCAAAAGCCACAGGGCTACGCCGGGACTGTATGGATGCTGGCGAAGTTGTGTGATGTTGTGTTTTGCCGAGAACTGTTGCATTAGGTTCGCCGAATGCGCTGGTGCATTATCGTGGTGAAGAAGCCAGTAGCCGCTTTGTCAAAACGCGGCCGTTTTCTTCCCGTCATGCAACCTTTTTAGAACTTCAAGATAAAATTGCTTATTGATTGTCTGACCTCTCGCAAATTCATGATGCACAACACCTTCATAATCGAAGAAAACATTTAACAAGAACTTAACACTGCTCCGACTTTGACGTACTTTTTTCAGCTGTGGATCGTATAGGAGTCCCTATTATAAAAACTGCTGTTTTGTTTCGAGATCATAACCATAGGCCCACGATTAATCACCGGTAATGATCTTTTTGAGCACATTTTCATCATCAGTGACCATTTCCAAGTTATTCCGAAGAACTTCAAAGCGAAGCTCTAATGTAAGCAATTTTGGAATGAATTTTGCGCACACACGTCTCATTCCCAAATTCTCCGTTAAAATTCTACAAACAGATGTTTTTGGAATGCCAAAGTCACTTTCTAATTTACGAACAGTCAAACGACGATTTTCTGCAATCGCAAGTCGCACATGCTCCACATTTTCCGGTGTTAATGTGCCCGAAAGTCGGCCAGAACGTGGATCACTGTCAACAGAAGTGCGGCCATCTTTAAATCGCTCGTATCAATCTTTTATCTGTGTTTTGCCCATACACTCGTCTCCAAAGGCCTTCTGCATCATTGCAATATTTTCCGCAGAACTTTTTTCGAGTTTAAAGCAAAATTTAATGCAAAATCGTTGTTCACATCTCATTTTCGTCATTTTCAGCGATAACAAAATCCGACGAACGTAAAAAATACACTGTAAACAAAAGTATTACATGCGCGAAGTAACACGGCCAATCGGCGAGTTCGTGAAGGGTCGCTTGTTACGCTCATACCCCACTGGGGTTGCTCGAACTTAATGGCGCGAAGTTATGAACGCAGGTCGGATGCTTCTGGAACACACCTCGTATAAGCGATATGAAAATATCATGGCGTCCGGAGTAAAAAGAAAATGTCCTGGGATGGGTAGACTACATCTGGTATCCCTATGGATGACGGATAATCTTACAATATTTGAAACCTAATCCTTCCATTGCTTGCAGGTATCGCACTGGTTACAACTCATTCGTTGAACTGCGTTTACTGCGCATTCGTTACGGTAAAACCTACTTTCAAAAAGTGGGTTTTATAAAATAATTTAATATTCCAGTCACGTAAACAATTTCCTCATGAATTGGGACACCGTGTATTTCTAACTTTTGTGACCTTTTCGGGAATTTTATTGCTATACATAAAAATGAATAGTTTAAGTTATAAAATTTGTTGAAATGTAACCAGTAAATGTAGAGGTTGACATTATTTCTTTTTTTAGAATGATAGTGGGTACTTAACGGGTAAAAGAAAATCAATAGCATCTTATCCTAGTGGTAAAGAGAACAACCCGAATAAACGTGTTAGGAAAGCATTAGCATGGTCTTCACATACAACTAATTCTTCAGATCTGTCAGTCCCTATTGAAACACCAGTAAGTATACTTTTCTTAAAAAAAAACATTCTATAAATATTATTGATTGTATTTTAATCACCCTAAAAATATTTAAATACTTTATATCTACGTATGAGCCCTAACACCTACATATGTTGGGATAAATAAGATCTACAGCATCATTATACAGGGTGTCCCGTATCATTATGTTCAAATGTTGAGAACGTAAAGTAGGCTTAATTCTAAGAAGAAAAAACATCAAAGTTGTAGGTCGATTGTTATTTGTTTCAAATGCCTTTATGTCTTTTCAATGTTTTAACAGGCAATAAAAAATAAATTTCGTCAAGAAAATAAACACTTATTACTTAAAAAAGTTCAATTAATAATATTTTCAAAATGTCCACCTCCTTGTTTTTGCGTACCAACCTTCAATTGTCAAAATTCCTTGTTTTTTTTTAACTTAATTATTTACTTCAGTTGGAAATGTTTTTCTTCGGATCGCTACATGTAAAAACTACTTAATAAACATGTTTCTTTTAAAGTATGGGTAAATTCACCTGCAAGCAATCATGTGTTAAGAACATTAACAAATAATGTATTATCACTTTCATAAAAATTTGGTACAACTCTTATGAGCTCATTTTGATGTTTTTTTGAGTGTTGTGACAATGACTTAAAAAATGCCAATACTTTGTATGTAACCTAAGCGTTATATTCGTTTATTTTAAGAGCTGTTTGCTTTTTTCAAAAAATATTATTTTTAAATATAAACATTTTTACTGAAAACCATATTACATTGATGGGACATTATTATACTTCAATTAAGTATTGCACAACACTTATGGGTTTACGATTGATACTGACTGACAGGCAATTTAACATTAAATTATTTAATTGTTATATTTTACAATACACGTTTAAAATGGATAATGTCATTATAGTACCGTTTGTCCCAGATTTTTATGAAAGCGATGGTACAATTATTACAGTGCGCCCCAACATACAGATGGAGAGTCGGTCCTATAGTCGCACCCATGCTCCTAGTTTGATCGGATATAATCGGAGTGGGAGAGAGGAAATATTATATTACGTTACGTCTCTTAACTGTCAGTTGCTTACGGTTGACGTTTTAGTTTTAAAGTGTTTCTTGGATTATCTTAACTCTATGCTACACACTCTATCGGAGATATTACCCATTTATTTAAAACTAAATTCGCTATTGCTTTTGAAACTGTACGCCATATAATTAGAAATGTCGAAAATGATGGTTGTTTATATCTGTGCACGCATAAAAAAGGCGCAGAATTGTGCGTAAAAAATAAGTATCATTCATTTAAGTTAAGTACGATTAATGAAATTTTTCCCGATGATAAATAACGAAGATTGGAATTTTATGATAAAGTTATGGACCGGTGTAATAATGATGAAAATTTTATTAAAAAGGTATTGTTTCCTGACGAATCTTCATTTGCCATACACTGACGCCATAATCCATCTGTGTCACGATATTGGTCTCGAAATAATAAATATCTTATTTATAATGCACGAGTGCAATATCCCGAAGAAGTGCATGTTTGGGCAGTCATCCTAGGTAACCATACAATTGAACCCTTCTTTCTAGAAGGAAAATAAATTATAAATAGATATTTGCAACTTTTGCGGAATAGCATAATACCTTTCGTACAAACCCTAGAAGATATTACGTTAGGCAGAGTATGGTTTCAACAGGATGGATGTCCTGCCCATCATGCCAGATGATAGATTATTAACTACATGTGGCAATATTCGCTGGCCCCCTCGATCACCTGACTTATCTCCTAACGATTTTTTCATTAAGGTAACGCAAAGTCTTTAATTTTTGGCTTTCAAAATAATAGAGCTACAAGCTAAGATTGTTAACACAGTATAAAATATTCCACATGAAGTGTTGTCAAATATACGAAGAGGCTTTTATGATCGATTGGGATTTTGCACGTTCGAATTTGGAGGTCGTTTTGAAAATTTATTAAATGAATCAAATTTTACCTATTGCGTTTACGAACAAATCAGTTTTTAAGACTATCCTTGTTAGAATTTTTTTTTTATTTTATATACCTAATTCTTTAATTAAACCCAACAAAGTTTTTATTCGAGACTCAGTGGCGGCTAGTGGGAGAGCGCGAGGCTTCCATACCCTCGAGTATTTCCGTTGCATATCGTGTACGTTGTACTTGACAAATAGTACACGAGGAAATCTAAGGGTTGTCCGCGCCTTCCCGTTTACGTCACCACCAACCGCTACTGTCGAGACTATTGTTTTTATGAAAAATCACACTATTATACTTTACCGTCGCATTTCTCAAACGTGAACACATACTTGCCATTGGCAAGTTCTTCATCATGAAGATGAAAACGGATGCAAAAGAAACGAAATGTAAGACAGGCTGGAGAAATGAAGGCATAGCTATTTAGATGTTCGATGGTGACTCCGTGTGAGTTATTCATAATATAAGATTAAGTAAAAGGTCTACTACTCACAAAAATTCTTTAATATATAATTACAAAGCTACCGGTTTCGAGCATTCGTCCATCCTCAGGCTTGCTAGAAGGTACCAGAGAACAAATTACACATTGCATACATTTTATCTTAAGTTATTTATAAAATTATCATAAAAATTGTATTTAAATTTTGTTATATTCATTTTAATTTAATGTATATATGTAAATAATTAAAAATCTCAATAAAATTTTAGTATCTTTTTTTTTGATATAGTAATTAATTATATTAAATATTAGTAATACTTACAATTTATTTAGTTACAGTAGAATTTGTTTTAATAGAGTGAGTTTATCAGGTACACTGTACTGTATTATCATAATAAAATGAAAGATATATTAAATGATTAAAATTATTGTAAATGGGACAAACACGTTAAAATTTGGGTGGGAGTGGATTCAAATTGCAATTGCATGTTTAGACAACTGTTTGGGTTATTATGTTGTTCCCTAATAATCTCCAGAGACTCGAGGGGCTGTTCAGTACAAGGCGGACTTGCGGTTACAGTGTTAATATATAGGGACACATGACATCACGTATCTCTAAAACTTGAATTAATATTAAAAAGATAAGTTTATTTTCGGTTTTAGCACACCAAAAATAGTAAGATTTAGTGGATTTTATTTTAGATACATTTTGGCTGTTGTCCAGTGTTATTATATACAAAAAAAAGATGCTAAAATTTTATTCAGATTTTTAACTATTTACATATATACATTAAGTTAAAATGAATATAACAAAATTTAAATACAATTTTCATAATAATTTTACAAATAACTTCAGATAAAATTTGTACAATGTGTAATTTGTTCTCTGGCACTTTCTAGCTAGCCTGAGGATGAGCGAATGCTCGAAACCGGTAGCTTTGTGATTATATATTAAAGATTTTTTGTGAGTAGTAGACCTTTTACTTAATTTTATATCATAGCTATTTGTACTATAGTTGCATAAATATTTAGTTCAGCGGGTTCGACGCAGAGTTTAAATAGTGCTCGGTTTTTGAGAACGCCGCGAACCCACACAACATTAGGTGATTGTAATACACACTCGCGAATGGCCTAGATGAAAAGATTTTATTACAAGTTTCTTGTGTTGTAAAGAAAAGATACTGATTGTGCAATATACAATCGGTATAATACAAAAATGGATGACCGTCTGGGTGGTTGAACGGTTAGCATACTTGCCTTTCGATATGAACAACGCGGGTACATATCTCGGTTGGTTTTTAATTACGGATAAAAATCGGAGCATGCCTTCTTCTTGGATAAGGATGTAAAACCGTAGACTCCGTATCAATACGATGTTCGGCACGTTAAAAGTCTTTACCAAAGGTTGGAACACCTGGATTCGGCAAAATTCTAGTAGGGTCGGCTAATGATGATTGTAACCCGACGCTCCGCCCATTAATAGAACAACAACAAGCAAAAAGGATACGTCGAAACTCAAACGCCATCTGTAAATCTGTACATAACTGACAATTAAGAGCCGTGACACAATACATATTTCAGTTCCTTTCTCTTGCTCCGAACGCATCCGATCAAGTTACGCGCGACCATAAGGACCAACTCTCTATCTGTATAATTTATTAGGGCTCGTATAAACAAAAGCCTATACGTTTATGTTAGTTTTTGCGTCGTAAACTTCGTCTAATCGGGTCTTGTTCTACTTTCAGAGTAAATCACTTATGAATAGTGACATATCGATATTTTCGTCAACGCCGCAGTTGAAAGACTCTTTAGGAGTTGGTTTGATGGACGAAACGCACACAGGATCGTCCAAGGTACATGGATGGTTTTTTGGAGATCATTTATAAGTCATTATATATTCCTAGTATTCCTTCCGAATATTCCAGTACCTGTGTACCTGTTGATGCCCAAAAAAGTGGTTGCTTATTTTTTTTTACGTTCACCATTTGTTTTTTATTTCGTAACATAATACGATACACGCGATGTTTAGGTTTGTTTTAGAATATACGGCTTTTTGAAAGGTTCATATGGGTTACTTTCCTTATTAATTCTCTCTGTTGATTTTTGCATGAGCATGTACTTAAATTGAAGTCATTCTTGACGATAATTTTATTTTATCGGAAAACGAAAAGAAAGATACCGGTTTTTACCCTTCTAGTCCTTTTATGTAAAGTCCTCTCATACCAAAACGTCTCAAGACAGCTATAAACGGTTGCACTATATAACGCAAGTATTTTTCAATATATTTATATTTATAACAAGTCGTACCTAATCTACATATTTTAGGTGCAAATGTCTATAATTTAAATATTTTATGTATTTATTATCTTTCAAATGATTTAAGGAAAAAGGATGCATGTTTCTTTTTCTGAATATTTCTTTTGTTTGTTATTTGTTATGTTTTGTTTTCTTTTTTACGATTATTAATTCGTAGCTTATTAGTTAAATCAATAACTATTATTTAAAGAATGTATTTTATAGTGTTATTGAAAAAAATATCAGCACAAGCTGCACCAAGTTGTTATTACATTTACAATCTCATTGATTTATAGAGTAGGTATATCAAGCACTCTTTGAGTCATTTTTTCTATAGTAGTTCCAACCATGGCACAATTAGAATTATTATTGAGCCTCTTTTTTGTTGTAAGGTAGCTTAGCTCTGCTTAAAAGCAGAATAAATTTTGCATAGTCAAACCAATATATGAAAATAAAATTTTGGTACTTGTCCTTTGTAAATGTGTGTTACATATATACGTTTAGGCTAGGCTTGGGATGTAGCATTGTTGGGTTTTTATGTGGTGGTATTGTAGCTTTTCATAACCTTGTCCCGACAGCGTAAACCGTTCACCAACTGTGCCTCATTCCATGTCCAAGGTCCACGTAGTGCTGCTGTTAAACGCATTACTTTCTCCGAACCTGAAAGGAATCATATTTTGAAGGTGAGCCCTGCCTAGCCTAATTTGTATATGATTTTTTTGTTTATTGTTCTATTGCTGTATTCTATTCCTTAAATTGTAAAAAAACATAACAAATGCAAAAGCAATCAAAATCCTATAAAATTTAACGTAGAAAAGAATCCTGATTTTTTTTTTATAAACTGAAATTTGAGTACTCGTTAACGTTGTTTTATACATACTAATTCTTCATTAACAGATAGATTTGTAGTTACTAACTGAATAACATGCTTTGTAAAAGGCAGTCATTATTGTAAATTAGTGAGTTATGTAAAGGATTTGGAAACGGCGAATATTACCGTAAAGGAAAAGAATACTAAAATAAATAGAATACTGCATTATTTTTACTAATACTTATCGTGATAGATTAATGTTTTGTTTCCATTTGTTGTTATTGTTTCCTATTATGATCAGCTTTTATGGATACTTTTTGCTGTAAAAAAATGTTTGTGGTGATTTATTAAATCGTTTAAAATGTATATTAAGTTTTGTTTTATTAACTAATTCGAACAAAAAAAAAATACTATTCCTTACTTAATTACAAGAAAAGATAATAAGGCAGAATTACAAATTAACAGGTACGTGTAGAAAATATACAGAAGGGACAGGGAAAGGACTAACGAGTTCAATTTAACTACTGATTTTCAGAAATTATATTAAATTTCCTACGCAATTATATTTTGGTATTTATTGGGTTTAATTAGCAATTACGTTAGCAATTTTTTTTAGTAATACAGTTACTATGTGATTATTTACTCGCAGATTACTTCTACTATATCAATGTAAAACTTTTGTTTAAATCCGTTTTCTTTTTTCTTATAGTTGGAAACTTCTTGGACTAAAATAGCTTGCGGTCGCACAGAAGATCAGATGGATTTAACTGAGAAAGCACGTCGATTCCTTCGAACTACAGGACTCAAACCTCGGTCTTTGGCGTTTTAAATAATTTATATATTATATAAATATTGTATACATATTAATATATAGTTTTGTACATATCTCTCGATTGAAAAAGTAAATTATAAAATTATATACAGTGTTGAGGAATAAAAATTCGTTGATGAAAGTGTTACTCGCTTATGATCGTGATGTGAACATTTTTATGCTCAATACTACAGTGGTATAGTTTTTCTTTAATCTGTATATAGTTAGAATCATATGATGAAAGATAACTAATGCAAAAAAAATTATATAATTTTGTATTGTAAGCACAGAAAATGTACTATTTTTGAATGTATGTAAATAGGTAAAATCTAGGATTACAATAACTTCATCACCATCTTTTAATAACGTTTTATGTTGATTATTATTAGTCTTCGGAGTGTTGAGGTGAGTTATAGTATAATATTGTTCTTTCCTGTAAAAAGTGACAGTAATTTTTAGTTTGCTCCTCGGTATAAAACAATCAACGCATATTTAAATTTTCTGAACAAATTAGTGTTTGGCAACAGTTGCTTATTGACCTTAAAACATTTTTCTCATCTGTACTATTAGTTTCTTCAGGATCTCTTAGAACAATTTCAACTTGTGAAATGTAGAATTGAGAATAATCACAAGTCCTTCTATTTTCAATAATCTGCTTACAAAAAGATTTGTAACATTTCACTAATAGCTGCAAGTTCCCAGTGTGTGTGCATGTGTGTAAATATGATTCTTGTTAAAATCCTCTTTTTCCCTCTATGAACGTTGTAAACCCCTTTTGATCAGTCCTCTGATGTAAAGTCCTCTTAAAATCCGCTTCCTCTGCTTTTCGGTGACTTCTTTTTCTTTGTTTCCAAATGATTTTAAATTTTATATCGATGATCGTATGTGGTGCTACAAACGACATTATGGATTTCGATGACTAGATTCCAATGGCGATAGTATTTCGCATGATTTCTGTGTGCTTGACAAAAATTATTATTAAAAGGTAAATTCTTGAAAATAACTTGTGTCAAACACTAAGTATCCGCACACTCCGCATCACACAAATTATTCATTAATTCGGAATATCCGTTTCAAGGACTTGCGGGTCTTCTTCGTCAACCTTGCTAGCGTGCTTGTTTATCCCTACCTTCGAGAAAAATATTTACAAGTGCCTATTTGACACATACAAGTGTGTATAATTAAGTTAAAAAAAAGCAGCAAGCAAAAAAAATCAATAACAGAAAAAATAATGATTAAGAGAAAAAAGTACAATTCTACTGTGCTTGTTTAACCCTATTTTCGAGAAAAATATTTATAGGCACCTACTTTTGCTGCTTAGCACTAAAACTTGCGGAATATACGGAAAAATAGACGAAAGGGTCCCTTGTTATTGCAACACGAAACACAAGACGTGGTCGCCCCACCCTCATAAAAATAGAGCAAGACCAACAGTACGTTCCTATTCGTCAAATTTGCGTTTCTTCCCCCTATACACCCTAAATCTAAAAGATACGAAATATACGGAAAAAGACGAAAGGGTCTCTTGTCATTGTAGCACGTTACTTAAACTATATGGGCCTTTTATCCTAATGAATCAAAAAGACAAGAATAATATAACGGTTCGTTCTCTCCATTCAACAAATTTGTGTTCCTTTTTATCTAAATAGTTTCGTGCGCGTTTAGTTCCCGCGGTGAAGTTGCGTTCTTAATTAGTGTCGGGTTTTCTAATTTAATATTGTGCCCGGTTTCGTTTATGTGTTGTGCCACACTTGACGCTTCTGTCTTTGCGTACCGGTAGCACCCGATGTGTTCATCGAATCTAGTACTTATCACTCGTTTCGTTTGACCAATATAGGCTTTATCACAGTCATTACATGCAATTTTATAAATTTCCGACCTTTCTTTCACGTCCGGTTTATCTTTCGGATTGCTAAGAAGGTTTCTAAGTGTATTACGCGAACTGAAACATATCTTGTCTCCCACAAACTTTATTAATACCTTTCGATATTCTGTGAAAGGGATAAATTTCTTATCGTGGGTTTCTACCGTGATCAAGGTCGTGGAATTTCTTACATAATGCCTGTGTTGGACTTCCTTAAGAATGCGATCGACATCTATAGAAGAGTAACCATTGCAAATAGCAACATTTTTTTATGAATTTAAGCTCTTTATTGTACCTACTTTTATTCAAAGGGAATTTCACCCATCCATTAATTAAGAAACCAATCGCGGCCATTTTGTGTTGTCCACAGTGGTTAGAATCTGTCATAACGCATCTATTAGTTTGTTTCCTTTCTGTAGATGTCTAATTCCAGTTTTTTCTTGTTTCTAATTATTAAACTATCTAGGAACGGGAGTTGATTGTTCACTTCTTCTTCTACTGTAAATTTAATAGTTTCGAATGTTGAATTAGATGTCGCGAGGAAATCGGGAATAGTATCTTTCTTAGTATCAAAGACCGCGAAAATATCGTTTACATACCTGAGCCAAATTCTTGGGAAATATGCGATGTCCTTTTTCAAATTGACTATGAAAGGGGACAGCGGATTGCCCATCGCCGTACTCACTAGTTGTCTTCCGTTTCGTGCTGCAATAACAAGGGACCTTTTCGTCTATTTTCCTCATATTCCGCATATTTTAGTGTTAAGCGGCAAAAGTATATAGCATAAAAGTGCATAGCATTGTTATGTTGTACCTTGCTTTGATTTTTCTTTATCATTATTTTTTCTGTTATTGATTTTTTTTTCCTTGCTTCTTTTTTTGACTTAAGTATATACAGTTGTGTGTGTCAAATAGGTACTTGTAAATATTTTTCTCGAGAGTAGGGATAAATAAGCATGCTAGAAATAGAATTTTTCTCACATCGTTCGGTTATACGGTTGACGATGAGGACTCACGAGTCCTTGAAACGGCTGTTTCGAATTAATAATTTGTGTGCGGAGTATGCCAATACTTAGTGTTGTTTGCCATACTACCCCACAGTCCTTGCTATCATCATTAATAACTTGTGACTTCGATTATTTCCTATAAGTTAACTTTAATGGAGTTTTTTTTAAAAACAGAGAATAAATTATTAAAATGCCAGAATTCGAATAATGACAAAAGGAAATTCAAATTCTGAAAATGTAAAGTTAAATGTTGATGTTAATTGAAAATTCAAATTATAATTATGTAAATCAACGATATTAGATGTAAGTGCGTGCACTTCACCCCAATATCCAATTGCAATATACTCACTTTACTCGACTGAGGGTTTTGTATACTTTAGTGAGTGCATGTCTATCTCTTTAACAAATTTTTGTACGGTTGTCAATGCAAAATATTCAAAAATTCATTAAAATTTGCTATGTTTGTTATAGAATATATACCGTAACTGCCCACAAATGATGGGACCAACGAATTACAATGTACGGGTCAACAAGCAACACTCTGTTGAACTCCAAATGATGCACTTCACTTAATAACTACAGTAATAGCTTCCATATTGTATTTTGAAGGTTGGTAATATTCGCAAATATAAAGATATTTTGTAACTTTATTATTTTGGTAATGCCACACTTCTTTTTCAACTTTGTATAATCGCTACGCTTTCCAAAGTGACATCAATGGGTAATACACCATTCCAATCCGAAGAGTAGAATGTATATACTCGATACAGATTTTTATTATTTAAGTATATATATATTTGCATTTTCAGCACAAAATGTGTAGTCTGCTAGTCTGTACTGTAATGTTTTTGTTTTGTATTATATTTTCCATTAAATAAAATGTATCCAGGTTATGTATATTGTTATTAAAATGACAAAAAAAAGATTTTCAAGAAAAAAAAAAGTAAAGATGAATTACAATTATGAAGATGTTTTCAGCGTTTTATCTTTTGTTGTTTTCATTGATTAGATAAAAGTACAAAGTAGAATTAATCCTACAATCTTATTTACCATCTTCGTAATGTATTCCTTTTTGAAAATAAGTATAGTAATGATAACTTAACTATTTATTTCAAAGTCCTTCAGTTAATTTGTATTAAGAAATGAGCGAGTCAGTGTTGTATTTTTATACCTACCTATCTTAATACTTAAATAATAATGAAAATTGTAAAGATTTGAAATAAAATTGCTTTTAAAGCAGGCTGTTTCCGCTGTTATTTCATTTGAATAAAACTTGTTTTACATGCCGCTATTTATTGACCAATTAATTGAAGTTCTTAACCAAGAAATCGGTAGAAATATGCTGTTTTACATTCTATAATAAATTGAACAATTTTTTAGGGATCGTGAATACTTGTTTAGTTTCGTTAATAGTCGAACAGGGGAATTATTAAATAGGAAATTTTCAACTGCTTATAAAAATAGATTGACAATCTGTCTTTATCAAATGTTTCGGCAGTTTTGGTATATGCACAGATTAGCGTAGGTTCCTTCGGTTTCAGTTACTTAATTGAAATTACTTTATATAAACTTTAAAAACACTAAACAGAATTTGTAGATAGAGTGAAATTATTTTAAGAAGAGTCTCTACGCGACAAGTATAATAAATTAAAAAAAATGCTCTTAAAATACACGAAAACGTATTGCAAACAAACGAGCCACCATCTTAGTATGATTTTAGTTAATTTTGCACTCCCTATTCTCTTGTTCTTATGAAAATTGGTAAGTTCGCGTTGATGACGTAGAGGCTCTCAAAAATAATTTTACTTTATTTCTCTGTTACTAGGTTGATATTAAAACAGCAAAGTTAGTGAAAAATTGTGGCAAAAATAAAGTATGTTCTAGAGAAGATCAACTTGTTTAATTAATTGTCCAATAAATCACGGCGTGTAAAACAGGCATAAAACGTATTTTGGGTTTGCAGTAAGTATCCAAAATAGTAAACATTTTCCAGCTAGTAATTGGAAAAGAACTTCGACTATACATCGAATTACGTTCTGTACAAACAGTGTTCGTTACTTAAAACGAAGTGAAGAGTTTGATAGAGGATTGTCGTCTTCTTTTTCTAGCATTCGCAAAGATGCAAATTTTTGCATTACGCTTCCGAATTATAAAATGTAGAAGAGTACTATAGCATTCTCGAGCATCTCTTTTATGAGAACGTTTAATGCGGATTTGTACTGTTTTTATTTGTTTTCTACCCCTCATCCACGTAAAATCCATCGAAGGTAGCGGGTCAGTTATACAGTTAGAATTCCATCTACTAATCACAACTTTTACGTACTATTGACAGCATTAAATTGACGATCGGAAGAACGTTGAGTTGTGCTATCTACGCTATATCAAAGCTGTTAAGAATGGGCGAGGGATTCCAGTAGTTTGTGTGTTATCGAAACTGAATGATCCAACTAAAGTGAGGAAATTTGGGACGTTTGCGCATCATCAACAGTTAAACCAGTGTAGGTTTGTTCGTTTGTCAATTGGTGTAATACGGAGTAGCTCGAATTTCTAAATTGGACGTTCATTTGTAAGAAAAACTGGCAATCCGATGTTCGCTTGTATATGTTGGGCAACTTCCGATAGTTTTGAACTGCACAAACTTACACCTCCTCGGGAGGTGGAGTAAGTTTGTGCAGTTCAGTGCAGCTATATTCATACAAAATGACATCAGTTGTAATCATTGAAAATGAAATACAACAACGAATAAATAATAGAGATTTTTTAAGGATTTTTCAATGCTATCGTGATTGCTAATTGCCACCATTCTCAATCTTTTAGGTTATGTATACTATCTAAATACCAATTTGTACTGTTCGTTTGTACCCATTTAGAGTAGTTCTGAGTAAACAAAACGATCACGTGATCATAATCCTATCACACTCTAGAACTATCGCGAGCAAGTCAAACGAACAAACCTAGTATACGTATGAATATTCGTTGGTCCTTACACCGGACATTTTTCGTTGACTACGATGCGTGAGCAATAGAGATCTGGAAGTGCCTCGCTCTGCGTTTACAGTTGAACTATGATCGATATGAGTCGATCAAAACGACGAATTAGCAAAACGGGTGAAATCGGTGAGCGTAATACCTTTCCATTACCACGGTTACAGAAGTGAGCTGGATTACTCAATAAGAGCGACGGTAATAGTAAAGTGGTGAGAATTAATACATTAAGTTTGTTCGTTTGTCAATTAATGCAATATGGAGTAGTTCGAATTTCTAAATTGCGCGTTCGTTTGTAAAGAAAACTGGCAATCCGATGTTTGTTTGTATATGTTGGGCAGCTTCCGACAGTTTTGAACTGCACAAACTTCCACCTCCTCAGGAAGTTTGGTAAGTTTGTGCAGTTCAGTGCAGCTGTCATTCTATTATTTACCTAACCCAACTTTACTACATATTCGTATAAAACGACATCCGTTGTAATCATTGAAAGTGAAATACAACAATTAATAAATAATAAGGATTTTTAGTGCTATCATGATTGCCAATTGCCACCATTCTCAATCTTTTAGGTTATGTATACTATCTAAATACCAATTTGTACTGTTCGTTTATACCCATTTAGAGTAGTTCTGAGCAATCTAAACGATCACGTGATCATAATCCTATCACACTCTAGAACTAACGCGAGCAAGACAAACGAACAAATGTTATGTTGGAACTACGCGACATCTGTGGGCAGCAATGGTGAGCGATTTGTAATGCGAATGGAAAGCGTTTACACAGACTACTTCAGATGCAGCACTGAGATTGAAATATGTAGCACCTCTTCGACTCTGTCTAATCTATAAAAATAGATATAAAGCAAACCTTGAATTGTCATTGTAGGTGTGTTCTTGTGTGACATTTATTCTAGAAATCTATTTGTAGAAATGATGAAATTGAAAATATAAACTAGAGATGGCGCCAGGGTGGTCTCCCTAACAAACTGTTTTCTAAATAATTGTCTGTTTGTTCTGCAGATTTGAGCAAAACGTCTCATCGAAGAACGAATACGATTAATATTCGTATGCAGTAATCTAAGGAATGAATATAAGGACGTATACGAGTAGTAATCGTATACGCACGAGTTCATATTGTATCCGTTCCACGATAGCAACTAATTCAATCGTGTTTATTGATAATCGTTATTCGTGATTAATACATCATTAATCAGTATTCACAATTATTTTCTGTATTCATTAATCGCCCCGTGATTATTTTCACCATTATTTTTGCTTTCTTTGAGAAAAATAATTATACAGACGCAATGAATAGACCTTTGTATTGCAGATAAGCAGATTTCAAAGGTCGGGTGACGGTTTCTTAATAAGAGCGGTCTCAATTTTTTTTCTTTTTAGTGTGGCGATTGCCCAACGGGGTGTATAAGCTTTTTAAAGCTTGTCATAACCTCAGGAGCCTTGAAGTGTAAATTGTGTGTAAAGTGTTCCATGGGTTTCTTACTATTACCCCGTTGCCGTAAAGGGTGAAGCCCAGTTAATTGTACCCCAATTACGAATGTAGTGAGTGTATCGGACCCGCTAAGAAAATTTGATCCTAGCGGGACTTGAACACACAGCGCCTAACTCTGCCCAGTCAAGCGTAGGCTCTTTTACCACCAGACCACCGAGCCCTTTTATTAATTGAAATTAGTGTTTAGATGGTTAACCAAACCCTAAGAGTTTGGTAGGGAATCTAATACGTCTTTTAATTCTCACTCTACTTAAGTCACCTGCCACATTCTCATTTCCTTGAGGGAAAGTAGTGAATAAGTACTATCCTAGCCGCTGTCGCATTTTGGAGGTCGCGATAAATGGAAGGGTGAAATTCTTTACAAACAATATCTTGGTACTCTACAACTTGTTTTCTTTAACTAAGGTAAGATTTCAACTATCCCAAATCATATGCTCGGATACCGCATGCATTAAGTTTCGCAACTAAAAGAATGTGATCGACCATATCAAATTTAGATCCATAAAAACAGCGATACATTTATTGTTTCTATTTATATTTTCTTATAGCTCTTGTTTCTATTTATATTTTCTTATAGCTCATTAATAAGGTGTAGAGCCGCAGTTCTAGTGGATCTATTTTGGATGAATCCATGCTGAGCTGTATTTTAGTATCCCATATTTGGCCAAAAGTTTTTGTGCAATGCCGTAGATTACAAAAGCAATTGTTAGGGCACATACTGTTAACTACGATATACATAAGGACTGAGCGCTTTGACGTCAGCAGGCTGTGACGTATTTTGACATAGTAGTGATATTTCCGTACTTTGTTGGTACCGCAATGTACCCGCAATGTTTTTCTAGTGTTGTATAAGCGATAAAACCTTTGAAATGATAAAAACGAGGTAACCTAATTTAACATGGCGTCGGGTGTTTTGCGTGTGTTACACATTGTAAATAAAAGAAGGTATTATTTGTTTTTCAGTGTAAGTTTAAAATATCATAGGCTTAAAAAGATGCTATTCCAACTCAATTTCCTAACTGTCCGTTGTATTTGATAAAAAATGTGAATATGTTATTGTTCAAATAATTTTATATTCTTACGTTATATTTAACAAAATTATTTTTGAACACGAAGAGATTTTTGAAATGTATGTAATAAACGTTCTGTTTTAATACAATATATTTTAAGTTATATCACCGATCGTAGCCATTTTGGATACTGATATATGTAAATATCATATTTACAGCAGTGAACGTATTGCAACAATTATAATAACTTGTTCTATAAATACCCTACTTTAAAATGATCGTGGGAAAAGTAATGATAGGTTAGGTAAAACACCACATAATAGGAAAGATAGATTAGGTAAAACACCACATAATAGGAAATACAAGACCCTAGTTAGATAGCATATCTGTAAATGTTCTCGTGAAATTGAACAAAATTTTGAAGAAAATTGCAATTACTGCATCATTTCAACCTTAGTTAATAATAATAATTAGTCCTTTAAATATCCACCACAAATACATCTTTCACGAAAACGGTGCTCGGTTACGTGTTTGGCTTTTGCTTTGAAAGTTCGGTTTTCCAAAATAAACTCGAATGGGATGCGAAGAAGGACTCAGTTGACGACTGGCATCCTCTTTAAATTGGAAGCCCTTCAAAACTTAAGAAAAAAAGGAAAAAAAAACGATTCTTTTGCCGCTTTGTCTAATATCGTGCATGGCGATACATCGCCTAAACAGCGTGACGTCATCGAAGGGCTGTGAGCCCTTCTATGTCGGTGGTAATGCACATACGCACTAAACGGTTACCCGTGATGCGGCCAGCCGCCCGGGTGATCGTAGCTGGCGGTTGAACCTGTGGACAATTGCGGCCAAAACGAACCATTTCAAAGATGGACTTAGAAGAAGCGATAATTGTTCATTAATCTACACTCGTTATATAAAGAACAAAAAGAGGAAGTGGGTACATCCTTTTTTCAAACGCGGGAAAAAACTAAGTAATTTGAAATATTTTTCCAAGAGCTTAAGAAATATGAAGATAAGGTTTTTAGATACACTAAAATGAATTGCTTTAAATTTCTATCGGAATTTTTTGTATTCCAAATTGCTGGTCTATTCCGTATTTCAATAATAAATTTTTCAGTATCGAACTCCATTTGCATTGTTTCTTCACATGTCCTGAAACGACGACCGTTACCCGCAAACTGATCGTACAGTGCGAATAGCAACCGGTCGCTGGAGAGGCCGCAGCTGTTTCGCAATACATTTTATTGCATGTGGTTAACCTGACGGCTGGCCGCATCACGTGTAACCGTTTAGTGCGTATATGCCCTTAATATCAACAGATAAATTTAGGTTAGGTTATGACAAAGCAAATCTTTGGTTTCAGTTGTTAAACTTTTACACTAATTTCGCACTACCCTATGTGAACGCAGCCATACATTTTTATCATAGAAATATTATATATTTAACGTCACAAGAATTTGAAAGTTTGTAAAAACCATGCAGTGAATTTCTTATTTAAGGGCCGTTTGAAACGGTGCATGATTCTGTACAGGCTTTTAAGGTGCTCTTACACGGTAGTCTTTACAGCGATTAATTGCCCAGAGATAGTTGCTACACATAGCAGAGCGATTAATGGCGCAATCATGCAAATTTCAGCAATTATTTTGGAAATTTGCGTGTTGCTCCATATTGCTACATAGCAGCGACAACTGCAAATGTATATGTGAATGCAGCCTAAGTGTTTTTCTGCGTATACATTTGCGAGCAAATTAGCATTAAACATAATCTTTAACATTATTTGTATGTATATTTTATGCATTTTGTTGAGTCATGATAACATCAATTACATTTGCGTAACTATATTTATTATAAAAAATAAAAAAAATATATGAGTAAATAACGTAATATGATGTTTGCAGATTGCAAATTGGCTATCTGTAACAAATAAAAACGAATCATTTAAATTTTGTGCACAACAGATACCTGCTGTCATAATGTCACTTCCTTGTCGGAAACATCGATTATAAGTAACTTATTTGTTTCATATAAAAATACTTCTGCATATTAAACAGCTACTCCAAAAGTCAGGGTTAATTAGGTAGGAACTGTATGACGTCTTGCATGTTTAATTGGTAGCCCCTTCATAAATAATACAATGACTGATGACAGTGATGACCTTAATGCGGTTTGAAGGAAATAAGACGCGCTTCCACCACATGCCTCTTTGTTCCCAGACAGATGAGTTTTACATACAAATATAATATTGTTGATGAATATATGTATATGCATTCATGTCATGAAAGTTATGGTTATAAGATTAAGTCAATTTCAGCGGGTAGTTCCGGCAATAAAGGACATACTCAATTTCTTAGAGTAATGCATGCATGTATGATATTTGTTGCCGGAACTACCAACTTAAATCATCCGCGAAATTTAAGAAATACCAAGAGGATTGCTATGCATGGTGAGTCATCGCCGCAGGCTTGAAAAAAGATGCTTTTGTAAATGAAGATTTTTGCATAACAATTTTTTCTTGGTATGAAGTCCAATGTCAATGCTATTTCATGTCAATTTCTGTGCCTAGTTTCTACATTTGCTTTTGAATTTGTAAGTCATCATTATTAATGAACATACCATACAATGTTTGTATGTAATTCTCTGTATTGCAAAAGATATTATTTTCATCAACAGATATTTAAGTTGACAATTGTCAATATATCGGAAAATTTGAGCAATATTTCGCACTAGTTCTTACGGTTATTTCGAGCTTCCCTATGCGAACGCTATTACGTTATTAGTAGTCTAAAATTAATCACTTTGAGCGTTTCACCTTGGTTTCGAAGTATTGGGTCTTATGGAGTATAACCCTCTTTTGCTAGTTTACAATAATTTGAATAAAACTATCCTTATTTGGAACCAGCGCTGTTGCCACGCCTTACGGCGGGATTTTTCCTAGAGTGATCATTGATCAGCTGATCGGTATTTATGTTACCTGTCAGTTTCAGTGTTTTATTTTCACATTTTGCCTTCATTTCTATCAATTAATGAGGAAATCAGTTATATATAAAACCTACTGCATCTTTTAGTGCTATCTATTCCCGTAAGTAGAAAGAATTGTGAATAATGATCAACCTAAAAATCGTGAAATTACCGCTCTTTGACGTTTTTGACCATTCTATGTGCAAGAAAGATATTAGATGCTCACGATGAAGTTTGTGTTGGAGAGTATGAGGAGTGGTTTCTCCATCGGTTACTACCAAACCTACTAGCAAATTCAGTAGTAGTTATCGACAATGTTTTGTAACACAGTCACAAGGCAAAATGGATTCCTACCATTGAGAATCGATAAAATTATATCAGACATGTTACAAAAAGTATATTTTACCATATGTTTATTACACGTTTTCTCATGGCTTGTACTCAACTTTAGAAAAAGATATGTGGAAATTGGACGAAATGCTGAATGATCCAATTTATTATACATTTTCCAGGTTCATCATCATCCTCACTATCAGATATGTCAACTGATTAAACCGATTCTTATAAAATTGTTTGTTTTAATAATAAAGTGTACTTGTTTTATTAAAGGTTGACATGTGAAAATTGTAATTTTTTGTAAAGATACCTGTTTGAATCATTTACACTGTATCTTATAAATATATTAATCTCTGAAGTAATAAATAACATTTAACTACACTGTTTGCGATTGTCATGAATCATGAATATCAGTTTGGTAGATTAGTTTTGTATAACATCGTTCTGGAGGTGTTCGTCTAACTCATAAAATAATCTATTGAAGTCGTACACATTTAAACATCAGAAAAGAACAAACTAGTATTCTCATTTATTTATACATGTATTTATTCTCATGTAAATTAAGAAATAAGATTGTCAGCTAAAATTTCTAACCCTTTTAATAATAACAATGAAGTTAGCATGAGTGCCAACAGTGCCAACCTGTTATATCAAAGTATCTAATAGCCTAAATCTGGCAACGCTTACTGCTGTTCCCATAAGCGCAGTACTTCGAAACTAGGGTGAAACGCGCATGGTTATAACGACTTTTGAAGCTACATTCACAACCTCAAAAATTAGTAGCTATAATTAAGAGTTACAATTAGCGTTTAAAGTATAACAAAGGTGTTTAAATGCGTCCATTTACAGTATTTGAAATTAATAAACTTAGTTTTGGCAGAAGCGAAGAAGTTTCTAAATTCTAAAAAATTGTTCAATTAGTACGTACACGTAGAGTTAACGCATACGTTGTTTTGGAATAACATGAATGTGTTTCGGCAATAAGGTTATGTTTGATAATATGATCTTTGGGTAATGTTAAGTTTCAATATATCAATCGTTTTCGTTGGTGCCTCTTAATCCGGTCGATAATATAGCGACTCTACATAATGGAATTAATTATAATGATCAATGTAGTTAAGGGAGGACGCTTCGAAAAATGCAGGTTAATTGAAATTTGTGCGTGCTGTATTGTGAATAATCAAAAATCGTTACTACGTTAATTAGATGGCTTAATTGTAATTATAAGTTGAGGACAGGATCAACTACGTCATTAAAATAATTATTGAATACGATGACATTTAGTAACAATTTTATTCCTAACAGAAATACATACGTACTGCCAATTTTCTGTTGACAGGAAAATTCAAAAATAAAATAACATACTCTGTATGTTCCATTAAAAAAATATGTCATTGTTTAATTTATTAATATATCAACTTAATACAAAGCATATCTACTTGGCGATTTCAAAACGCACGTGTATTGGGTGCTTTTGTGCTTAATCTAAGTATCAACAATTATAAATAGTTGAGTAGCCACGAACTTATAAACTTATAAGATGCCTTGTGTTGTTTAATACAACTTTGTTCTTCATGGGACCTCTAGCTAGAAAGACAGCCGTTTCGAAGAATTTCCATTCACAAATACGCAATCTGCTAAGCCGGCGGAAATGACTCACCCTGTAAATTTAGTGATGAATGGTTTAGTAGAGTCGAACATGTAGAAAGAAATGGACGAGGGAATATAATTATGGATGCCTAAAAAATACATACAATAAAAAAAAATTGCAATTTTTTGATAACGATTGATAAAAATTAATTCTCGATTCAAATGTTGAAATTTTGGAATAAAGAAAGTACTGGGATTTGCTTTCTATTTCTCTCGTATTTTCGAAACTTGAAATCCTTCTCACTTTAAGTTATAAACTAGAGGTTCCCACACTTTTTTCCTCGTAGACCACTTTCAAAATTTTACTGGTTTCGGTGGACCCCCTGCTACTACATTTCTACAGTATTCCCAAAACTCGTCAAAAAATGTGAAAATTAGATCTAACGATGGAAATTTGCGTCGCGGCTGAGTTCCAACCCTAAATTCGGAGTGGTAAAAATAAAAAGAAAAACAGTATATTTTCTTGTGTTCTATTTATTAAAATAATATGATTACAGACTTAATAGAATTAAAATTAAACATGAATAACGTAACGTAACTTCAACAATGCAAATCAACAATTAAAAAAAATAATTTTAATGGGAGGGATGTACTTGATGGATTGACAGCAAATTATCAATATTAGGCTTCAGTTTTGTGAGGAATAACCGCAAATCTCCCCGTTCTGTGATGTTCAATCTGCTCCTTTTTTTTGTTAATAGGTTTGTAACGACACTAAAACTTTTTTCGACAAGGTATGACGAAGGAAACGCTATCAAAAGTTTTCTCGCAATTTCCCACAGCCCAGGATATTTTTCGGGTATTTCTGCCTGCAGCCAAAATGTTTGATAGCCTTCTTTAAATTTCACCTTCAGCTCCTCATTGGCGCTAAGCTCGAGTAGCTCCTCTTGTAATACCACATTCGCCACTTCCGTTTCATCAAATGAATTTATGATCCATGGTGGTATTTCCATCGTCAGAATATCTTCAAATTTATTTTTGAAGTCATCATGCACGGCATTTAAATGTTGAACGTATGTCTGAATATCCTCATCAAGACATTCTGCCTGTGACAACTTTGGAAACTGGGAGAATTCGTGCCGACTAATATTTTGCTTCATAAATTTCAATTTTCCAAGAAAAGCCGAAATTACACCCTTTGATTTTATTAAATTTAGGCTGTCCCCTTGTAACTGCAAGTTAATCTCATTAAATTTTTTGAACAAATCTGTCAAATACGCGATGTCTGCTTTCAATTTGATCAGATTTTCCTTTAAATCTGGATCTTTACTTCCCAGAAACTCTAAAACTGATTCAAAAAGTGAGTAAAATCTTGTTAAACATGCACCTTTCGACAACCAGCGTACTTCAATATTTAAGAGCAATCGTTGGAAGTCTTCATCATTCTCGTCGCACAATTGTGCAAATAAACGGGTATTTAACGCATTGCTTCTTATTTTGTTAATTGCTTTAATCACAAATTGAAGCGATTGGTGCAATCTATCACTCAAATTTTTCGCTACCAGGTGTTGTCGGTGGATGACACAGTGAATTGCAGTTACTCCTGGTGTAATTCTTTTAAGATGGCTTATAAACCCACGATATCGCCCGAATATGGCAGGAGCTCCATCTGCTGCCACCGAAATAATGTTTGTAAATGGAATCGATTTTTCCTTAAAAAAATCACTCAGGACATTAAATATTGATTCGCCTTTAGTGTCCGTCTCCAAAGTTTTCGCGAATAGTAGCTCTTCATGGATTTCTTCGTCCATAACACATCGAACATATGCCAATAATAATGCTTCATTACCAGGTTGACTCGTCCAGTTGCATAGAAAAATGAGTTGTTTGCAGATAAAAAATAAATAAAAGCTTTCAATATCAGAGCTCATATCATCAATACGTCTTTGTACAGTGTTGTTACTCAAAGGAATTCTTTTGAGAACGTCAAATGGAGGTTTGTGCAGAACAGTTTTTAAAACCTCTTTAACAGCGGGTAACATTAACTGTTCTCCGATGGTGTGCGGTTTTCCAGATTTCGCTATAAGCAATGAGATATTGTAAGATGCCCGCAAGCCATCATCGTTACTTTGAGACGTTGAAGCGAACATACTGTGCACGGTGGGTCTCTTTTCATATTTTTCCTTCAATGTTTGAAAATATTTTAAATCTTTATCTATTTTATCAGGATGACACCTTCTAAGATGGTTTCATAGAGTCATTGCTCAAAACTTTGTTGCATAAAAGGCATATGGGCAATCGTTTGTCTGCCTTTGATGGAAGAAAACCAAATTTCAAATAATCAACACTGTACTGTCGACATTTCTTCTTAGATTCAGCCATGTTTCGTATCAGTTACCTACCTGTAAGTAAACTATAAAGAAAAAATGTTTGTTTTAGTAATCCTAAGGCGATTTTAACAGGATATGGCTATTTTAACGGAATAGAATAGGATTAATTAATTATTGCAATGAAAAAACCAAAATGCCGGCGGCAAAACTGATTTTAATTATTAAAAGCAATAAACCGCTAAGACCCATATAGAGGTTTTCACAAAACGGCTGAACCTATTGTAATGTAATATAAAACATTTTTTGATTAATTATATTTTGATACATTTCTGTAAATTCGAAAAAAAATACTTTTAAAGTTAAAGAATATTTTGACATCAAAACTTCGCGATTTTAATGATTTATTTATTACTTTGATGTACGTTACGAGTGGTACATAAAGACACGTACAATTTATGAAAATATTTTTAGTCATTTAGCATTAGCAACTACGAAGGCACTGAAATATGTACAAACATGCGGGTCAATCATATATCTCTCCTTTAGTGAATCACCACAGTCGGGTAAATAAATAATTTTGTAATAAAAAGTACTTAAAGTTCAATCTTTCTCGGCTTTCTGTTCTTTTATAGAAGTATCGAATGGCCCTGTTCAGTATTTAATTTTTATTGCGTACCTACTACATGCAAAGATAACAAATATAATATTATTACAATATAAAATAAAAGTATGTATAACAAATAGGCAGGTACTTACTTTTTCCGGCACTGGCAAACACTGACATCGATTCACTCACACTTTTCTTTTCAAAATTCCGGAAACAAATGAGTAACGTTTGTCCTTGGCATTCGTATTTTTATATTGGTGAAGAATCAAACAAGTTCATGCAAGATTGCAAGCATAGCACAAGTCGTATTTCGTCTCTTTGCACGCCTGAACAAGCGTTGCGGGCGGGCGGCGCTTTGCAAGTCTCGACACGCGTTGTACTGAATATAGAATATACAAGTTTTTACAAGTAACAGTCGCTGACCTGAAAATACACTACTCAAAAAAATTAAGGGAGGTTTAAAAAAAAGGAAATTAAAGCTAAATAAACAGGCAATCTGATCCATATGACGGCCTAACTGAAAAAAATTTTTTCAAGCCTGTGGAAAAAAAAAAAATTGCAAAATTATTTTTTCGCGCTATCGGTTAGGATTGCATGAGAACCGTAGCTCCTAAAAATCTGAAAATTAGAATGTTAAAGCTTCAAAATGCTTTTTTAAAGTCTTAATACGATCATTTTTCACCGAAATACAGCCTGTCAAAAATTACCGAAAAATTTTTTTTTGCTCCCTTTTTTTTGAGTAGTGTATTATCTGCCTACATTGATAGGTAAAGCTAAGCCAACACTTTTGTTCTTTACTATCGAAACCAGATAAATTTTCGTGGACCCCCACTTACAACTTGTGAACCCCCATTTTTTTTTCACGCCAATGTAGACCCCCGTCGAGTTTCCCGTGGACCCCTGGGGGTCCACCTGGACCACTTTGGGAATCACTGTTATAAATGAATGAATCCTGGAATACAATAGGCCATATAGGTTCTATTATTTATTTCATTGTTCGTTTTCGTTACATTCAGTTAGGAGCAAGTTAGGACTGTCCTGAATTCTCCCACACTAACAAGAAAAACGTTAACTTGATTTTTTTTCGTCAAAATGTGTTACATGTTCCAAACTGTTAAGAATTAATAGAGATTGAATATTGTTAAATTAAAATACATTGAGAATCATTTTAAACACCCAAAATGTAACAGAAAAGTACAAACTACTGTGGAAATCAGGAAACTACGAGGATGGTATGATAAATACCTGTGTTAAGGAAGATAACGCAATTATTTCGCATTTTGTAAATTCATTTTTCGACATAATCTCCTTGTAGCTCTACACACTTAGTCCAGCAATGTTCCAACTTTTTAAGCCATCTAAATAATAGGATTTGTCGAACTCTGCAAAATAGGCCACTGTTTCAGCAATGATCTCTTCGTTTGACGCGAACCGCTTTTCGCCAAGCCATTTTTTCAAGTTCGGAAAAAGAAAGACCACCGGGGCCAAATTTTATGAATATGGTGGATGGGGCACCAATTCGTACTGTAAGTGGACTAGTTTTGTTGTCGCAATTGCCCATGAATGGGCCGGGGCGTTATTATGGTGGTACAGAATTTTTTTCTTCGCTAGGTGAGGGCTTTTTCTCTTTAGTTCAACGTCGAATCGGTTCAATAAATCAGCATAGTACTCTCCGGTGATCGTCCTTCCCTTCTCCAAATAGTTAATTAAGATTATACCTCGTCGCCATAACTTTTCTGGCTGATGGAATCGTCTTCGCCTTCTTTGGCGCTTGTTCGGGAAAATCCATTGTGCCGACCGAGCTTTGGTTTCTGGCGTGTAGTGATGTATCAATATCTAACTTACAGTCACATAACGCCGCAGAAACTCACTCGTATTGCGCTTAAACATGTCTAAACGTTGCTTTGAAGTTATCACGCGATTCCGTTTCTGATCAGTCGTCAGTAGACGAGACATCCACCTCGCCGATATCTTTCTAATATTCAATTTTTCGTGAAGTATGTCTTGCACACGTTTATTTGAGATGTTTACCATATTAGCAATATTTCTAATCTTCACACGGTGATCTGTTAACACGATATCATTAACTTTATTGATCGTGTCGTTCGTAATCACCTCAATGGGACGACCTGGCCGCTACTCAACAAAGTCAGATGTTCGGCCACGCTTAAATTCGTTAAACCAGTATCTGTTGGTAGTCATCGAAGGTGCATGGTCTTTATAAATTGCATCCAGCTTCTCTTTGATTTCTCCACACATTTTCCCATCCAGTAAGAGAAATCGAATCATTGACGGGTATTGCTCACTTTTAACAGCTTTCAAAACAACACTACTCGATGAATCTTTCGGACAGATGTCCATTAAAGAATAGTACTCACAGTCGGTAAGGCAGATTATGACACAAAGCGCCATCTGTCTCCAAACACGGGTACTTCTCATACCATTCTCGTACAAGCATCGAAGTGACGAATATAATTTGCGAAAATGTTTTGAAGTAAGCGAGATTTGACAAGACATTCTCGTAGAAACCCCCGATTGTCTACGTAGATCTTTTAATATTATAAATTATTCACGAATTTTTTTCATATTTATCTTCACTGTGAATTTAACCGAAATGCTTAATTTAGAAACCGAGGCCAGCATTTTTTGTAAAGGTAAATGAGTTGTATTTACATTTACCATCTGCATTCTTTTAATTCAATTAAAGTGGCAAATAAAAAAATAGATATACGTTTTATTGCATTGCAGTACGTAATTAATAGCATACTACTCGGCGTTTTTTATTCTTTATTTTTTTTTATTTTCGCACGTCGAGTTTCTCAAGGATATAACCACGTTCGTCTACTTTGTATACATATACTAACGTCAATTTATGTAATAATGAGAAGATATCGATGTGTTGCTACTGTATAAATTAGGTAATATCGTGATAAATTATCCTGATATTATAGTTTATTTCAAATTATAAGAATATAACTGTAGACTTACAAGGCCTTTAATACTTTTATTCCACCTTCTGGGACGATAATAATCTGGCAATGCATATTGAATCTAGGGGCCGTATTGACTATAAATTACGGCCCTATAAGATAATTATATGTTTATGTATATATATTTTATAAACAGTATAAATTTACATAGTGAGCAATTCGATGTTACAAGTAATTAAAGAATTTACATATTAAATGAGATTTAAATGTACAAACAGGTAGTTACGCATATCGCAACATTTCTATTCAATTCACTTAAATTTTGTCATTACGGTCCTCAGCAGTTTGTTTGCGTATCCAGGTAGTTATTACCGCAGGTGGTGCAATAACAGCATTTAAGCCGTTCAAAGTTATATTCTTATAATTTGAAATAAACTATACATTCTATATTATCACCAAGGTTCGACAAACGAGTGCAACGTCAGAGGCGTATCGCGCAAAAGTAGGTACGTGAGATACAGTATTATTAAAAAATAACATATTCTTACCTTTTATTGATGTTAACAGATCTTGGCAAGACAACATTAAACATGGTGTTAAATCTATAAAATCGGAAGGCACCAGATACGTCGTACAAAATGCTGCCACTAAAAATGGGTTTGTACCAGAAGCTTCTAAAATATTTACCTCAAAAACAAAAGACTTAGATTACCATGGTGAAATGAACCAGAATAATTTTTTCATATGGTTCGAAGAACAATTACTTAAAAAATTGAAGTGAACCATTGAGGATAATTATGGACCAACAATTTTCATCGCTGATACTCTTGCTGCAAAGTATGGCCATGTAGTTTTATGTTTACCACCTTACCACTGCATTTTCAACCCAATTGAACATATATGGGGCATAACCAAACATTATTACAACAGATACATAGGTAGGGATGGACATGGAACAGCAAAGTGTATAGAGATGTGGGAAGAAGCACTTGGTACTATAACGCCTGAAGTGTGGATGAAAATTCGAACCAAGATTCATTTGATGAATACAGTTGTAGTAACACAGACTGTGAATAATAGCTTATTTTTTAAATGCACTATTTCATATATAAATTAATAAAAAGGTGAATGTTGTAGAGAGTGAAGTTTAATTTCTTTGCCGTATACTTAATGATCGCGGTTCTAAATTTATGTGAAAGAAAAGTTTTATATTGTGCCTTTTAAAGGTTTTTATCTATTTTCCTTCCATACGTGTAATTGAACATTGTATTGTATTCTTAAATAAACATGAAACACGATTCGATATGTATAATATTCATATTAGTTATAATTTTTTGTCCAAATATCATATATTTATAAAAGTAATATCTAACGACTTTCACGAATTCCTAACCTTTATTCAAACTTAACCTCAAAGCGCTCCAATCATATGGATATAGACCAGATGTAAACTGTGAGTAGAATAGTGACAACTGCGCGTAATATGACGTCACAGTTTATTAATGACGTGCATTAAAACTTACAAATATCGGAGTATAGCTAAAATCACTTATTAATACATTAATATATGCAGAACAGTAAACTATTACTAAACTTCCTTTACGGATTAGTCACCACACCGTAATACATTTATACTGAGACATGTTAATTCTTTTGAGATCACTGGATAGCAATTTGTCGGTAAAGGAAACGGTTACTTGAATATTCATTCACATTCACTTTGATGTTTTGTGAAACGTCTAATGTTTAATAATAAGTAGGTACGCTTTACGGCAGATAACTTACTTTTAGAGAATCACGCAGGACTAACATATGGTAGTTTTGCAGAAATAGATCGTATGTATTGTTTGCTTCTTGTACCGACATCATTATAGAGGCCTGTGGTTAGGAAGCAAGCAGCTAAATATTTATGGATTTTTAGTGTACGCTAATCATTTCCGTAATATAATTTAATATTCCAAGCAGATCGTGATGTTGGTTTTTCCCGTAATTTTTCGATTGAGATTAGGATACAATATTATGTATTAAAACCTACGCAAAGAGCCTCATCTTTGATCGTGGGTATAATTTATTAAAAAAAAAAAACTTTCTTCGGTCTTAAATGAAATCTAAGACGTGTTCAGTAGCCTTTTGTATATCTTTATTTATTTTATTTTTTTACGGATCCGCGTAATATTTAAATCGGCTATTTTTTACTTGAAAATAGAAAAATGTAATTTATTTCTCCATTTTGTTTGAATGTATGTATTGGGATAAACAAACATTCGTTTAACCGAACATACCCCCCGTTTTAATATTAGTTGTATGTCCTCACCACACTTTTGTTCACTTACTAATGCATAGTGACCTGTTACCTCAATTACGTTGAAAACTAAGCTAGATATAATAGCAATTTGATATTTTGGGGATATAATATAATGTTAATTGTGCATCTTTAGAAAATATATTCCGATGTACTGGGTGTTTTATAAAAAAAGGTGGCACAGTAAAATTCACTTTTTAAAGTGGAACACCTGTATATTTAATTACATTCTGCATCAATCTATATTAAGTTTCCCTATATCTATTTTTAGGGGTTTCTACAACAATTCAGAATATTTCAATTTTCAAAGTTAGCGGCTAAAAAGACATGAAACAAACGGCAAGTTGTCAAAATATGAAAAGTAAACTGAAGAGCGTCCGTTTTACATAAAAATCCTTTTTTAGCAATTACAATTTACAGAGAAAGATAACCAGAAAGGATACAAAAAGAGCAAGATGAAAAAAACGAGTTATACGTTCTGTTGGAAGTTACTGAAGATCTAAATACACGGCAGAATGAAGTATTAATTTTAAAATGAAATTAAATTTTATTTGTTGTCAAATTTTTATTCAAAAATCAAACAAAAAGTTTTTGAGGAAACACTGAAATTGAATTTTTTTAATATTACATCAGTCAAATGACTTCCTCCTTGCTGCTGGTACTAGCACGAAAGTTTTGCATCACCCGGTCCAATATTTCAGTTGGTATTGTGTTAATCTCTGCCCGATGTTCTTTTAGTTGTTCCAAAGTTTGCGGTTGATTAGAAAGCACTTTTGACTTTAAGTAGCCGAAGTCGAAAGTTGAGAGATCCGGTGACCGTGCTGGCCAGTTGAGGTCCTCGAACTTTGAATATTTGACTAACGCATATTCACAGCTAAACTGGCATTTCTGACAAACGCTTTGACAACTGTCTTAAATTTCCATTTCTCGCGAAAGCATGGCGACTTGATTTGAATTTATATCTCATTATATTATGAAATGAATTAACTTTGAAAGTGGGTACTTCATTCTCCTGGATCCTGTACAAGCCAAAGAAATATAAGTAAGAACACAGGTGTAAGTGGACGATCGATTCTACGAATATTAAAGAAAAATCGTTTACATTCTGACCATATTCAGTTACATCAGGAGCTTACTGAACAGGATTTCGAAAGACGTTTTCAGTTTTGTAACTGGGCCAATGATAAATTACAAGAAAATTCCTATTTTATTTTTAGTGTTATTCTCTGACGAAGCAACTTTTCACAGAAATGGATCGGTAAATAAGCATAACTTTCATTATTATGCACATGAAAATCCTAGAATTTTGCGACATGTGGATCAGCTACATCGGTGGAGCGTTAACGAGAAGGCGTAATCGACGGATACGTTGAAGGACCTTATTTTTTTTAATAATTTAAATGGCCCTATGTACTTGGAGTTCTTACAAAATGAACTACCACGATTATTGGTAAATGTCCCTCCTGAAATCCGGGAAGAAATGTGGCTGTAGCATGACGGGGCACCTCCACAATACTATACTCTATTGCTGTACCAGATTATTTGAATAACACGTATCCTGAGAGATGATTGGGAAGGAACGGTCTTATAAGATGGCCGCTTAGATCTCAACATCTCACATATCCTGATTTTTATTTATGGGGACATGTTAAAGAAATTGTATATGTCGAGGCGCCAACAACAATAATAGAGTTAATCTTTGTTTGTAACAAGATGGAAGGCACTTTGAACATTTGTTACCTTAGGTTCTTCCTTCTTTCATTATCATCTCTATATTTGATTATCACTTCAAATTAAATCAAGTTCGCTTTTTCTTTAAATTAATTCACGTAAAATTAAAATGAAAAAAAATAGGTATAGGGAAATCTAATATAAATTGATGCAAAATATAATTCTGCATCACTTCTTGTCATAATATATAGGATGTTACATTTAATAAAATCGAGAAAAATCATTTTGGAATTGGTAATGTCAATACTTTTTTGATGACCATTCTGTACATCCGGTATTAAAAACAATTGACTGACACCGTCACCTAATCCACACAACAAACTTTATTTGCGTTGAGTGCGTTTGGACGTAGGAATACTTTCTTTGAGATGCGTAATTTTTCAATTTTTAACAGAAACAGCTGCAACTCGAAAACCACAAAACAGGTTACTTTCATAATCTGGGGATAAATGTTCCATTGAAAAAATGAATTTTACTGTGTCATGTTTTTTTAACACCCAGTATATCGGATATATCTTCTGAAAATACACAATTAACATTATATTACGTCCCCAAAATATCAAATTGCTATCTAGCCCGAGTAATAAAAGACTGACGTACTATTGCTGCACCCTGCATTTCCAAAAACGGAATAATATACAGGTATTCCATTTAAAAACCAAACTTGTATTGTGCACAGCAGAAACTGAACACTTTGCATACTTCAATATAATTTTATTTTGTACAAAACTTGTCTTCAAGTAATTTTTATTTAAAAACTTTTTCTTTTAATTACTCAGCAAGGAATTATCTTCCACCGACGAAGGCGGCTATATGTTGAAGAACTTTCTCTTAGAAATAAACATCGATGAGTTAGAGGATTTGAATTTTTCTTCCCATTATCGGGATATTTATAATGGAAAGTTTTAGGACGAGTGCAATGTATAGTTTCTTGTCAGTGTTTTAGTTCCATAGAGGAATTACATCTTAATAAAATTTCTTGAATTCATATGGAGTTTTACAATTCATATCTCTTACCATGTTTAATTTTGAAGCGCTATAGCTCCCAAACCAAAAGAGCTAAAAGGTTCTGCTCGGGCGCAATCCATTCAGCAGACAATTTTTTATCGGAAACCATCAGATTCGACCAGAAATGCATATTTAACGATAAAAACGAAGAAAACTAGAGCGATGTCGATTTCGGACTTCGTTTTAACGCCGTTTTTGGTGGTCCGAAAAAGTACAAACGTCTATAATTTTCGAACGGTTGGCAAGTAATGAAATCGTTTTGATCTGCGTCGAAAGCCGCGTCTTTTGGTATATAACTCAACGCGAATCGGCGCAATTTTTTTGCAGTTGTTTTATGGCCTTTAACAATTTTGGGCTCAAATTTTTACATCTCAGCATCCGAATGAGCTAGGAGGTTAAGTTTGAGTGCGTTTGAAAGCTCTCGACGAGCGCTTTAAACCCAAAAAAAGGCTCAACTCTCTAGCTCTAATCGTTCCGTCAAAGTTTGATCAGGTTAATTTTTTGCGTCGAGAAATCACTTTGTTTTAATTACAAATTTGTATGTATGTAAAGTTAGATATGGATGTATGTGATTTGTATTAAACGTAAGTGACCTCTATACAAGAACATGTAACTCAATACCCTGTCCGTAACAGACCACTTCTGTTTTCATTGTTTATTGAGGCAATGCATGTCATACTCGATATTGTTTCCTTATTCCGCCTGCTACTTTGTGTACCGATCCCGATATCTGTTCAGTTGATGTTACGGACCTGGTGGGGATCGAATTCTTATAGTGAGAGCTGCCAGGTGAAATAAAGAGTAGGCACTTACCGCAACGCGTGTTTAATTCATACAGACATACAGTTACTGGTCTACATTTGCCGGTTAGACAGAGTGACTGCTAAACTCGAAGAAAACAATCGAACATCATCACATAAAATTAGTTAGGATGCGGCCTATTCTTGCAGTGTTTGTTCTTAGTTTTATCGCGTATTCTTCTGCAGCTATTTATCAACAATGTGCAAATGGTATGTTATTTTTTAAACAATTTAATCATTTAATTTTTAAGATCTGATGAATTTAAATTAACCAAATAATAAACTCAATAGGAATTGTTTGAGTCAGATTTTGACCTGCGTGCGTAACTTTCTCTTAAACTATATTTTTATGTAGTGTATATATATTGGAAGTGGGAAATATTATTGTTTCTTTTTCTCAATAAACTAACCGCAAAATATAAGAACTGTAATGAAGAAGTAGATGGCGAAATTAAAGCAGTTGGAGCAGCATAAGATGATCAAATGAATATGTGATAATGGTGAAAAGATAAAAAGAGATTTGTTAGTTGCTTATGTAAGCAGATTATTGTTAATGTAGAATACAGCTAGTGAAACTTTCTGAACACATTACATAACACAAAACATAATAGCTGTAGCGAAGTTTTCGATCTCTGTATACACAAAAAGTATTGCTAGAATTAAACTAATTTGTAATTTATACAGAAATTAAACTAATTTTTTATTAATTAATATTGTGAAGTAAATAAATTACCTACTTCTTTTGTGTATACTTACCGCTTAAAACAAAGTACGGAATGAAATTAATTGTTATACGACAAACCAATTCAACAATAGGCTTTGATAAAATGTTTATTGGGAAGTGTATTAACCCTTAACTGCTGATGTAGGATATTGAAGACACCATGCATTTCTTTATGTTGATATCTAAAGCTTATTCACGCGCGTACAACCTTGAGTCTCTCTATAGCTACGCAGTACATCCTGCCGTATAGTTGCTTTGGGATATTTAACACCCCGGAGTTCGAAGCAAAGCGCAGAATACGGCAGTCCAGACTTTGAAAGTACTTTACTGCAATGGTATGAATCGATAGAAAGTGATGGAGAAGAAAACGACTTTGAGGAAAGAAGTGAACACAGTACTGACGGCAAAACTAGTGAGAATGGAGAACCTGAAAGAGAGAGCAAAAGGTATATTTCAAATACTGGCGCAAGTATCCTGCAAAGTGGTTATGTAGCAGACTAAGAAAGATTTGAACAAGCTTCTGAAGTCAGCAAATCGTATTATGGTAAAAATAGATTCAAATGGTCAGCCATTGCGCCCCAGACTTCTATTAGGACGTCCCGTTATAATATTATCAGAAGTCATTTTCCATCTTTGAAAGGTCTCGTAAAAACATAGCTAGTGTAAATCCTTATATCCTGTTTAATTGCTTTCCCACTGCCAATAGCGCTTTGTGAATAAATTTTGCAAAAGGATTGGCTTATCAACTCCTTTTACCTCACCTTCAATGCCATCTATATAACGATAGAATACCTCGAGAAGTTTGAGTAGCCGTAACAAAATTGCCAATGCCAGTCAGAGGCCGTACTGAAAATAAGAGAAGACGATGCGCTTTCTCTTCAAGATCCAAAGATAGAAAACCAATAAACAGTGTGAACATTACGAGAAACGTATTTGTGTAGAATATGCTGCATGCATTTACAAAGACTGTGACCAATGTTAGTTGGAATGACTGTCTGCAGTTTTTATGTTAGAAAACGGTTTTTAGTTATTTCTGATGCAAATTGTAGATAAGAATCTTGTTTTCTTACGATTATGTTGTTTAAACCTTATTTTCAAAATTTAAATAAATGATAAGTTTGGCTACCTACATTCTTTTGTCGTCGTTAAGGTAGTCGCATCAAAATGTAACGTCTAACGCTGTAAATGAAGAAAAAGTACATAGGAATTTCAAAATGAATTCCTAAAGACGTTAATATGTCATCACTTTAATTAAATTTATTAAAGTTTTTTGTTAATAACACTTGCTGGGGTATGCTTGACCCCACGTCACCACTTATGTTAGGGATTAATCAAGTGTAACAAGAATTATTTTTTTATCTTCCCAAATTTCCAGCTAACCTTGGAAATTTCGTTTTAACCTTCAATGTAACAATTAATGGTTATAAAAGAATCACCAGTGAACATAGTCTTTGTAATGTAATATTTAGTACGGAGCAAATCAATATTCTATAGTTCCAGTGAACTGTCACATATCGAATGATTGCGGGCATTAATAAATCCATTGTTCAAGAATGAGACCATGTACCATCACTGCAAATACATATATAGAGCACTCACGGACTGACTTAACTTTAGACCTAACTATACCTACAATAAAAAATTTAAGGCAAATAAACTTTAAGAATAAATAATAGGAAAATGAACGAATATTGTTGAGAATCACTTGGATAAATGAGAAACTAAATTTTGTCATTGTATTAGTTTGCTAGGTGCTGTTATGACTGTTTTTGTTTAATGCTTTACTTGAGTACAATTACAAATTTGATTACTTTTATTATTTAAATTGTTAGTTGATGTATAGGTGTTTACGATCTTTCTATATCTTCGAAATCATTATAAACACAAACAATCTGATAATGGGCCCCTTTCTCGAGATAATAATAATAGGCCGACTAGATCATAACTAACAAGCAAAATGACAGAACTGTGGCTCTCCGGTTTCGATGAAACTTGGTATATTGGTAGATCATCAAAAAGTAAAGGACACGTATTTTTTCTTAGCGGCCCATATTCACCTTAAGGAGGTGTAGGATGCGAAATTACCCCCAAAAACGCATTTTTCATTATAACTTCGGAGCCGCGCAAGCTATCGGGATGAATTAAAAAATAAAATGTTCTACTTCAAAGGGGCTTTCAAACGGACCATATATGAATGCTCCCCCCCCCCCCCCAGTGGAGTAGGGGGAGAAAAATTTCATCTCCTTTTCACCACCTTGGCTACAATTTTCGCCCTAGACAGGTCAATTTTTTTCCACAAACTACATTTAAAAATAAAAGTTACCTTTTTTTGCATTTTTTTCCTCGGTTACATATAATAGAGGACATATTTTTTACAAAGCGCGACCGCGCGCATACATATATTCCGTTATTATACCTATTTGATTGGTCTTCCGTTTACTATTTATGTGTATTTGGCATCTATCATGAACGATCTATTAGACAGTGAAAAATTCTGCACTTCCATTTATTTCTAGTGACTATAAATCGCGAAAAAGAATAGAGAACTTGGGATTATATAATACAGCTCGAAAATATATTAAAGTGCGTCATAATGTCAGTAAGCTGCGTATAGTTTGGATTCGCTTTCAGAATATTTTCAGATACACGTATGCATATCCCTAAACTAACTTTGAGGTTGTTCTAGGAGGAACTGATATTAGTGCCAAAAGATATTACGTGTATGTATGTATGTATATAAAGGAGAAATGGCCGAAAAAGAAGCAGACGGCTCCTGTAGTGCGAGCATATCCTCCAGATGCTTTACTCGCTTGTCCTTCGCAACAGTAAACTCGGCGTCTTACAAAAAGACGTCTATATATTTCTGTTTTTCGGCTGAAGATGTTATCTGGCGGCCTAATTGAGCGGCGGCGCCAGAAAACATCAAGTTGCTGGAATCCATTCAAACTGAGATCCTTAAGATGATAGCAAGTCACTAAGACAGGAGTTTACTTTCTCGAGTGTGGTTAATTGTCCGTGCAATATGGCAAGGGGACGCGAGGTTGGAGAGCCCGTTGATGCGATTTACCCGCGATCCGAATAACCTAGGAAAGTCTACAGTTTCGACCTAACAGTCTCGGAAGACTTGCCATTTTCCTCCGAAGACGAGAGCGCCGTGGTTTCTGAAAATTAGACAAGAAGTTCAAGGACTTAAGTAAAGCCTGACCTTAAGCGTCCCCATAATTCCTAAGAAAATAATAATAATAATAATAATATATTAATCGTCAAGTAAAAACAAGAAGCAGGTATACAAACCATTGTTAACAGTCAAAGAGAAGACAATTAAACATAAAGAACGCATAAATGTGTAAATATGGCGTAAATGTACAAATATGCGTGTAAAAAAACCATTGTGAAACCATTTTTTACTTAGAATTCTTGAAATACATATTATTTATATGCACATTATTAATTGCGGTTACCTTGCTTAAAACAGCACGACATATCCGTACATAATGCAGTAAATTATTCACATTGCTTACCGGCAAAAACAATATGAGAAGGGAAAAGCATCAAAGCTTTTTGCTCCTGGCCACATTACTCTTACATCTCTCAGCTTATGGCATTAATCTTCAAAAACAGCAACTGAACTGGCGTCACGTAGTGCCAGTAGTTATAGTCATGCCGTCCTAAATAGCAGAGGCGGAACCAGAATACAGATACCATACCTACCCATACAATGATATAACCTTTAACGTACAACATTGCATAAACGTTTTCAAAAGATACCGGTTAATATAATATTTTTTTCTTTTTACTACTATTTACGAGGTGTACTAATTTAATTATAGTTTTTTAAAATATACAGGACTTTCATTTGAAAACTTGTAGCAATTGTTTAATGCTACAATTGTTTTTAATGTTTATCCCACTTTAGCTATTTGCATTCAATCCAATTGTTCTGCATTACCTCGATTTAGTTGTATGTATTTAAGGGATATTCAAATATTTAATGCTTATGAATATTATTATTTCAATTTCAGTTTACAGTAAGTGATAGCCGTAGCGGATCATTTATTTATCTCTTTCCGTTATTACTCTCAAAGTTGTTGTGCTCTTGTTATTTCTCTTCTCGCTTTAAAAGCGTCAGTCCTCTCTCTCGTGATTCGTTTCAGTTTTACATTCAATATTTGAGATTTTGGTCCCCGATTTCTTACCGAATTTTTGCGTTTGTTTTTTATCATGGACTTCGTGTTCGAAGTTGTTGTGGGAGAGAATTCATGATTTGAAAGACAGAAAAGTGCACGAGTGGTAGTGAATACCTTTAAATTATCACGTATTAGCGTTCTTAGTCAAGCGAAGATAGTCTTTTCGCTAAGTTATTAGTTGAGTGAAATCCCAGAAATTATTCGGGGTAAGCTTCTTTTTCTTAATATTTGATCGCGTCTACTTATCTTCCTTTTTTTTTCTTTTGTTCTTTCCAGATTTTAATTTTGACCCTTCCCTGCTATTTATTACCTCAGAAAACATTAATAGTCCGAAATTGAACTATTCTTACGTTCCTGTTCTCTTGTTGAACAATATACGGAAGCTATCAGCCTGAGGCACCCCTACCCGCTTCCGAGGATATTTTTTTGGTCGCTTGAGCCGGAATTAGCTTGAAAAAATCCTAGTTCGAAGCTTGCTGGAAAACGAAACAATAGAAATTCGAGCCGAGACTCAAGGATTCCCTATCTGTTTCAATAAAAACCGAATCGGATCCGCTAGGCGCACATGGTGACCACGAGGTGTCTCCTGGCCGTTCCTTAACCTTCGATGAGTATTGAATTAATATAACATTTCATTTATCGATTTACAAAGCAATAAGCATTAAATTTTAAGCTAGGAATTTTCTTGTGTTTTTTAATATAAGATACCGCCTAGTAGCGCTTTACAGTAAACCTTTTTTTATGATTGCATTTACCTGCTTTAGTCCGTCAATTATATTGTATATAGTACTCAATTTCCTGAGTTTTTTTTTATGTACCATCAGTGAAGCTGGCCACGAGCGGTACCGCGCAGTAGCGTAGAGTCGACTAGGCCTCGCGTTCCACTAGAGTTATTCTGCTAATAGAGATGTTTGCTGCCGCAAATAATTTCGCTCATCTTTTAAATAAAAATTAAATAACACGTGCTCAAACACTTACCATTTTAAGAGTCCTCCGTGAAATCACAAAGTGAATAATGTCTGTTAAATATCTGCAATATTAGATATGTTTCAACTGTTGTTTCGGCAAAACTAGTACGGCATGAGGAAAAAATGCGTTTATATGCAGAGAATGAACGTTCTACATCTAGTGACGTAATATTTGCGTAAGTAAAATAATCTTTCAAATAACTTAACGATTCTGTTGACGCACCTTCACAAATGTGTCTTAATGTGCTAAAATCAGAATTTTTCTCAAAAACACTTTCAAATTTCGCGTCTTCAATCGCGCATAGCTGTGCGTGAACATGTTGCACTATTTGTAGAGATTCTTCTAACGGCACCGCAGGATTTTGTAATTTTTGTCGTGAATGATTTTTAAATCCATTTTAACCTGACTATCTTGAAATTTCGAGTGGCTTTTCTGGATAGCGGCAGCTTCCTTTGTATCGAATTGTAAAACCACGTTCTTAATATTGTCAAAATATTTATGATAATAAAACGCGGCCTGCAACCATGTTCCCCAACGAGTTAGAATAGGTTCTGGTGGCTCTGGTATACGGGGGCACAGTCTGTGAAATTCGCGAATACGTTTCGGTGATTTGACAAATACTGCTTTGGTATGCGCTATTAAAGCGTCTACCTCAGGATAACATTTTCTGATACTATCCGCCACAAAATTGAGAGCATGAATTTTACACGTAATGTGTAAGAAATTAGCAGAATGCTTTTTAAGAGACCGGCCTACAGAAAGCATGTTTGCAGCACCATCACTCACTAACATCAAGAGTTGGTTTGTTGAAAGTTCAAACTTGTCCAATGTATTTAACACTAACTTTGAAATTACTTCGGCAGTACACTGTTGTATTCGTTTGGAGACTAATAGAATTGAAGGTGCCGATTGATGAGGTTCCAATTTGCGTGCCATTACATTAAGAACAGAATGTTTCTTCCGATCTGTTGTTTCGTCGAGACATAACCACAATTTTTGATCTTTCAACTCCGATTTTATTTTTTGTTCAATATGTTCGCGCGTAGATGGCACAATTCTTCGTAACGATGTTCGACTTGGTAATTTGCACTCCGAATGGTTATTCCAAAAGCAGGTAAATGGTTCCTTGTCTAGTAAATTAAACGGTATATTACATGCGATAAACGTAACGCATAAATTAAGTATAAATTTTTCATTGTCTCGTGCGCAATTTCTTTTTGAGACATGCTTTTCACTATTTACGTGTCGTAGACAATGTTGTCTGGACCAACACATTAACGGAATTTTGCAGATTACACATTTAATTTTAGCACCTTCATATATTAAGTCTGGAATTTCTGCAATAAATTTTCGAAGTTTGTCCGACCGCGGTCGTTTTTCTGACGAAATCATAATTTTTCTAGGACAGATAAACAATTGCGCAAATGACCGGCAGCGAAAATGTCCGTACTGCTCCGCAGACGAAGTAATACTACCGTTCCTCTCGGTCCGAACTGATTCTACGCCGATGCGCGGAACCGCTCGTGGCCAGCGGTAACCATCAGTTTTTTTGTCTATCACCTTACTGACTAGGGGTGATAACAACTTGATCACACCGTTTCATTAGTCGTGTGAACGTCACAAACTTCTCACCTTGAATAACTCTTTAATTAGTAAAATTATCAAATATCATTAAGACACGTCTATTTTGTTTTGGAGGGGGACATTTAATAACCAATTTTAATCAGTTGGGGAACTTTCGCCCTCTCCCCCAACCACCCCCACCTCAAAATTTTAAATGGCACTACCCCATGTGTGATATATTATTTAACGGCTCGGTGGCTTAGTGGTAAGAGGGCCTGCGCTTGACTGGGCAGAGTTTGGCGCTGTGTGTTCGAGTCCCGCTAGGATCAAAATTTTCTTAGCGGGTCCGGTACACTCCCGAGTCACCATTCGCAGTTGGGGTACAATTAACTGCGCTTCACCCTTTACGGCGAGGGGGTGATAGTAACAAAGCCATGGAACACTTTACACACTTAAGGCTCCTGAGGTTATGATAAGCTTGAGAAGCTTATACACCCCGTTGGGCTATTGCCACACTAAAAAAAAAAAAAATGGTATAAAGATCTCAATATTTTGCATCAGAGAAAATTAAAATCGCCCGGCGGCGAGTTGTCCCCGCGTTGAGATGTCCCTGCGGCGAGTTGTCCTAGACCGTGGAGCAGACCTATCATATATTTTTGATATCTTCTGTAGTTTCCAAGATGGCTTGTGAAATCATAGGAAAGACGTCTGTACATGCAATTATCAGTTAACATTTAAACATTTTAGCATACAAATTAACTTTATTTTATTTATTACATTTACCTGTAATGTATGTGGTAACTATTTAACTTTCAATTCATTCTATTGTAATTATTTTAGAGGTTGGTTGAGTCGCAGTAACTGCTTTTTTGCTCTCGTAATTGGACAGTATTTAAATGGCAATGAATAAAACTTGTTTTCTGTATAGAATAATGTTTATGCAGGCATAGTGGCAGGATACAAAAATAGGAATGTGAATCTTAATTAAATTTCATGACACGTTTTAGAGAGGAAAATTAAAGTAGTAACTAATAGAAGTGACGGTAGTAAAATATCACCTTTGTCAAGTGTCGGAACAATTATTTACACGAGATAGAAATGGAATGCGATGATTAATTAGCTATAAAATGAAATAAGATGTAAATTTACTAAGGAAAGACTTCTAAAAAATCTATAAGGTGAGACGAATCTGCATTGCTTTAAGTACATAAAATAAAATAAAAAAACTAAATCTACGTATACAACGGGCTGCTTTACGAACATATGTATGTGAGGGTAGTCTGAAAAGTTTTCAGCCTATCAACACAGATACAAGTAAATCTATACACCTTTTCGAGCGATGCTTCCATCTCTTTAATCCGTCCAAATAGTAATCGGCATTTTGTTCTGCAAAATAGGCAGGAATGTGATAGCCTACCCTTATTTGAATATCTTTGTCCTCCGAACTTAACAGAAAAAAATCGCTGGAAGCTAGATCTCGTGATTGTTATTAAATTGAGCAAACCAAACCATCAATAAAAAGATTTGACAAATCAAGTGTCGCCCTACATATGCTTGAAAAGAAAGACCCATTGGTAGATGATATAAAATTAATTAAGAATGTTAACAGCAATGCTTAAGTAAACAGGATATGGGCATGTTTAAGTACACGACCCTTAAATTTCTGCTACCTGTTTCTGCCAAGGTTGATTCCCAGCACAAAACGCTCTTATGATATATGGTTGTTACACGACATACAGACTCTAGTCGTCCTATTTTTAAGGGCTAGAAATATTGCCGCTACCTTCGCGTTATATTATGGAGGATGACTGTAAAAATTGTAAAAGTTTTGGTCTTATCAATATACCTCTGAAGTACATCATCACGATACCAGATCCAAATACAACCTGTTTAAGGTCAGTGAATCTTGGATTGGAAGTATTTAACAGCTTATTTCCTAAAGTGAAGGAATGTAACATCTAGGCTCCTTTCAGAGAAAAACTTAAAAGATTCCTTCTAAATAAAATCTACTACAGTATTCAGGAACTTTTGGGAATAACTTTCTAAACTGTATTTTTAGAATTTGTCTAATTCATTTTTAAACTGTCTTAGTAAATCGTAAAGTAAATCGAACAGCATTTTCTTTACGTTTTTGCTGTTTTTAGTTTGTTTTTTGTCTGTTCGTTTCTATCCTCTATTACGAAGGTTACCTTTTAAGTTCTTACAAAAACAATGAAAGAAAAAAAAAATTGGTACAAATCGTTTTGTTTTCCAATATAATCGCCACTAAGATTTATACTCTTTTTGCATGCTTTAGAACCAATGCTCCAAACACTTTTTCCACTCTGAAGGTAGTATCTCCAAAACATAGTTTTCGAAGGCCTCAACAGCTTCTTGAGTCTCTGTTCACTGATTTTTTGTTTGACATTCAGGAACAAAAAGAAGTCGTTTGGCGTGTGAATACAGGTAATAAGACGTTATTTCGATGTTTTTCTCCTTCAAATAATCAATTGTTTGACGTGCTGTATGAGAGCTGTCATGATGAAGGATGATGTGAAGTTGTTGATTGTTTTTCCAGATTGCATCGATGACTTTTGGCAAATAAATTGTTGTGTACCATTTGGCATTAACTGTTCTTTGATTTTCCAAAGCTATGCATGTGTTATGTCCAGTACAACGACAGAAACGAGCAATTATTTTCTTGGAAGTGCTTCGCGAATGAGCAAATTTTGTTGGATTCGGTTCATCTGGGAATACCCAAACAGTTGATTGTTGCTTAGTTTCCGACTCGTACGAATATATCCAAATTTCGTCACCTGTTACGATGTATGCAGATTTTGAAGTTCCTCTGTCGAATTTTTTGAGCATTTCCTAACATCAATTGACACGAGATTTTTTTGGGCTTGAGTAAAATTATCCGAAATGCATCGGGGACAGATCCTTTTCACACCTAAATGTTGAATCGAATGTACTGCAGTCTTCGATATGCTTAATGATGCCTCTATCTCACAGTAAGTCAGATGAGCATCGCTGTTTTTTGGGAGTAGCCGATTTTGGTCGACCTTCACGAAATTCATCACTGACGGAAGCACGGCCACGACGAAATTCTGCAAGCCAGTTGAAAACAGTCTGTCTTGATGGTGCTTCATTACCAAAAGTGGAATGAAGAGATTCGAGACATTGTTGTTATGTTAGGCGTATATTAAAATCGTAAAAAATCATCCAACGAAAACATTCACGTAAAATGTCTACTTTTTCACAAATATGATTTTTTTAAACGCTCACTGTAACAAACTACTCGGCCAATTTCTGTGCTGTCACTGCTTCAACAATAACAAATATCAAATTTTGCGAAAATAGTAATGTCAAATATCAATAGTGCTATCTAGTGGTCGTTTGTAAAAAAACTGAAGACGCTGGCCTTGTAGTATATTGAAGTTATTGTTTTGACACTCCTTTTATTTTAATATAATAAATTTCGATTCTATTTTGTTTTAATCGAAAATCAACTCTCTGGATCGGCGAAAGGATCACTGTTCAGGTTGAACGCCTGATGATGAATTCATCATTCAATTACCTGTCACTGAAGCACAGTGACTGAAGTATTTATGTACTGGTGTCAGATAAGGATTTAAAAATCAACAGTCACTGCAATAAAAACTATAAATACGTCGCTTGCTTTACTACTGATAATTTTCTGAAAATTTCATTTTGTCATGGTAATATTAATAATTAACACGTTTGTTACAATGTTTCGTGCTAAAAAATGAGAAAAATTATTAAACGCGTAAACTAACAACAGCAAATAATCGATATAAAGGCAGCATACCCTTGGAACTAATTGCCTATGGGTCATAAATTTTATTTACACTTTAAATTCTTATCTCATTAGCGATTATTATGCTCACATTGATTTTTGTTACGACCAGATGTTATATGCATTAAACATAACACAATATTCATCACTTACAGAGATAATGAAAATAACTTGCTCTAAACGGAAAAACATCTATTTTGTGACACACATCGGAGTCCCACATTACAATAGCGCCATCTATAGTCGCAAGCGACTAGCAGCTTAGTGGAAAATCAGTCCTAGGTGTGGAAAATACAGTGCCTGACCATATTACTTGAAACATGTCATAAATCAACCCTTTTACCTGGAAATTCCTATCCTATTATAGTGATATTCTTTTGCTTTGAATCCGATCGTTTATAGGGGGACTAGATTATTGTATCAATAAATAAAAATACCAGAGAAATGATATTTAGAAGAGTAAAGTACGTATATATAAATATTTCAGTTATCAACTTACATTTAGCGAGTTCACAGTTTAGAGAATGCATCGATATATTTTTTTAATATTTCGTCATAACCGTATAGAAGCTAAGTTGTGGAGTATCGTTGAGTGTTTTGTGTTGATATATCGTTATTGTAAAGGTAAAATTGTTATTCTATCTCTCTCTTAATAATTAATTATTTGGAATTTGAAAAAAATTGAAATATTTGGGTTTTTTTTTGTAGAAAATGCCCGGGAAAGATTTAACAAGTGAACAAAAAGCCGCTATACAAGCTCTTCTACAATCAAACAAACATTAACAACGAGAAATTGCAAAATTACAGAAAGTATCTCCTTTTTCTGTATCGCGTTTAGCTAGAAACTTAAACGAAGGAGCTGGCACATCGACACAAAGACGGGCAAAGTGCGGTCGGAAAAGAAAAACTTCGAAAAGATCTGACCGTGAAATTGTTCATCAGGCTTTGAGCAATAGATTTGCTACAATTAAAATGATTCAAAAAAATTTACGAGAGAGGAATAGAGATTTCGAGCAGAACTGTCAGGCGCCGATTGCGCGAAAATCGCCTAATGGGCCGAAGACCTGTAAAAATGCCGCGTTTAACAGAAAAAATGAAATCTGCTCGTCTCAAATTTGCAAGAGAATATCGACATTTCACAGACGAGAATTGGAAAAAGGTGAATAACTTAACAACATGATTTTTACTGAATTAATGTTTGCATTATTTAATAGGTTTCCTTTAGCGACGAGTGCTCGTTCTGTGTTCTGTGTTAGTGGCGAACGTCTCACAGAGTCCACGGTTCTTCGAACTGTAAAACACTCTCCGCAGGTAATAATTTGGGGAGTGATTAGTGGAGACGGACCCGGGCCTTTGTATTTTGTAGAAGGTACAATGCGTCAAGAGCAGTACATAAATGTGTTCAAGAACACGTTATTACCGTATTTTAAGCCAGGACGTCGCATACCGACAGAGCGTATATTTATGCAAGATAATGCTCCTTGCCATGTAGCAAAAAAGGTTAAGAAATTCTTTGAAGACAATTACATACCTCTTTTACGTTGGCCCGGAAATTCACCGGACCTCAATCCCATCGAGAACGTATGGAATCGACTAAAAAGTAAGGTATATGAAAGAGAAAACCCTACAAAGGAAATATTAATGAAGAATATAAAGGATGTATGGGAGAACGATGAAAGTATAAAAGAGACAATCATACCTTGCATTAAAAGTATACCCCGAAGAATTAAGGGTGTTATTAAAAATCATGGGTTATGGACTAAATATTAATTACTTATTTAATATTTACATATGTTACATATTTTTACAATATATTTTATAAATAAAAAATATAATACATGTATAGTTTATATTTTATTATGAAGAAACTGCAAAATATTGAGTGTTTCAAGTAATTTGGCCAGAGACTGTACATGATGAAAAACCCCTAATTAGTGAATGAAATTAATAATTAAATCTAACCAATACCAAAACACACAAATTATAAAATATTGAATGGTAAGAAATACATATCTAAATAATATATGCAATACATTATCATCGTAATATTATTTGCATTGTTTTTATAGGATGTGCTCTTATTTAGTTTAATATCAAATAATTAAAATACTTATAAGCCGCCACAGTACAAATTACCTTGCTGTAATGCTGTGCTAGAGTGCTCCCGTGTTGGGCTTTCAACGTATAAGATTTTAAACTGTGTTAAATATGAAGTTATCCTTGATCGAATGTCCTACTTGACTTTCCGGTGTATATGATCTATATATAAATTCATAATTTACATTTATTGTTATAGGAGAGTCGCTCACACTAACAGGTGGAAATATACTCTCTACTCATTGGTGTTGAATATTTTATTATAATTTACAGGCTATTCCGCCTCGAATTTGATATGAATTTTGTTTTGGTTTGTACTTTAAAGACAAATCTTTTACAATTTCCTTAGAAATGTGATATAAAATGGAATAGTTGCAAGATTCTGTTTTATGTCAGCAATGTAGATTTCACCGCTATACAGTGTCATCTATAAAGTACGCACCATATGGAAAACTTCTTTATTATGGGTTTTTCGAAAAAAAGTTATTCTTGATAAAAGTTTGTGCATTTCCTAAAATTAAACATATACCAATAAAACATGGAAAATTTCTAATATTATGCGGGGTACGTCTGAAAACTTGATTTTGTCCCAAGAGTAAGGTAGCCTTATTTTTAAAAATATCGAAAAATGCTATTTGAAAAAAATATTTAGCATAAAGAATTATACCTAAATTTAAAGTCATGTCCTTCTAAGTCCAATTTTATTTATAGTTAATAATATTACAAATTGGCCAAATGTTATGTTAACTCAAGTCAATTTTTGTAAAACTGTGACAAACTTAAGAATAATGCTCCAAATAATAAACTTGTAAAAAGAAAAGAACATTTATTATATGTTAACGCAAGATGGCATGGCGCCTACTGTTACTAGGCAATCTTTTCATGTGTATTTTAATACATCATGGTAAGCCTGTAGGAATCGTTTAAAGGTGTGGACACGCGGCGTTCAGCAGCCCAGGAGCTGCTCAATAGGTGGTAGGAGTCTGCATCCCGAGTTGTTGTCGCTATTCTCTGTTTCTCGGCGCTAGGTGGCGTGGGGAGATATATCGTAATTCTGTTCGTGGAGAATGGCAACATATACTCGAGAGGTGAAAAACAATAGCGAGGGAGAAGGACCACGTACCGAATCGCGCTGATGACGCCGGGTAGGCAGAAACGTGTTCGCGGGTTTACGCTGTCCCTGTTCCCTCGCTTTATTTTTTGCCGGAAATGATTCCACCAATATCATGAGCTATATTAGCGTTAATTTTTTGGTTATTGCTCTTGTTTCTTATATTTGTAACCTATTTTAAAAATTATTTGTCGCGATATGCTTCTATAACCCTTGAATATGGTTTCTTCTCTCATAATATAAGATAATAATTAGTGTTGGGCATAATCGATATATTTCAATAATCGAATGAATCGAAATAATCGTTTAAAATAATCGAATAATCATTCGAACATTCGATTATTACCCAGTGAGATTATATTGTTTTTTTAAACACAAATTTGCAAATGTAATAATAAAATGTCACTTCATACTTGTATCGCAGTACCACCAACTTAACAAATGAAATTTATTTACGATTTCGATTATTTTCCACGATTATTTGACAGATAATTTGACGATTATTTGACAGATAATTTGACAGAATCCGAGTGACGAGTGAATTATTTCAAAACTCGAAACCTTGAAGTTTCGAATACAGATCTCGAATCGTAATCCGTTTGTGTGCTCCTGCGGAGTCGAAACGAATAATGAATGATTTCTGAACCATAATCGAATGATCGATTATTCGGGTATAATCGATATATCTCGATTATATCATTCATAATCGCCCAACACTAATAATAATTACTTTATGAATAAAATTAAATAATTCAAAAATTCGAATACTGTTAAGGAACAGGTAACTATCGAACACTAGACACAACTTATGACTTATGTCAATTTATTGACAGGTGTAATCCAAAAACGAATTTCTTATTTAAGATCTAAAATTTGATCAATTTACAATTTCTTTTCTTTTCTGTTTCTAATATTTTTAAAATACATTAATTTTAAAGGAAAGAAATTTATTATTTTGATAAATTTGTACTTTGTCAAAAATAATGTCGAAGCTATCGAGTGATCCAATTTTTGAATTACTCATTTTAAATGCTTTATAATTAAAAATTAAGATGATCGAACAATTACAAGAAACATAAATTAAGACATTATTTTGTCAATATTGCGAAAAATCGCTTAATGATTGTACAAAGAACGTTGTGCTACTCTGATAAACGTATACCATAAGGCGATACGAAATTGTATGCAAGCGGAAATGACATCTACACACAAAAAGTGAAAGACTTATTTTATTTAGCAACAAATTCTACTTTCAAAGGAATAAATGCGAAATTAGATCTTTCAGCTAAATAGGACGAGTTTATATTGACATCATAACATGCTAAGACCTTAATTTAGTGCATCTAACAATTATTGTTCTTTTAATTCCAGAAATTACACTTAATATCCCAGTTATTACGTCCAATTACTCCAGGTATCGGCGAGGCACAAAGATAGTCAGGCAACTCAATTAATTTACGTCAATTAATACAATTAATTCCTTAGAAAAGTGGTACTTGCATGTAGTATACATCCAGTCTTGGAATTTTTTAAATTTCGAGGATGATTTGAGTTGGTACTTCCGGCAATAAAGGGCGTATTCGCCAATTTCTTAGCGTAATGCATGGGAATGTGTCGTTTATTGCCGGAACTACCAAATTATTGGCGAAGTGGGCAGTTATGCACACTAGCGTGGGAAATTTACTTATGTGTAACGGCTTGTTATGATTTGTAATTGAATCGTTGATTGCAGAGAGGGTACAAGTCAGTGAACTGAAGTTTTGAAAAAAACGCAAAAGCTGTTATTGGGGACTTGCGTATTTATATTCAAGAAATTTAATGCTTAAATTCAAAATAGGTCGAAACACTATCTTTTACAGCAGTATTTAAAACTATTTGCTTTAATCGCCTAGAGCTTAGTGACCTTCAAAGTTAATAAACATATATCCTTTCTGCAATTAATGTTAAATACAAACAAAATGATCCGAGTAATATTATGGGGAAACAGTATATTAACACAAAATACAGACAAAAATAAAATGAAACTACAAAAGGGTACAAGTTTTGCTATTCTACAGCGGACCATCGGAAAATTTCTTGCCAAAATTTGTTGGTTTCTTTAGACTCTTCCACGTACGTAGCTGATCTTTTAATGTGATCCATTTTGTACGATTTTATAGGAACTTTTCCTGTTAAGATAACAAAAGTCTTGAGGTTCACTTTCATTGTCGGAGAGTCCCAACCGAAATGTGTGTATTAAGAAGCCATTGATATAATCTTTTGCAACCACCAAACCTTTTCCATCATCTTTGCAGTAAGAGAACTGATGGAAACTGTTGATGTTAAATGAAACTTTTCTGTCTCGTGGTATACCTTTTTGTGAGGTTTCGACCGATAGATGTGTTTTCTTGTAAATCCTAAGCCACCAGCCCTTGAAATTTATTATACTTTTGCCATCTACAAGATGAATCAGCCATTTGCATTTCCTGCTTGCAGAAGCTATAATCTCGACGTACTGGTGTAGGATATAAACACGATCGACTTTTTTTAGCTTACGTCTAATAATACCGAAGTCTCTATCGCAAGGTAAAAACTGAGTGCTTTCTCATGGGAAAATATTGGTACATATATGTAATCAAAACGACCGGAATCTTTCAAAAACAGACACATTCTTATCAAGGTATTGTTTTAGTTCTGGCTGGGACAATTGTCGCTAAAGAGATGCAGTGCCCTTACATTATCAGGTATGTATTCCTTTATACAGTGAGGACCTAAAGTATCTCCCTCCCCTCTACTAACTTTTGAGCAACTGAGACTAGCGTTTTCGGGAAAAATTAGTCGATTTTTATTTTTTCTGGGCTAACTTTTGGTGTTATCGGGAGTTCAACTGCATTTCCGGTTTCACTGGAAGTGACGTCAACTTTTTATTTTAAATAGAACATCCTGTATATTTTTACATTTTTGGAAAGGCAATAGAAAGACGAATTCAACGATACACAAATGCTTGCTTTTGTGATACCTATTTTTAATTATCAGCGCATACTTATACGTCAACCCTTCCAGTAAATTAAACTGAAAAGAAAACTACTTTCTTTCGATCCTTAATTCTAAAGCTGTAATTTGTGACAATTGAAGCTCAAAATTGGTAAAACGTCAGTAGTAATAGCCCAAAAGATTATGAATAAAGATAAGTTGACGTACGAATTACCAAACCATGGCGGATAGTCGGGGGTGGCAGGTAGGCCGTATCCAACCAGTCCAAATTAGAATATTTTTTTTTGAATTTGAAGCTAAATAGTAATTAATAATATAATCTTCCCTATTCCTACCGACATTGAATTTATATACAGAGTGAGTCGGTAGGAACGGACCAAACTCCAGGAGTGTGTTGTATACGCGAAAATAATATATGTTCTTATCTGATTTTCATTTGTTTTCAAGTTATAGCGTAAAGAAAAAATTTTAACTAGCGTTCTTGTAAATGGTCCAAATTTTCGCTTGTTTCCGAGTTAATACGTCTTAAATGAAATAAAAATATCCTTGCCCACCCATGACTTGACTACCCATGTACAACAAAAAGTCCGTACGATCGACAGTAAACATTTTTTTGGCTTCTTAAGACATATGACGTACCGGTTCTCTGAATCAATTCTTTCGAGGCTTAAAATCATTTCAATAATTTTGTTGTTCCGATATGTGTCAGTTATTGTCCAGTTTGTACATTATTTTGTTAGAAAATTTCACACACTTATTCAAATTTAGAATATGTAAATATGCTGCTTGCTTATCGTTTTTGTAATGGGAAACCTACAGCTGCTGTTGAAGAATATCGTCAAAGGCTTCCACACCAGAGAAATCCGGATAAAAACGCCAAACAAAATATTCACGGCACACTCCGCACCACACAAATTATTAATTAACTCGGGAAGGCCTTTTCGAAGACACATGGGTCAACATCATCAGCCACGTACCGATTGATGATGGACCCATGTGTCTTCGAAAAGGCCTTCTCGAGTTAATTAATAATTTGTATGGTGCGGATTGTACCGTGAATATTTTGCTTGCCATACTACCCCACAGTGTTTGCTATCATAACTGATAAGAACGCATTTATCAGAGTTTTCAACAAACTGTGCTTTGACAAGAGTTAGAAGAAGTAGAAAATATTCTGGATTTAGTAGAAGAATATGCAACGACCAGCTCACGAAGAATTGGTACTGAATTGGGCATTCCACAAAAAAAGAGTAATAAACATACTCCACGAGCAAGGCTTATATATCCATACCATACTCAGCGTATACAGAACCTGCAACTGGAAGATGACGCGAAGCGTATGGAATTTTGTCGGTGGATAAATAACAATCGTCGTGTTGTATCGCGCATAATTCGCACGGATGAAGCAACATTCACCTGTGACGGAACTTTCGTGTATGGTTAGATGAAAATCCCCACGCAACAGTCGAAAGTAATTTTCGGCACAAATTTTCAGTAAACGTGTGGTGTGGTACGTTAGTTATTTAATTGGCCCTTTCATTTTGGAAAATCGCCTCATAGGAGAGCACTACTTAAGTTCTTTATAAAATGAATTACAAGGACTACTAGAGGATGCTCCTCTAAACATCAGAATGTATTATCAGCATGATGGAGCTCTTGCACATTTCGCTCATTAGGCCAAGCAACATTTGGACGATAAGTTTTCAGAGCTTTGGATTAGTTGCGGTGCTACTACTGGTTGGCCTCCAAGATCTCCAGACCTCACGCCACTAGACCATTGTTTATGGGGCTGATTCAAAAGTGAAGTTTGCGAGGTAAAAGTCGACATTCGGGATGCTCTAATTCGACGTATTAGAAATACTGCAGTCGATATTAAAGAAAGTCATGAAGCAGTCGGGAAAGCTACAGGCGCCCTTTCTAGACGAAGGGGTCAATGGCGGTTGTTTTGAACATTTATTGAAAGAACGCTATGATTAAAAAAAATTAATCTATGAAATTTTGTTTATTTGTAATTACGCTATAACTTGAAAACAATTGAAAATCGGATAAGAACATATGAGTTTCTTTACATTATTTTCACGGATACAATACACTCCTGGAGCTCGGTCCGTTCCTCCTAACTCACCCTGCATAGAATGCAACTCAAATTTGGTTTACTAACATGAATGTGCCTAATATAATAAATATATGTGCCCTGGAGCAGTAACATACGAAATATAAATTCTAATTGACCATTACGGAAAATAAAATGAAAATCCCAATAATATGTACAAAAATTGTTTGATATTCATCACAAAATTAAGATATATATTTCCACTGTTCGATCTTTGATGACGTATTTTTTATTTGCGTGAAATAAGGCTATTTGAGGCCCAAGAAAACAGGATCTTAAGAATGATGACATTAGCTCCACAACTTAGAGAAGACCGGCAGATTCCTTTTTTCGAAGAGCATCTTAGAGAGCTGATCTAAGAAGTGCTGGAAAACTCAAGCAATCCATTAGTGAGAGAAAAGACGGAGCTCTAGGGTCGTCGTCCACCAGCCAGGATTAAGATAAGAAGAATTGAAGATGTGCTGAAAGAAGATGAAGGTAATTAGAAATAATTAGAAAAATTAAAGAAGCACATATAGAAATAGGACTAATCCAAGAAGCGAAGAAGAAGAAAGAAAATAATATTTTCCAACTCCAGGGAGTAGAGACCTAGGTCTACCCTAGAAAGAGACAGAAGACCCTCGTCGTACCATAATAAAATCTAACGTTTAACGTGCCGCTAGCCACAGCGGCACTGGTTAAATGTTTCTTTCGATTCCTTAGCATTGTCGGGTTAAGTTTGTGGTTAGATTGTGTGTTTCATTGACGTAAAACTACGTTTTCTGTATGGAATTGATTGTATTTTAATTTAATTTTTGGTACAATAAATATGGGGAGAATAAATAAATAAATAATTAATTCAACTTGTCCGTTAACCAATCGAGAACACTCACGAGCCGCCACTGTTACGCAAGGCATATATGGCAATACGAATATATAGAATGAATATGGTATCAAATTTGGCGAAATGGCAAATCGTGTTAGTAATTCACGTTGTTAATGTAATAAATATAGCCAATTCATGTAGCAGTCGGTTGCAGATCACTCTGCCAGTGGTAAGTAGTGTAAATTGATTATTCGGGGAATTTTAGCCGCAATTAGACTAATTTGCAATCTAAAAATTTTCTAGAACAATAATAAATTATAAAGTGTTGCGCAATAAGTTACATATTGTAGATTTTCAATGGCAGAATCGTTGTAAAATAACGATCTTTGTCATATACGTATGTATACGTATGTATGATAAATATACATATGTAAATGACTTTTTAATATCCACTGGTTCCACGACTTTCGCTGATTTGATAAGCAGGTTTTAGTTTACTTATGTAATCTAAAACCTGATGATTATGCTTCTGCGCAAAAGTGCCATTTAACTCCTGTTGAGCAAATTATTGTGACGAATGAGTGTGATATTTCGTTATTTATACAGGTGCTAAATAATGAATATGTTGACTTTGGTCAGCAATTAATTTTATTTAATAACGTTTTGAAACAAGTTTTGCATTGAACCTACATTAAAAAGAAAAAAGATATATTTATATGTTCACAAACAGCAGATCATTCATTTATAGAGTATAAAATTTGAAGCTGCCGCACTTTTTGAAACGGTTTGGTGTCCCTCCCTAGTTGCCATTTGAATTTGAAACACTTCGGTGTATCAAAGGAACTCAAATAATAACTAGAGTAACCTAAACTTGCGGACTCGCATAGGCGTCGGTATTACGGGTTAATATAAGAATACGAAAAATTCATAAATAAACTAAACCGGTAGAGAAGCAGGCATGTAGTGTCGACCTTGAATATAAATCATGTTAAACCGCGCTGAGAGAGATTTCGTTTTAGTACCGGTTGAGCTGTTGCAGAGATTAGTCGAACGGTCAAGGTTACGTACTTACGTGTCGCTTTTGAAAATATAGCTGGTGTTTTTTGTGTGTTGTAGTATTATACCAAGTACATAATTAGTGTATCGTTTCATATAGAACTAATATTTACATACCTAAGAAAACAATGCCCCGTAATAGATTTGCTACTAATGTACATAAGTATGTGTCACTTTTTCCCCATTTAAAATATGACGGTAGTGCAGTTTTTTGCTTAATATGCAATGTTCGTTTGGCTGCATTGGACAGAACTGATTGCCAGAGGCATGTCAATGGTATTAAGCATATGAGAAATGCAAGAACTGAAATACCTTATACACTATTCCTCATACATTTATTAATTATGTTTACCTCTTGTAATCTTCCGTTGTCGTTGGTGAGAAAAACAGCTTTTAAAAACGTTTTGGCGACAATACGTTCCAAAGTACCCATTACCCTCACAAACACAATTACAGAATCATTTGCCGCGAATGAAAGAGATGCTAGAAAATGTGTGTAAACGGGATTTGTGTTCCAAAAAAATATGGATTACCGTGGGTGAGACGACCGATATAAAGAAAAACAGTATTGTGAATGTAATAGCTCGCGTTTTATCTAGCAAGAACACAGCATCTCGATATTTGTTAGCTTGCAAACGTGTTCAACAATGTACCGCGGAAAATATTCAAAAAGTGATAATGAACGCTTTGAAAAAATTTGAAATTGCCCAAGATCAAGTTGTGATGATTGTGACAGATGGTGCAGCAACGATGTTAAGTGTTGGGCGATCCTTAAAACATATATTTCCTAACTTAATACATATAACCTGCGTGCTACATGCTTTGCATTTAGTTGGTGAAGTTGTTCGACAACATTACGAAAACATTGATCGGATGATTGGAAGTACTAAAGCAGTGTTTCGTAAATCTCCTAAACGTTTAAAAGAATTTCGTAAATTTTGTCCAGGTATTCCAGAACCTCCTGAACCAATTTTAACGCGATGGGGTACTTGGCTAACAGCAGCTTCTTACTATTTGATCAATTTTCAACAAATTCAATCAGTTATAATGCGATTCAATCGGAATGAATCCAAAACAATTAGAGAAAGTCAAAGAGAATTTCAAATTCCTCAACTTTTAGAAGATTTAACAACAATATGTACCAATTATACAGTATTACTAGATGCCATCAGAAAATTACAATGTACTGAATTGTCATTGCAGGAATCATTAGACATAGTGGAGAGTGTAAAAAATAAATTACACACATTAAACGATACGCCAGGATTATGCGCTAGTCAAAAGTTGGCAGATGTTTTAAGGAAAAATCCCGATTTTAATACTTTAGAGGCCGTTTATAATAAGTGTAAGAATAGTGAACTTTTAAGTGATTTTGAAAAACAGTTTCTACATGCAAATGTAACTTCTAAACTTCTTCTAAACTTAACTAAAAATAATGGAAAGAAAAGTAGAGACAGAGGAACAATTGGGAGGAGAAAATATTGTGAGGCATATAAAAACACAAAGATTAAAGTGAGCAGATCACATAATGAGGAGAAAACCAGGAGAAATGATGCGAAGAGTAACACGGTGGATATCCCTATGGCCAAGAAGAAGAGGAAGACCCAGAAAGGTCGATGGAGCGATGTCATGGAAGAGGATTTAAACATAATGGGAAATCAGTATGCAGGGACGGAAAACAATGGAAGGAAATTACAGAAGCAACCAGCACCCACAAAAACTTTTAAAATGAAAGATGAATGAGGGAACTAATCCATCCCAATAAGCGGATTTTAAGCGCGTGAGCGTTAGCCATAATTCTAAGGATTGCAGGGCTTGATGATTTCCAATCAAATGTCAAAGCTATTCTGCAACTAGGTTTCATATGTTAATATTTTCTCTTGAAACGGTTCTTCTTTGCAATAATAAACAGAGTACACCTTTTAAATGGTATACTCAGCTCCAAGTGACCACCCTGTATGTGAAAGAATGAATATGAAAGAAATCAAGGCATATCAGGATGTAAATCATATTATTTTTAGCACTCGTGTGACTTCCGTGTATCTCCCATCAGACATATTAATGCTGATCGTTGATTATTAGATGATCGACGCCAATCGGCTGTATTTCTACAGCCGCTCAAGTAGTTTATCTTTTCAAGTATGTAATTTATTGCATTTGTTTTTGTGTTTCAGTTATAACCAGTATTAAATTTTGCAAGGTGCAGCTTAATAAAGTAGTATGAGGGTTGCCTCTTTAGTTTTGCATACAGCCGCGCAAAGGGTGCCATCAGTAAAATGTCGCCTATCAAAATTAATTTCAATATTTATTGAACTTAAATCCAAAGTTTCATCAAAGTACGGCGAGTGATTTAGCTACAACAAATTTTTAAAACTGACAAGTTACTCAGAAATGGAATTGGGAAAAATGAGAAAATTTCAAGCAATAATTTGTTACTTTCGGAGAGAATTATCACAACAAAAATGTCTTGTCGAGTTGGTTTCTATTTTTGGAAATGAAACACCACATTAGTCGAGAATTTCTCGCTGGTACTGCGAATTCTAACGACGTGCCAGTTTCAACGATGATCCTAGTGCAGGACCACCAAAGACAGCACTTACTCAAAAAAATATCGCTGCTGTGCGCCAACTGGTCAAGGAAGATCGACATGTGACATATCGCGAGATTGAGACATCCTTAAACATTTCAAAGACCTCAATTCAAAAAAAATGTTTTTTTTTAACCGAAGAACAAAAGGCGATTTGCGTTAATTGGTGTCGCAAAATTTGAACCGGTTCAATAACGGACGTTCGAAAAATGTTTATAGTATTCTGAGCGATGACGAATCATGAATTTATTCTTATGAAGCCGGAACCAAACGTCAATCCATTGTGTGGGTGTTTCAAGATGAGGGGAAGCGAACAAAAGTTATCCGCTCCAGAAGTATGTCGAAAGAAATTGTCTGAATTTTGGGTCATATTGCTACCATTCCTTTAGAAGATCGAAGAACGATTAATGCCGATTGGTGTACAATCGTTTGTGTACCAGAAGTAATTGCCGAGTTACGACAGCCTACATATACACAGAACTACTCGCATACAGCATCGATTTAGTACTGACGCTGTGAACGCGTCAAATAACTAATCGCCGACTCCGCACCACATATCTACTACACTGACTGTTACCGCTGTTTGCCCAGTCTATTAATGATTGACTTTACAACTCAAAAAGTGTAACATATTTTTCTTACGAGGGTCAAATTCAGTTTAATTTCTCAACATAGTCTCCTTATAAGTCTATACACTTTTCCCAGCAATGCCCCCGTCTCTTTAGTCCGTCTAAGTAGTAGTTGGCATCTTGTTCCGGAAAACAGGCGTTTACGAAAATAATGGCCTCCTTATTCAGATCTGGTAAATAGAGGGTGGGTGGTATAACAATTCGAAGCCCAAGTCGTAAATTTTTGCCATGGCGGCCACCGAAGTTTGAGATACCGAAGTTTGAGTGCGTTATTTTGGTAGAACAAAACTTTCTTTCTTGCGTCCATTTTTCTGCAATTTCTGCTTTCAGCTTGTCAAGTAATGATCTGTAGAATGCCCCCGCTATTATTTTCCCTTTTTCAAGATAGTCGATTAACACAACTCCATAACTATCCCAAAAATCAGTCGCCATCACTTTTCCGGTCGATGGAACAGTCTCGCTCTTTTTTGGAGCCGATTCATCCTTCGCAGTCCACTGTTAGGATTGTGCCTCGGCTTCAGAGGTGTACTGATGTATCCAAGTTTCATCTACAGTTATAAATCGACGCTAAAACTCTTACTTATTTCGTTTAAACGGGACTTTGGAAATGTTCATTCGAATGCATGGGTTTTTGGTCCTGAGTGAGCAAGCGCGGCATCTATCGCGCGGTTTGCTTTCTCATGTCCAAATCTTCAGTCACTATATAACAAAAACGTTTTTTTGAGATGCCGGTTTCTACTATCTCTCTAACGTTAATTCGAGAGTCGTCTAGTGCCATTTGGTGAACTTTTCCGATGTTAATGGTAGCGGTTACTGTTTTTGGCGTCCTGGACGTTCACCGTCAACCAAGCTGGTACGACCACGTTTAAATTCAGCTACCCAAAATTTCACTGTGGCAAATGTTGATGCAGTCCTCGTAAACAGCGTACATCTCAGCTTTAATTTGCGTAGGCATATTGACTCTCAAAGGCATGAATTTTTTTCAATTGTTACAGAAATACGTATTAACATCGACTGACACAAATGACTGTAAAATAACAACTGAGCTTTCAACATGGCTGAAATTTTAACGCATTCGCAACAGAATAACATTACCAGAATATTTTTGACGAGGAAGGCCATCTTCATGTTGAGACTTGAAACTTTTCAGACAACACTCGTAATTATCTTACTTTGTTGGATGGCATTGTTCTGGAGTTTATACAGTTGATGATATTTTTATGGCTTCATCCATACTGGTTTTGAAGTATGCAGGGTTCATTATTTCTTGTTGTCTATGCAAATAAAATTGCTTTTGATAAGAACGATTGAAAATTGTGTTATAGGTATTAATTTTATAATTCTGGAAACTGCATTAGATTAAAGAAAAGAACCTATTCAACTCGGTTTGAAGAAAAAGATAGGTCTATATCTCTATCAATGTTTAACAGTTGTCAGTTATCTGCTTTCTTGTTAATAGTAGATTGTTAATTAAGCTTCAGCGATTATTTGAACATTGTTCTTATGTCTTCATTCTTTTTTGCAGGTAAATCATTTCAAAATTTAGACGAGAAAATTTCTGTTACAAGATGTACCAAAGCTCCGTGTAGGCTACGGAAAGGAACCCAGACGGACATAGTAATGAAATTTCAATTAGGTTAGTATAGCACGTAAGAAACATTAAGAGTATTTTGATTGATGCTTTCTATTTTATAGACAAAGACACGAAGAAAGTTAGCAATCTCGTTTACGCCAACATTGCCGGGATTCCTTTCCCGTTCATAGGCGTAGATAATACGAGTGCCTGCCCCAATATTTACGAAGCCGACGGCACCACCAAAGCGAGCTGTCCACTGAAAGGCGGAAAGGAATACCAATACAAAGCGAAAATCGATGTTCTGGATATTTACCCCAGAGTAAGTGAGGGAATTATCTGCGGACTTTTGTAAAAACAAAGTTTACGAGATTTAAACATACGGACATACGGACTATGAAATTTTTTTCTTCAAACTGAAGTTGGTGGTAAAAGTGAGAATATAAGCGAAACAGTTGATAGACTAGAATTTGGAAACGAAATAATTTATACAGTGAGGTCTTAAAATATCGTTCGCAAATGCTAACTTTTGAACAATAAGAGCTGGTGTTTTTAGCAAAATGAGTCAATTTCTATTTATTGTGAGCTAACTTTTAGCGGTATCGGCAGTTAAATTACATTTCCGGTATCACCGAAAGATACGTGAAATATCTGTTATTATTTATTTTGAATAGAACACCTTGTGTTTGTTTATGTTTTGGAAAGGTAATCGAAGGACAAATCCAACGATACGCATATGTTATACTTTAGCTTAATAAATAGTACGATATGCAGTATTAAAGTATTGGTAATCTGTTTTTGTTGTTATGCAAAGTTAACTAGGAAAGAGCACCAAACTGTCTTCTGCGATGTCAGGTTGGTTCAAAGAGCTAATTATAATTGTCGAACTGTCAAATCTCGATTCTAAAAGCGTAAATTGTTCTAGTTTTTTATTGTTGCATTTGGTTCTAGTTACTAATTGCCACATCCTCCATTTTTTGTATGTTCGGTCTATCTTCTCGGTATTATTTTTCCTTATTTTTGCCTCTTTCATTAATCGTTGTTATTTCATCACTTTAATGAACTTTGTTTGAATTAGTTATGATAGGTTCTTTCAAATTTATCGGTTTTAGTAGATAATATGTTTGTTTTCGTTGTTACTTTGAGGATAGATTTGGCACAAAGTATGCAAAATTACTGGGCAATTTTAATATTATCTTAATCTGGCAACAATTATCACCTTATTTGCTGTGTATGCGCAACAAATTACCCAATAATTTAAATCTTATTTTAAAGCAGTTCGCTATGTAGATTTTATCCTTCCTGCCTTAGGTACCTACCGCAAAGTTCAAATATTTTCGCCTGTGCAAGGGCAGCGTTCACATTACTTCCAGTTTATAGGTCGTAGATATTTTAAAGTTAATTCATTTATTTATTAAACTCAGATTTTCGTCATTATGTCAAATATAATAATAAATATTTTCTTGGATCTCGAACTGGCATAAAACATAGCGACACACCTGATATCATTAACTAGTCGCGACTGATTGAACTTATGAAATGACGAATATGGCTAGGGAAGTCATCGCGGTTACGATCCAACAGTGTACGTTTAATATATTGCGTTAGGCATCGAAAAAATTTGGTTTCCTAGACGGTATATGAACTTATCATTTAATATGTCTCCTTAGTTTTCCTCACTGGTATTTTTCATTTTTCTTTTTTGTTTAAATCAAAACTACACTATTCTTTTAATTTCGTTTGTTTACAAACAGCTGCTAGTCTGCAAACAAATGAGCTTAGTAACAGCAAAATGTTCTTTGCGGCCTTCTCCGTCTAATTATATGGCAAAATTCATGAACAAGCGTAGTTGTAGCTGAACGGTATCATTGTCTCGGTTTTATAGACCGAGATGGCCTAATCTAGGTCTCACAGGCCAAGTTGGCGTAGAGGTAAATGTTATACTCGGTCTTATAGATCGGTAGGAAATGTTCATATTTTAAGGTTGCTGATACTCCCTAATATCAGTTCATTAGACGTTAGATCGCGAACTCTAGTAGCATATTACAGGCTGTAATATGGTATTGTTATAGGAAAGAAATTTGGTTGATTGTAAATTAAATATTGTTTGTATGAAGTGTTTCATATGTAGAATTCGAATAACATTGTTTCCAATTAAAGATTTCCTTTTGGCATTACGGGAACATCGCCCATTAGCTACATTCTGGGGGACGTGATTGAAATCTTACAATCTCGGATAAATTCTACTACTACATACAAACTGGGTTATCTGCAATGTTTATTTTGTACAAATGCGCTGGGAAACCACCCTGCCCAAAATTTCAACCTAGCGATTGTGGTATAAAAATCGAGAGACTGGCACACCGCTATTCCAGCATGGAAAGTGGATAGATGGATGTATTGTGGCATACTGTGTTGCTTTCTACCTGTTTTATGACTGCCATCTTTCTTCCCATTTCTTCTGCAAAAACTGCCTTCTTCTCTTAGATTCCAACTATCAATAACTACAAGTTTTGATGATGTTTGAACGTTATATTTGCGTAAGTAAAATAATCTTTCAAATAACTTAACGGTTCTGTTGACGCACCTTCACAAATTTGTCTTAATGTGCCAAAATCACAGTCTTTATCTAAAACACTTTCAAACCTTTCTAAAACACAAACATTTCTTGCGTCTTCTATCGCGCATAGCTGTGCGTGAACATGTTACACTATTTGCAAAGATTCCACTAATGACACCGAAGAATTTTGTAGTTTTTCTATCGCATCCGCTAGTCCCACGTAATTGTTCTGAATAATTTCCAAATCTGTTTTAACTTGACTATCCTGAAATTTCAAGCGGGTTACCTTGACAGTCGCAGCTTCCTTTGTTTGTTCCCCAACGAGTAAGAATGGGTTGTGGTGGTTCAGGAATACCGGGGCATAGTCTATAAAATTCCCGAATACGTTTTGGGGATTTTACAAACACAGCTTTTGTATGTGCTATTAGAGCGTCTACTTCGGGATAACATTTTCTGATACTATCTGCTACGAGACTGAGAGTTAGAATTTTACATGCCATATGCAACAAGTTAGCACAATGTTTTTTAAGAGATCGACCTACAGCAAGCATGTTTGCGGCACCATCACTCATAAACATCAACAGTTGATTTGTTGAAAGTTCAAACTTTTCCAATGTATTTAACACCAACATTGAAATTACTTCGGCAGTGCATTGTTGTATTCGTCTGGAAGCTAGTAAAATTGAGGGTGACGGTCGATGTGGTTCGATTGTGCGTACCATTACATTAACCATAGAATGTTTTTTACGATCTGTTGTTTCGTCCACACATAACCACAGTTTTTTGTCTTGCAACTCCGATTTAATTCTTTTCTCGACATACTCACGAGCAGACGGCACAACTCTCTGTAATGTTCTCTCACTTGGTAACTGAAAGTCCGCATATTCATTCCAAAACGAAACGTATGCTTTCTTGCTTGGTAAATGAAATGGTAAATTACATGCAATAAACACATAAATTAAATTAAAATTTGTCATAATCTCGTGTGGAATTTTTTTTTGAAACATGCCCTGCACTATTTACGTGCCGTAGACAATCACTTTTCGACCAACACATTAAATCTATTTTACACACTACACATTGAATTTTAGCGCCATCATACTTTAAATCATGCATTTCTGCAATAAATTCTCTTATTGTATCCAACTTTGGTCGTTTTCGCGACGTAGGAAACATTTTCAAAACAAACGTAGAACTACGATATAGTACACGACAGCGTAGATGCATACACAACAGATCGGCTTTCGAGTCGCAGTTATACTGACGCTTATACCGAATTGTCCCGGCCGAGTTTATTTTGTGTAAACTTTTATGCGTCCGCCACTGGCTTTCAGCGCAGTTTGCGTTGCTCTACTTATAACTAACGAGTTTCGTGAAATACCCTGTATAATTTTATAAAGTTTATGCTAGATAAGAGACATCGCGCAATAGAACAAATAGTAAAAAAAGGAATTATGTTAACTTAGCAATTATGAGGATGAGTCGTAGATATGTTCATCTTTTTGCATGTGCTAAAAGGCTTTTACGTTTATATAAATATATTGTGACTGCTTAGCGATCATTTTTTCACATTTATATGTGTATACCGCGAATCGAGCCAAAGTCAAATGTAAGATCCAATTATATATAATTCAAGGATTCATATTTTATATTAAATTTTGCACGTGTTAACATTGGGCCGTCATTAACCTTAATTATAGCAAATTAAAAATATTCCGGCCAATGTCGATGATGTGTAACATTTAATATTACATATTGTTTATAATCTACGTTCTGTTTATTTGGCATTTACACCTATGTATATATGACCTTCTAAGATCGAGATCGCAATAATGGAAATATTTTCAGAACTGGAATCATGTAAAATAGCAAAATTAAGTCGATTCAAGGCAAAAGTTATTAAAGTGGCATTCGTTTTAATTTGTAGCACCAACATGAAATCATTCATTTTGATGTTATAATTATTAAATGCAATCATTTTCAATTTGTTGAACAACAGCGTTTGACAAAAGTTATCACCGTTAATAACTTCTGGATTTATCAATAAATAATTAGTGTGCTTTGAATAATTGACAAAAACGAAAGTACGTCTGAGTTTGCTTACGTAGCTAAAAGAAAAAATATTTACCTGCATGTCTGCATAATTAGTGTGAAGCTTGAAAACAAATTCTAATTAATTTGTAGACTTAAACGAGAATTGTGAAAAGGACTCCTATGTCAAATACGGCGTGATATTTTTATTATACTATCTTTAGAATTGTAGAATTTATATTTTATTTTTTTATTGCTTGATATCTAAAATACCGTTTACATATTCATCGAAATAATCTAATGTAATTTAATTGCATGATGCATAATGTGCCCCGGTTGCGGCACCCCACTCTTCTAAATTTTCTTATCTTTTATTAAAAAAAAATCATTCTTGATCAATTATATTATTTTGGGATGTTAAATACAGTGGTCAAACTTGCGAAAAAACATAAAGAGCATTATAAAAATCAAAAAATGTGAAATCGATTCTTATCAAGGTATCATCATTAATTTTATTTTTTATCGCAAATGTCACTTATTAATTTAACCTGGGCAAATATGCGGTAACAGCCAGAGGCGTGGCGAGTTTACACAAAAATCGAAGGTAAGAAATAAATTATACAACGTGTTGAAACACTTACCGCTTTAAAAGTCTTCCATGAAATCACGAACTGGGTAATATCTGTTAAGTATTTGAATCATTAGATATGTTTCCACAGCTGTTTCAGTCATGTGAGTACGACGTGCGGAATAAATGTTTTTTAATGCCGAAAACGACCGTTCGAGATCTAGCGATGTTATATTTGCATATTTAAAATAATCTTTGAAACAACTTAATGCATCTTCACACGCACCTTCATAAATTTGTCTTAATATAAGAAAATCGGAGTCTTTCTCTAAAACATCTTAAAATTTTCGTATTACACACCAATTTGTTTCGTCTTCTACAGCGCATAGCTGTGCGTGAACATCATTCGCAATTTGAACAGAATCCACTAGCGACATCGAAACATTTTGTAATTTTTCTATTCCCTCTGCTAGTCCGAAGTAATTGTTGTGAATAGTTTGTAAATCCCTTTTAACCTGACGATCTTGAAATATTTCCTGGCTTTTCTTGATTGCTGCAGCTCTTGTCGGATTGAATTTTAAAACTACCTTTTTTACTCGATCAAAATATTTGTTGTAGTAAAACGCAGCCTGCAATCATGTTCCCCAACGTGTAACAATCGGCTGTGGTGGTTTAGGTAAATCAGGACACAGTTTGTGAAATAGTCGGGTACATTTCAGGGACTTTACAAACACTGCCTTTGTACACGTAACATGTAAGAAGTTACCACTGTGTTCTTTAAGAGATCGGCCCAAAGAACGCATGTTTGCAGCACCATCACTCATAAACATTAAAAGTTGCTTAGTTGAAAACTCAAATTTGTTCAATGAGTTCAACACCACCTTTAAAATCTTATCGGCAGTACAATTTATAACTCTTTTGGAAGCAAGTAAGAAGGAGGATGGCGGTCGACGTGGTTCAATTGTACGTACCATTACATCAACCATAGAATGTTTTTGACGATCTGTTGTTTCGTCCACACACAACCACAGTTTTTTATCTCTCAATTCTGTTGTCATTCTTTTTTCTATATGTTCACGAGCAAATGGCACTACATTTCGTATCGATGTCCGACTAGGTAATTTACAGTCCGCATACTTATTCCAGAAGGAGACAAATGCTTATTTGTCTAGTAAACGAAACGATAGATTACATAAAATAAGAGTAACACATAAATCAAATGTAAATTTTTCTTGGTCTCGTATACCACTTTTTGCAGAAGAATGCTGTTTGCTTTCGTTGTGACGTTGACAATGGGTTCTGAACCAACACATTAAAGGGGTTTTACAAACTAGACATTGAATTTTAGCGCCATCAAAAATTAAGTCCGGCATGTCCACTATAAAGTTTTTAACTGTGTCTGCCATTGGTCGTTTTCGCGACGTACCTAACTGCGACATTTTTGAAGCAAACATAAGCGTACGATTATGAAATAAGTTACGACAGCCTACGTATACGCAGAACTACTCGCATACAGCATCGATTTAGTATTGACGCTGGGAACGCCTGAAATAAATAATCGCCGACTCCGTACCACATATCTCCCACACTGATTGTTACCGCTGTTTGCCTAGACTAGTTATTATTATTAAATTAGATCTAGTTTATCAAGGGTTGTACATTTTAACTTATTCGGTCTTTCTTTAAACTCAGTAATTAAGCTTTTCATCAGATCAGGATCTTCTTTAATACAATTACAAATACAAATTAATAATAAGTGTAGTATGCTTAAGAAGAATTCCACATTTGCTCTGTATATTTTATCGCAATTTTAAGCACTGTATTCAACTTCCCAATATAAGCAAAACCATTTATCAAGAATTATTAAAAAAATCAAAAACACCGGTGACACACCATACATACGAACTGACTTTTTTTCTTAAACTGACATTTTTTCTTCGTAAAACTGCCTTTTTTTCAAAACTTGGATTTATGAAGCCTCTACTATGTGATAGTTTAACATAATGAGATTAATTAAAATACTTAACTATGTATTTTAATTATTCTCATGATTTTTTTTCTTTGTAAATTGGGAGACTGTTATTCAATTAATAATTACACTTTATGTGAGTTAAATTATAGCCATTAAAACATTAAATAATTTAATCTATTTCTTTCTTTTTCAGATAAAAGTAATCGTACATTGGGAGCTCGTTGGGGATGATGGCGGCATATTTTGTTTTGAAGTTCCAGCAAGGATCACGAATTAAATGGCCTTGTGTTATTGATTAAATCTTTATACATAATTTTGATATGTTTAGAGTAGGATGTGTATATATTATACATGATGTTTTATTGTAGATATAAAAATTTGTTAAACAATTTTCGCAATTTATTTCACCATACCTGCATCTAGCACTTAGCTACTGCATCGAGTACTCGATTATAACCCGAAACGAGAACTCAAGCCATATTAATGTAAGAATTCACAGTGGAAGTTTGCGCTAATATTTAGAAAGCACAAGATCATGTTGACGCATTATCTCGGTCACAGGAGAATTTATTAAATATGCCCAATTTACTTTATTGCCTGTTCGCGAGTTATTGTGCTCAATTAAAAGGATATCCGGGAAAGGTGAATTAAAGGTCCTTTACTCGCAAAAATTCTTTAATGTAAATTAGATAACGACCAGTTTCGGGCCCAAGCCCATCATCAGGTCAGCTAGAAGGACATCATGGAATGTGTTACAATGTTTAAATTGGGATCAATAAAAAGTGTATAGAAATTGTTAGACTTAAATAATGGTAATTTTATAATTTTTTTTTGTAATAATATCGAATATGTAATATTTGAAATATTTAATACGAGAGTTAAAATTGTGTGAGATTTGTAAAGTAGCCTTAAGCTATAACAAAGTTGTTAATGAGTGACCAATTTTTTATTTTTAAGGATGACTTTTAATTTTTTAATTATTGTTCTTTTGTGAGTACTGTTTCAGTTGAATTTTATACAACCGGTGACGTGCAAGATCGTAATTGACCAGGACCGTCAAGAAAAACGACTTCTGCGGAAGATTTGCGAATAAAAATAATTAGTAAGCGCAATAGAAGACTAATAGCATCAGAAATTGCTGCAGAATTCAATAATGAGCGAGATTCCAAAGTTTCTGTGAGTACTGTGAAACGTCGGCTGAAAGAGGCTGGGTTGCATGGGCGAGTGGCTTGTCGAAAACTGTTACTCCGAAGAGGAAATAGGCTGAAACGACTGAAATGGGCACAAGCTCGTGGAGATTGGACAGTGGGCGATTTTAAAAACGTTTTGTGGACTGACGAATCCAAGTTTGAGGTTTTTGGAAATAGACGGATAGTTTTCGTACGCAGATCAAGAGGGGAAATAATGTTACGGGAGTATATAGTTCCTACGGTTAAGCATGGAGGCGGATCCGTAATGGTTTGGGGTTGTTTTTCCTTAATCGGAACAGGGGACTTGCTCAAAATTGAGGGCATAATGAAAAAAGAAGAATATGGGAAAATCCTGGAGGAAAATGCCACACCGTCAGGAGTCCGATTAATTGGTCGTGGATTTGAATTTATGCAGGACAATGACCCCGTAAACATAAATCTAAATTGTGCACAGAAAGAGAAAATGAAAGAACCCTAAAAATTATGGAATGGCTGCCACAATCCCCCGATCTGAACCCGATAGAGTTGTTATGGGAAGAATTAGACAGATGTGTTAGGAAAAAGTGTCCAAAATCGAAGGAACATTTGTGCACCATTCTCCAGGAGGTATGGACAAGCTTGCCCAATGAAACATTAGAAAAATTAGTGAATCGGATGCCGAGAATAGTGGCAGCAGTCCTAAAGGCAAAAGGTGGATTTTTCGATGAAAATCGGATTTAAATTATTTGTATTACATTAACTTTTTCTTTTTAATAAATTTGTGTTTGAAAATATGTACAATCATGTAAGCAAGTATTAAATACATGGCCAAGTATATTTCTCTTATTTTCTTTGACTTCCGTACGTTTTTTTGCTTGCCCGGGCGTCCATGAACGGTAGTGTACGTCTAACAGGCCATTGCCGTGAATAATCCTGTATTATTGAAAGATCTGCTTGATTAATCGCGGTTAAAATTTAACACCAAACAAGTCTCTTTTTAGCAAATCTTATAAGAAAATTAAAAAGTTCGATAGATGATGATAAAAAAGGGAACTGAACTGAAATTGCGTCTTTTGTGAGCAGTCAGTATTTGAAGTGGTTTCGATATGACTGTAAAAATTCAAGTTTTGTGAAATACTCATGAAAAGTGTATAGCTAACCAGTCACGCAATAAATAATAATACAAAAATCGTATTGTATATGTTAATACGGCAAGTAAACGTTACAACAATTGTGGTAAATGTACTTTTACCAAAAAACTTTCGATGATGAATGTGCCAAGAATAAGAAAAAATTGATGTTGTAGCAAATCTCATTAAAATGTTGCAGCATTGAACTAAAGGCCAAGGTTTTGCATTAAACTTGATAAGCAGGTTGTACGTATATTTTTACTTTCACAATCGTCATTTATTGTATAGTATGTATTTATTTATTTGGAGCGTACGGTGTTACTCAAAATGTATACATATCAAGTCAACTATTATTGTTGATACATTATTAGAGTAACCAAAACTTGCGGACTCGCATAGGCGTCGGTATTACGGGTTAATATAAGAATACGAAAAATTCATAAATAAACTTACTTGCTAATTATTCAACAAATTAGAGGCATCAGGATGTGAACTTGCATCATTGCATATGTTTCCACAGTTACTTCTTTAAACCTTGTGCGTCGACAAGAAAAAATATTCTTATACGTAGAAAACGATCTCTCCACATCTAAGGAAGTTACATTTGCATGTAGAAACTGTTTTTCAAAATCACTTAAAAGTTCACTATTCTTACACTTATTATAAACGGCCTCTAAAGTATTAAAATCGGGATTTTTCCTTAAAACATCTGCCAACTTTGACTAGCGCATAATCCTGGCGTATCATTTAATGTGTGTAATTTATTTTTTACACTCTCCACTATGTCTAATGATTCCTGCAATGACAATTCAGTACATTGTAGTTTTCTGATGGCATCTAGTAATACTGTATAATTGGTACATATTGTTGTTAAATCTTCTAAAAGTTGAGGAATTTGAAATTCTCTTTGACTTTCCCTAATTGTTTTGGATTCATTCCGATTAAATCGCATTATAACTGATTGAATTTGTTGAAAATGGATCAAATAGTAAGAAGCTGCTGTTAGCCAAGTACCCCATTGCGTTAAAATTGGTTCAGGAGGTTCTGGAATACCTGGACAAAATTTACGAAATTCTTTTAAACGTTTAGGAGATTTACGAAACACTGCTTTAGTACTTCCAATCATCACATTTTTTCTTGACGGCATTCCTAATGCTGTGGCCGACGCGGAAATGTTTGCATTTTATACAAAAAACAGTAATGTAGTCCCAGAATTTGCTTTTGAAGAGGTGACTGAAACTACAGTTGCTAGGTATATTACACAAATTATAAGTAACTCTGCTGGTTGTGATGATATCAGTGTTTTTATGTTGGAAACTATTTTGCCATATTTAACACACATTATTAATTGCTGCTTGCTTGACAGTATATTCCCTTCCAGTTGGCAGAAAGCAATTGTGACCCCAGTATCGAAGGTATCTGTTCCTAGCCAGTTTACTGATCTGAGGCTGATAAGTATTGTGTAAAATTATGGAGAAAATTATGTGTGATCAATTGAGAAATTTCTTTCGTCTCAATAACATCTTACCGGACTGTCAGTCGGGCTTTAAGCCAGGGCATAGCTGTGAAACATCTCTACTTAATGTGACTGACAGCATAATCTCGGCTTTGGATAAAGGTAAGGTATCCATTTCGATTTTACTGGACTACAGCAGGGCATTTAGTACTATTGACCACGGACATCGCTTGACCGTCGGGTGTCTGCTCTTAACTTAATTAAGTTTTATTTGCAAAATAGGCAACAGTGTGTCGTTCCGAATGGTAACGCATCGGATGATAGGCTTGTGTTTAGGGGAGTTCCTCAGGGATCTATACTGGGACCTCTCTTATTCACACTGTACACGTCATCGCTTCACAAATTTTTGGATACGTGTGAACAGCACATATGCGGATGACATACAAATATATCATTCCTTTCGTGCATGTGGCTAACGGACTGGGCTGTTGAGGATCCAGAGAGATTTTGATGTAATATTTAAAGTTTCACAACAGCGTGCTCTGCTCCTGAATCCCTCCAAATGCAAACTTTTATTATTTGGCAGTAAATCAGATGTCATCGCTCTCAGTGACTGTGTGAGTCTTTCTGTCGACGGTATTACACTGCCCATCGTTGGGGAGGCTAGGAACTTGGGTTTGATTGTGGACAGCAGTCTTAGATTTGACTCACATGTGGCGTAGTGTGTCAGGGCTGCGTATTGTAATTTAAAATTGTTATATCCCTATCGACATCTGCTTAGTTCAGAGATTAAGAAGGGTTTGTGTGAATCATTAGTTTTGTCACATTTGTGTATTGTATGGTCCTTGTTTTACACCTACTAATGCTGGACGCATCACGCGAGTTCAGAATTCCTGTATACGATTAATCTTTAGCATACGAGAATATAAGCACATATCCCCATAAGCTTTCTGTCCTTGGGTGGTTAAACATGGCTCAAAGAAGATTGCTTCGTAGTGCTACCCTGTTTCATGAAGTTATACTTGGAAAAGAGCCACGCTACTTGTTTCAGCGAATTAGCTTTCGTACTGATGTTCACACGCTAAATTTGAGGTTCAAGGGTTCGCTCACACCACCTATGCACTCCACTGCTTTGTTTCAACGTTCTTTCTCTTATCAGATTGTTCGTGTTTATAACTCTGTACCTCAACAGATTAAGAGGGCAAGTACAAGTAGATTTAAATTGCTTTCTAAGTCTCATCTACTTGCCTTCGGTAATTTTTCTTGTGCGCGTTCGTTCTGATTTTTTGATTTGTTTTTTTTTATTTCTTGGATAAATTGCAAATACTTTTCTTTACATGCCGTGTGGATAGCTACTGTAATAAATTAATATTTTGTTTGTTTGGTTGTGTGCATGTGATTATTGCAGAATTATTTCTTTAGGATAGGCATTTAATGTTACATTTCTCCTTCACTTCTTACTTCTAGGTCATTTGGAAGAATAATCTCAACCACTTCAGTTGAGATTGATTAATACCTAGTGATTTCTCGTAGCTGTTTATATTCTACAATACTGTATACTGTTAATGTCTACGAAAATAAATATGATTATTACTATTATAAATATATTTTTTTAATTATTTAACCTTTTATCGGATATTTACGTCAATAAAGAATATTAAAGTATTTGTAGGCTTACTTCTTAATTTTTGAAAATTAAAACAAGAAGATTAAAGTATTCTTACTTTTCACATTACATATTTGCTGCGGTATATAATGAAGCCATAATTATTGCAAGTAGTATTAGGAATTTATATAAAACCTTATTGTTCCGGTGCATCTAAATTAGTAAATATTTATCAACCAAAATATTAAATCTGTTCGTAACGCTGTGTACATTTTAATGTTTTCCACAAATTTTTATGGTGTAGTGTAATCACAAAATTTGAACATATATTTTTATTTTAATTATTGCACGTCCCTCTCTAACTTTTTGGCGTTAATTTTCAAATAGATTTCATTTCAACTTTTAAAATACCCGCAAATGATGAAATGTCAAAAAATGAACCGGAAATAGTAATGGAACATGTGATCGGACGAGAGCTTGAGAGTTAGTAAATCTTTGGATTATACGCAAATGTTTGCATCCAGTTAAGTCCAAATCTAGGCGATTCCTTATGAAAAAAGATTCACGTCATTATGCAATTGATACTATCATATCGATATGACAAATTATAATTTTGTATTTATTTGTTACAATAGAACATGCTTCAATTATCTGCTGATATAAAGCTCTTGAAAATTATCTTACGCCTTTAGATCATATGAGTGTATCAGGTAATTTTCTCTCGGCGCTTTGCAGTTTATTTTAATATCCGCACGAAGATCGGTTCCCATTTGAAAGGATGTACAAGCTTCGGGTGCTGCTGTTTTCTTTAATTTTCGCCTGCGTGGCTTCAGATTCCGTAACATTTCAAGATTGTGGTACGTACTTTGTTCTTATCATTTTTTTTATATTTATCTTGAGGTAGCCGTTTCCATACTAGGTTCGGAATATTATTTGCAAGAGGTTGACATTGAGAATTGCACCAATTTACCATGTCCTTTAACTATTGGTAAGCAGTATAGGATTAGCATGAGAATTTACGCAAGTAAGTACTTTTTGGATTACTTTTTTATTGTGTTATTGAAAGTGATTCTTGAAGACAATATCGCGGTTCTAAAGTACATTTTGAGTCGAAGTTAGTCTGCAGATGAGGTGTAAAAATGTGTGGGTTAGAAGAAAAGGGTCATGGGAATATGATAGATGATCCTAAACCTAAACAATTATGATTTTAGTATAAATATTGAAATTGTGCATCATTTTGTACAGTATTTTTAACTTTTCCTTCTGACGTTATCAAAAACATTTGAGTTGTAAGTGATAATTAGAGCAACGCAAACTGCGCTGAAAGCCAGTGGCTGACGCATAAAACTTTACACAAAATAAACACGGCCGGGATAATTCGGTATAAGCGTCAGTATAACTGCGACCCGAAAGCCGATCTGTTGTGTATGCATCTACGCTGTCGTATACTATATCGTAGTTCTACGTTTGTTTTGAAAATGTTTCCTACGTTGCGAAAACGACCAAACTTGGACACAATAAGAGAATTTATTGCAGAAATGCCTGATTGAAAGTGTGATGGCGCTAAAATTCAATGTGTAGTGTGTAAAATAGATTTAATGTGTTGGTCGAAAAGCGATTGTCTACGGCACGTAAATAGTGCAGGGCATGTTTCAAAAAAAAAATTCCACACGAGATTATGACAAATTTAAATTTAATTTATGTGTTACCTTTATTGCATGTAATTTACCATTTCATTTACTAAGGAAGAAAGCATACGTCTCGTTTTGGAATGAATATTCGGACTTTAAGTTACCAAGTGAGAGAACATTACAGAGAGTTGTGCCGTCTGCTCGTGAGCATGTCGAGAAAAGAATTAAATCGGAGTTGCAAGATAAAAAACTGTGGTTATGTGTGGACGAAACAGCAGATCGTAAAAAACATTCTGTGGTTAATGTAATGGTACGCACCATGGAACCACATCGACCGTCACCCTCAATTTTACTAACTTCCAGACGAATACAACAATGCACCGCCGAAGTAATTTCAATGTTGATGTTAAATACATTGGAAAAGTTTAAACTTTCAACAAATCAACTGTTGATGTTTATGAGTAATGGTGCCGCAAACATGCTTGCTGTAGGTCGATCTCTTAAAAAACATTGTGCTAACTTGTTGCATATTACATGTAAAATTCATACTCTCAGTCTCGTAGCAGATAGTATCAGAAAATGTTATCCCGAGGTAGACGCTCTAATAGCACATACAAAAGCTGTGTTTGTAAAATCCCCAAAACGTATTCGGGAATTTCATAGACTATGCCCCGGTATTCCTGAACCACCACAACCTATTCTTACTCGTTGGGGATATGGTTAGAGGCTGCATTTTATTATCTTAGAATATAAAGAACGTGATTTTAGAATTCGACCCAAAGGAAGCTGCGGCTGTCAAGGTAAGCCGCTTGAAATTTCAGGATAGTCAAGTTAAAAGAGATTTGGAAATTATTCAGAACAATTACGTGGGACTAGCGGATGCGATAGAGAAACTACAAAATTCTTCGGTGTCGTTAGTGGAATCTTTGCAAATAGTGCAACATGTTCACGCACAGCTATGCGCGATAGAAGACGCAAGAAATGTTTGTGTTTTAGAAAGGTTTGAAAGTGTTTTAGATAAAGACTCTGATTTTGGCACATTAAGACAAATTTGTGAAGGTGCGTCAGCAGAACCGTTAAGTTATTTGAAAGATTATTCTACTTACGCAAATATAATGTCACTAGATGTAGAACGTTCGTTTTCAGCATATATAAACACTTTTTCTTCACGCCGCACTCACTTTGCCAAAACAACTTTGGAAACATATCTAATGTTACAAATATTAAATAGACATTATCCACTTTGTGATTTCACGGAGGACTCTTAAAACGGTAAGTGTTTGAGCACGTATCACATTTAATTTATTTTGTGTAAACTTTTATGCGTCAGCCACTGGCTTTCAGCGCAGTTTGCGTTGCTCTAGTGATAATCTCATAATTAAGGTTTGCAAAGTCGGTGCCAAACCACGGGCGTCTAGAGAGGCGGGTAATATTCCGGTAATATCATGTGCCGTACGAATAAAAGCATTTATTGCATATACCTAAAAGGGTAGAAACTTAACCATTGCGAAAAGAATAATCAGTTTGCCGTTATAATTTCGATTCGTTCGACGTTACTGTATTTTACTAGCAAATATGAGTGAAGAAATAATTCGTTAAAATTATTGCTTGATGACCTATGTTCGAAAGTTTATTTCAAAATACCCAGACATCAAATACAACGGATCTTGTGTGAGGTGTTTGGTGTGTAATAGGGATTTACTGTCTCGGAAACGATCACGATGCGGGAAAGATGCGCAAACCACAAACGGGAAAAGCGCGGTTAGAAACCCTATGTCGAATTTGTAAAGTATTTAATATTTATGTCGAGTGTTTGCAACATTCCATTTAATAACATTCAAAAAGAACAGTTTCCTAAGTTTTAGGAGCACTACAACCCCGACTGGAGATTACTAAGTGAATAAATATTGCGAAATTATTTACCAGGTGTACGTGAAAGAGTAAAGAATAAAATTCAGTATGAAGTGCGGTAAAAAAATGACTTTAGATGAATCAACGGATTCAAAGAAAAACTCATTGGTACATAATTATTAGCGGCGGCTTCTCCATTAGGTCAATTGGTCAATGACCTTCCAACAATATTTCCAAACAATTGACAAAATTTTGTAGGGAGTAAAAGGGATTTCTATTTTATTTAAAAATTTTCTCAGTTGTTTGGAAATATTTTTGGAAGGTAATTGTCCAATTGACCTAATGGAGAAGTTACGGCTGCATAGTTGGTTCAAATATTAAAACCAAGTGGATTGTTACTTCCATATTTAATAGCCCATAGAAGACTTCAATCATGTGAAACCTAGTGAAACTATTAAAAACGTGATATTAGCTACTTAACAAAAGTTCGACATTTCGGCAACCCAAGTGTTAATGTTTGTGGCTGATAGTCGATCAGCTGTGTTTTGTGCTGGCCGCTTGCTTAAACCTACTTTCCCCAATTTATTACACGTAACGTGTATACTGCATGCGTTATATCTCGTAGCCGAAACTATTCGCCACTGTTGTCTAGATGTAAATGAACTAATGGTACAGACTAAGGCTGTATTTGTGAAATTTCCCAAACGAATTCGGCAATTTCAAGAACTGCGTCCTAATACTAATCGGGTACTCTAAATCTATGGCACTGGAACACTGAAACAGTTCACTAAAACCCTTACCACAATACTTAACTCGTAAAACTAAATTCAGTTTTACTGCTGATGATGATAGCTTGGCTATCGAAACGTGCGTCCAGTACCAGTTAAGTATTGTGGTAAGGGTTTTAGTGAACTGTTTCTGCGTCCTAATAATAACTCCCACAACTAGTTTTGAGCCGATGGGGAACGTGGTTGAAAGCTCCGTTCTATTATTTTAAACATTTCCATCCATTCCGGTGCCTATGTTACAATTTGACACAAAAGAAGCTGCTGCCATCAAAGTAAGTCCACTGAAATTTTAAGACTATCAAGTTGAAATCAAATTATTTCAAATATAACACCAAGGAGTATGGCGGTTGTTAGGAACTAACACGTGGTTGAAACTGTCAGGATGACGACCAAAGTATTAGAAAAAATGTTACTCATTTAAATTTCACCAATATTTCGCTTTTATTTTTAAAGCTTCATCAGGGTTAAAATACATAGCCACACTTGTGAACATAAAGATTCATGATGTCGCTAATTTTGCAGAACAAGCCGCCAACTACTATCTGGACAGATTGAAGAGATGGGAGCACCACCGGAAAGAGTGTATAGACTTACAAGGAGATTATGTTGAGAAATAAAACTGAATTTGACAAAAAAATACTTGTTTCTGCGTTAGGCTGGAAACGTTTCAGACTATCCTCGTATTTTGTTAATCCAATTACATTTTATTTGAATCGACATGACATTTGCAAACAACAATAGTCTCGGCACACTTCGCACCACAGAAATTGTTAATTAACTCGGAACAGCCGTTTCGAAGACACGTGGGTCTTCATTTTCAGCCGCGTACCGATTGATGTGAGAGAACATATATTACCTACTTTTGCCGCTTAAAACTACAAATAAGCTAAAATAAAATAAAATAAGGAGAAAAAGGCGGAAGAGGTCTTATCACCACGAAACGCAAAACATGTCCTTTCTATCCGTCAAATTTGTGTTATTTTCTCCAATACCCACCCCTAAACTAAAGAATAAACACATGCGGAATATAAGGAAGGATCGACGTCTCTTGTTACTGTAGCACACACCATAAATCAAGTGAAAATTTAATACCATAACTCGAGTGAAAATTTAAACTCTTTGAAGAGCTTAAATTCATAAAAAATGTAGCCATTTACAACGGTTACTCTTCTATGGAGGTTGATCGCATGCTTAGGAAAGTTCAACATAGGCTTTATGTTAAAAATTCCACGACCTTAATCCCAGCAGTAACCCGCTATAAGAAATTTGTGAAACTTCCCTTCCATAGAGTGTCGAAAGGTATTAGTAATGTTTTTAAGGGACAAGAGATGAATGTATGTTTCAGTTCGCAAAATACACTAAAAAACCTTCTTGGCAATCCCAAAGATAAACTGGACATGAGAGAAAGGTCGGAAATTGACAAAATTGCATGTGGTAATTATGATATAGCCTATATTGGTCAGACAAAACGAGCGATAGGTACTAGATTCAATGAACGCATCAGGTGTTACAGGTACGGAAACATAGAAGCTTCAAATGTAGCACAACACATAAACGAAACTGGGCATAATATTAAATTAGAAACCCTGAAATTGATTAAAAACGGGATTTCGCCGCTTGAACTAGACGCCTATGAGACTATTTACATAAATAAGAATGCAAACCTAATCAATAAAGAGCAGGGACCTATACACTTCTCCTGTCTTTTCGATTTATGGTATGTGCTACAATAACAAGAGACGTCGTATATTCCGCATGTGTTTATTCTTTACTTTAGGGGTATAGGCGGAAAGAACACAAATTTTCCGGATAGAAAGGACATAACCGTTGTCACACTCGATTTTTATTAAGGTGGAGTGGCTACATGTCTTGCGCTTCGTGGTGACAAAATCTTTTCCGCCTTTTTCTCCTGATTTTATTTTTTTTAGCTTGTTTATGGTTTTATGCGGCAGAAGCAGGTACTTGTATATATTTTCCTTGAAGAGTAAGAATAGAGCGGGTTTGGTAGATTTAATATAAGTTCTCTCACACCAATCGGTACGTGGCTGAAGATGAAGACCCACGTATCTTCGGCTGTTCCGAGTTAATTAACAATTTGTGTGGTGTGGAGTGTGCCAAGACTATTGTTGTTTGCCATACGACCCCACAGTCCTTGCTATCATTATCGACATGATATTTGTTTGCTCGGATTCAAATAGACTTTCGTTGGATCAACTAAATGGGTTTTTTAGTCTAGGTTTATTACTTTAAATTCGTAGCTTCTAGAACGTTGTATAGTAATTTAACGTGAACATTCACAAACTGTATGGGGGTTCGTTAGTAACTCCATACTAACCTAATGGTTAATTACTAGAAAATTGTAGAATAACAAGGAATTAGCTTGGTGCATTCTGTGAACTCATGTCAATCACATTTATATTAAAAAGACATTAGCATTTAGAGAATCGTAATAGAGCTTTCGTGTCCTTATTTACTATCAGACTTTCACTGCATAATATCTATAGTAAACATTTACGTAAATTAAAAATACTAATCTGATAAACATAATTTCTAAATTTACATTTTGCTGATAGCATGTAGTACTTTAGCTATTTTTTTGTTCTGCGTTGTTTAAACTAATTAATTGACATTACTTTTCTAACATTTTAACCTTGAGTTTGATTATTATTCTTACACATAATATAAGTGCACATATTGTTTTATTATTGGTTTACCGCGATAACCTATTGCATGAATTCTTCCACGATAATAACGATTCAAACTATTTGAATCACGATATTTGTTTGGGTAATTTGTTTACGTTTTACTGTAAAAGCTTGTATACATTGGGCGGCAAAATTATGGAATAAATTCCTTAAACTTGAAACAATTTGCTTCTCGAAGAAATGCTCGGACAGGTGAATTTTATTTTTTAAAAATAAACTTTTTGCATCAAATTTAAGTTTCCCCCACTTCTGGTTTTCTAGTAATGACGTCATCGACAATTTTTATAAATGACAAAATGGTACCATTAAAATTGTAATACCTCCACATAACAAAATTTTCGAATAAAAATTATTTAAAGAGTGTCAAATATAAATTTTATTAATAATAAAAAGCAAAAATGAATGCTGTTATTCAAAACACGAAGTAATAATTTCCTTTAAATCAAATGTTCTAAATGCCATCCACCGGCCTCTTGAGAATAAGCATGTCTATAGACACATTCATTTTGTTCATTGCAAATGAGGTCAGGACTAATTCGACTCATTTCATTACTCATTCTATTTTTCAAATCTTCTAGATTTTTGATTTTAAATACCCCCATAAGGGAAAATCAAGGGGCGTAAGATCTGGGGATTTAGGAGGCCATTTCATTGGTCCTCGCCTAGCAAACCACCTCCCAAGGAAAGCAGTTGTAAACACTCGCGAACAGGACGTGTAAAATGCGGAAGTGTACCATCTTGCTGAAACCAAATATCGCTATTTGGTAAGTCAAGATCATCTTCATTTGCAAAAATTTCTGCAAGAGCAGATACAAATGCATCCTTCAAAAAATTCAGATATCACTGCCTTGTGAGAATTTCGTCAAAGCAGAAGGGACCAATGATTCTATTGTCAACTATCCCCGCCCCACGGGGGTGTTGAGTATGTGCTTGAGGAATCCAGTGCGGAATCTCTCCATTACCTTCAATGTAGTTGACTTAGTGTTCCATTTAGGCAAAATGAGGCTTCATTCGAAAAGAGAATTTGTCAAATGAAGCCTAGATTACGGTTGCATAAATCCTGCATTATATCACAAAACCGCAATCGGCGATCAGATCTTTGTAAGGATGATATTTTTCTGTTTTTAATATACGTAATATTGATCCCTGAAAAACTTAATTGTTTGCTGCAATTGATCGAGATTCTCAGTCACACCTAACAAAATATCAGGTTTCATATTTTTATTAATGCTTTTAGGACACCCTACATTTGAAATGTGTTTGACATACCCAGTTTCTTCAAATTTTCTCTCGATTTTCGACATTGTGTATTGGCTGATATTTCTATTTGGATATTTCGCATCAAACAAATTGCACACTTCTTGCCGAGTTCTGGTTTTACAACAATGAGCTGAGTTTCACATAAATGAATCATAAATCCATAAATTTATGTTTCCCCTTTTTAAATGATATTCGAAAATTTTGTTATTGACTTGTCTGAGCATTTCTTCGAAAAACAAATTGCTTCAAAGTTGATGAATTTATTCCATATTCCGGGGACGGTATATATAATATGTAGCATTGAATCAATTTTTACTGGATTATATCCTTTAAATTTGTGTAAGTAAATCGAATAATTTGTGTAATAACAATAAATGTGATATATAAATAGAATAAAGTAGATTAGGTTTGGCATGCTTACGTGTGTCATTTGTTGAACGTGGGTTGATGATTGATCATTATATGTATGTTGTCTGATAGTAGGCTGTGTCCTTTTATAATAATAATAGTTCTACTAATTCTGTTTAGTAATTTAATCTTTTTTCTGCTGAATTGCGCTAATTATTTCTTGACAATCCGATCACGTCATCCCAATAGCGGACGCGCTTTTAAGAGTAGGCGTTTTGAGTTTGAAATATAAGGATTATTAAAAGCATTTTGTTTTGAAATAATTAATTTTCTGACGATCTGCTATGTATATTTCCAAGTATATATTACAACAAATTTCATGTAACTTTATTGTGTGGATAAAAATTGTTGAAATTAGCAATAAGAACGATTTGAGATTTTTTACATTGTTTGAATAACTTATTGAATATTTATTCAAATTATCGAATTATATATATTTAATTACAAGCGTGAAATGCTTGTACGTACAATGTCAAATGAAACAATTTTTTTTAAATTTTTTGACCCATCGATGGTCTGACAGTACCTGCTGTCTGCATAAAGATTGACTTTACAGGGTTGACAAAAAAACCGCCTATATCCAAATAAATTTACAACTTTCTTGTGGAAATTCTGTTCGGACGTAATAAATACTAATACGACAAGTGGTTTTCCTTATATTACTCACAATATAGAACATAATATAGTTGGCAGGTATTGTTGCTAATTGTGTGGAAAAATAGAAAACCAGTATTCTTTTACTACCTACTATTACTTATAAAATCTAAATTTAAATATAAAATTAATTGTTAGGATTAGTTCTTCTGTAAACATATTGGAACTACTTTTTTTTGTTTTCTATGAAGCTTTATAGCATGTAAATAATGCAACGTTAGCAACTGTTCCTGCGTTTTCACAATTCTGCTCTCACCACAAAACCGCATTATGATTAGTAAAATAGAATAAAAAAAGGAACCTCTGGATAATCTAAACATATTGTGGTATTGGTGGTTTTTGCCGGAAATGATTCCACCAATACCATGAGCTATATTAGCATTAATTTTTTGGTTAATAGTAAATTACTTCAAATACTTTAATAACATTTTTGCAACACAAAAATCATTTAAATCAAAGTTAAGACAAAAATAAATAAGGGGTTACAATATTTCGCAAAATGCAAAATTTTATTCGCATCTTGGTCATCACTTCTTCAGAATTTTCATTGTTATTATTTTCCTTATATGGCAGTGAGTCGTAGAAGCTGTGACACTGTCGAGAAGTTATACTTTTTAAATCTTGTAAATGTTTCCACTTTTCTTCGGTCGTTGGTAAACGTGCCTGGTCCTTGCCAGGTCTGGCGCTGGAATAGCGATGGTATTCTAATTTAAAATAATCTTGAAAAACTTGTGTCACAATTGTATAACTTCGTATGGCTCCCGGCTTCTCCTAGCTTCTCTAGAGGCTTTAACATCATCACTGCGCAATTCCATTTCCCTATTTTTCAGTTTTCTTTCAATGTGTGTGATCCTTTGTTAAATATTTTTGGGTAACTTCGATTTTGTGTAATGTTGCAAAATTAAGTAAAGCATTAGCCGGAATATTGTCCTGGTTTTCAAAAGTACATCCGTTTGCATAAATAACAATGTTGTTCCAAGTCCACCACACATGACGCAAAAGTTGAAGCCGGTAGTCCACTATCAACTTCAGTAAACCAGAAGCATGTGGCTTGGCGGCTAGTTATGTCATAAGTAGTAAAATTATGACGACCTAACTTTGTTTTAAAGTATTTTTTTTTTGTATTTAGAGTTGGTATTACTTTTACAGCTTGTAAGTTCACACAAAGCAAAATGTACTCGCCTCTTGATGCTCTATCCTTATTTTTGGATCGTTTTTCACCTGCAGCAGTTTTCGTCTTCGATATGTTTCTTCCATTTGTTTTCGTCTAGATTTTTTTTCGTATTCAATACAGAGGTCACATATATCTTTTTTTCGGCGTAAACAAACAGTTTTTTCTCGTTGAATATTTTCCTAAAACATTTTAGACGCAGGTATTTTAAATTTTTTTCTTCACAAGTTTGTTTATAGCATTCATACAGCTGTCGATACAATTTGTTTGTATCCTTTCTCACATAGCGTGATGGTGCTTTGGCAAATCATAAAAAAATGTATTTATATTTTACTCTTATCCCAGAGATAAGATTTTAACTCTGTGATTTTTATTTTTACTTTTTTCGTTTTTGTCAGATTTGGCCTCTGCCATATCAAGGTTACTAGTTTTAATCCATGTTTCTACTGTAAAACGTCCTAATCCAGTGGTGATGTCCGTAAGTTGGAATATTCTCCCGTCTGCTTGCTTCACTCTCTCTTGTTTTTCTGGATGCGGGACGAAGACCATATGCAGACAGAAAACATTTTCTAATCTACAATTTACATTAAGAACTGACACATACGAGGGTATTTTGATAAATTCTTAGCCTACCATTGAATAAAAAACAATTTTAAAATGAAAATATTTTTTAAAGTTATACACCTATTAGAGCGATCTTGCAACTTTTGTAAACCCCTTAAATAAAATATTTCTTCTTGCTTCGCAAACCAACTCTCGACAGCTTCTATTATTTCTTCGTTCGAAGAAAATTTACGTCCTTTCAAACATTTTTTCATTTGAGGAAACAAATAATAGTCGGACGGAGCCAGGACCGGCGAATAAGGAGGATGCCCAAGAATTTCGAACTCCAAATAATGGATTGTGTTCATCGCAATGCGCGATTTGTGTGCAGGCGCATTGTCCTACAAAAACAGAACACCTTTGGACAATTTATCGTCTTTTTTCATTGATTTTTTCTCGCAGAGTTGTTAATAATGTAGAGTAGTATTCTCCAGTTATGGATTTGCCTTTTTCTAAATAATCAACCATAATGACTCCAGGAAAATCCCAAAAAATTGAAGCAAGAACTTTTTGGGCGCCCGAAACTTCTTAGGCCTTGGCGAACCAGAATGCCTCCATTCCATCGACTGTTGTTTTCTCTCACGGTCGTAAAAATGGAGCCAGGTTTCATCTATGGTAATAAGACGATTTACAAGATCAGAGTCGTTGTCAAACCGGGCGCATAAAGAGCGCGACGCTTCCACTCTTGCTCGCTTCTGATCAGCATTCAAGCATTTAGGAATCCATTTTGCCGAAATTCTTTTCATGTCCAAATCGAAGTGAATTATATGATGTACACGGTCACATGAAATCTTCAATGTCTTAGATATATGTTTTATCCCAATTCGACGATCTGACAAAATCATGTCGTGAATTGCATCGAAATTTTCGGGGATGGACACAGAAATCGGTTCCAGGTCTTTCGTCATCTTCAACTGAAAATTTACCCCTCTTGAATGAGGCAACCCAATTTTTTACGGTCGCGTAGGAGGGCAAATATGACCAAGTGTTTTAAACATATCTTCGTAAATCTCTTTGCTCTTTAACCCTTTTAAAAACACGTACTTAATGATTGGTCGATATTCCATTTTATCGATTTTCACAATGTCGGTGGACATGGCTTTTTTGAAATTTTATCACACAGCCAATGCGTTTACTTTTATACTCAAATTTTACAGTTACATTTCATCTGAGTTGTTGTTTGTTGCTATGGCAACAAAAATTCGTTTTGACAATTTTAAACTATCTAGGCTAACTATTTATCAAAATATCCTCGTAGTAGGTATTGCGGCTCCTATGCAAGCACTTCTTAGTTAGCAAATATTGTTTCATCTCTGTAAATCCAACATGTAGTATTTTTCTGCAGTTGGCAGGCTCTGACATATTGTGCGCAGTGAAATAAGTTAGCTGTCTGTATAAAAATCTCATTTTAGAGTCAAATGTCAGTTAGCAGGCATTGTCAGATCACCGTCGCCAGATTTCTATCACTAATCAGTCTAATCACTATTCCAAATCAAATGTTTAAGCTTGTTCCTTTACTTTGCATTAAATTTTTCTGATTTTATGCCATCAAAAATTTTTGGTATTTATTGTTTTATGCACAATAATTTGTTGTACCTGGTTGTGCTTTAGATTCATTTCTTTAATGTCTATGGACCGTACTTTTAACAACGGTATTTTTCGAATACAACTGGTGTCTATGAATTCTATTAATAATTTTCTAATAGACTTATCTATTTCTTTTTATCGTTAAAATATAAAATACATTTCTCATGTTGCATAAAAGGTGTATTTATTGAAGTGTTTCTCGGAATTATATTTACTGTACAATGTGCACACAATACTTACGCAAATAATATCACTTGAAGTGGTGTATCAAGTGCTTTTTGAAAGGTAGCCGTGATTTAAAAATATAATCGCAGTGAGATAAGCCTATGTAAACAGAATTAGAAATTTTTCGTAACCTTTGTTTATTGGTTTGTGATCAGTGATCAATCTTATTCATTACTTAATAAGGCCCAAGGACAATATCTACCTCTTTTGTTGCTTTCTATGCAACGAAATTTGCGTTTTGTAATGATTTGTTGGTAGCAATCATTGTTATGGAGAAAACAAGGTTTTATTAACACAATATTTATTTTGTATATCGCAATATTTTCTTGAACCAAGGAAATTCTACGCACTAACGCTTTCATAATTACTATTTTGAATTTCTAATTGGTAATTTCCTTATTACAGATTCTGAAAGTGAAGTATTAAGGCAGGAAGTCTACCTTATACTGAAGACTATTTACAGAAAAGTCGATGTTACGCCCGATGATCCATGCAACCAGATTACATGTCCAGTTAGTAATAATTTGGGAGTTACTTTTAACGCTGTAGTAACTGTTGATGAGACCTTAGTACCGGTAAGTTTAATACGAGAATCGCATGTGGATGCAATATTAATAACAAGTAGAGTTGGGGCATTGTTTCGATGGGCCTCGGGTTCCACTAGAGCTATTGTGTGTAGATGTTTGCTGTCGTAAATACTTTCGCGTAGTTGTTAAATAAAAATACAATAATGCGTGCTCAAACACTTACCATTTTAAGAGTCCTCCGTGAAATCGCAAAGTGAATAATATCTGTTAAATATCTGCAACATTAGATATGTTTCAACAGTTGTTTCGACAGACCGAGTGCGGCGCGAGGAAAACATGTGTTTATATGCAGAGAACGAACGTTCTACATCTAGTGACGTTATATTTGCGTAATTAAAATATTCTTTGAAACAACTTAACGGTTCTGTTGACGCACCTTCACAAATGTGTCTTAATGTGCCAAAATCAGAATCTTTCTCTGAAACACTTTTATATTTTTCTAGAACACAAACATTTTTTGCGTCTTCTATCGCGCATAGCTGTGTGTGAACATGTTGCACTATTTCAACAGATTCCACTAACGACACCGAAGGATCTTGTAACTTTTCTATTGCCTCCGCTAGTCCGAAGTAATTGTTGTGAATAATTTTTAAATCCGTTTTAACCCGACTATCTTGAAATTTCGACTGGGTTTTCTTGATAGCGGCAGCTTCCTTTGGATCGAATTGTAAAACCACGTTCTTAATATTCTCATATTTATGATAATAAAACGCAGCATTTAATCAAGTTCCCCAACGTGTAAGAATAGGTTCTGGTGGCTCAGGTATAAGGGGGCACAGTCTGTGAAATTCGCGAATACGTTTCAGGGGTTTGACAAACACTGCTTTTGTATGCGCTATTAAAGCGTCTACCTCAGGATAACATTATCTGATACCATCTGCCACAAGATTGAGAGCATGAATTTTAGACCGGCCTACAGAAACCATGTTTGCGGTACCATCACTCATAAACATGAACAGTTGGTTTGTTGAAAGTTCAAACTTTTCCAATGTATTTAACACTAATTTTACAATTACTTCGGCAGTACATTGTTGTATTCGTCTGGAAGCTAATAGAATTGAAGGTGACGATTGATGCGGTTCCATTTTACGTGCCATTATATTAACGACCGAATGCTTTTTAACCATCTGTCGTTTCGTCCACATATAACCACATTTTTTTTCTTTCAACTCCGATTTAATTCTTTTTTCAACATATTCACGAGCAGATGGCACTATCCATTGTAACGATGTCCGACTTGGTAAATTGTACTCCGAATAGTTATTCCAAAACAAGACAAACGCTTCCTTGTCTAGTAAATTAAACGGTATATTACATACAATAAAAGTAACACATAAATTAAATATAAATTTGTCATAGTCTCGTGTGCAAGTTTTTTTTGAAGCATGCCGTTCACTGTTACGTGCCGTAGACAGTTCCTTTTGGACCAACTCACATAACGGGACATTACATACTACACATTCAATTTTAGCGCCATCATACGTTAAGTCAGGAATTTCGGCTAAAAATTTTTCGACGTACGCAACATTTCTAAACAACACGTATCGCGCGTGGCCAACTCTACTAGAGTTGGCCACGCACGCCAACAGGCAGCTGCGTCGTATCTATACGGTTACATACAAGCCTCAATGTAGCTTCGACCTTCCATTAGCGCGGTACGTGTTGTTTAGAAATGTTGCGTACGTCGCGCAAACGACCCAAAGCGGACCAAGTTAGAGAATTTTTAGCCGAAATTCCTAAGACACATTTGTGAAGGTGCGTCAACAGAACCGTTAAGTTGTTTCAAAGAATATTTTAATTACGCAAATATAACGTCACTAGATGTAGAACGTTCGTTCTCTGCATATAAACACATTTTTTCCTCGCGCCGCACTCGGTCTGCCGACACAACTGTTGAAACATATATAGTGTTGCAGATATTTAACAGACATTATTCATTTTGCGATTTCACGGAGGACTCTTAAAATGGTAAGTGTTTGAGCACGCATTATTTTATTTTTATTTAACAACTACGCGAAAGTATTTACGACAGTAAACATCTACACACAATAGTTCTAGTAGAACCCGGGGCCTAATCGAAACAACGCCGCTGCCCGTTGGCGCGCCTGGCCAACTCTAATAATAAGTTTCAAAGCAATGTATTCAGAAATTTTACAGTCTTCATCTTTAAGATGATGGAAGAGATTCTCAACTTTGAAAAGTATTACTGAGAGCATTTTTATTCCTTCTGGTGACTTTCTACAATTGCCGAAATGTGAAATTGTCATCCAATAAGGAAAAACATATTTGCTGAAAACAATGAAAGTACTAAAGTAAAAAATGACATTCAAAAAGTGTAATTTACCAAATAAATCTAGAAAAAACATCTAAGTATTCTTGGCAGAAACAATTAGCATTTTAGCAAAATATTTGACATTTTCTTATATACTTACGTAATTGTAAAAGTTGTCAATTTCTGTTATGTGTTGACATATTGCAATATTTGTAATATTACTTTATGTCCCCGGGGACGTAAGATTCCATTACATCACGCGGTCAAGGGAACCAAGGTAAATAATCCGTAAATCACACTTACGTCCCTCTGATTAGGGCACCAATGATTGATTTACGTTGCCGGTGGCAGGAAACATTTCTGCTATTCTCAGTGATTTAGTAATACAATTATTTTAACCAAGTTTTCCTTTTACAGCTTGAAGGTGAACTGTTCTGGCGTTTATTTAACGAAGACAATACGCTGGTAGTATGTATGAGGACCGATGTAGCACTACAGACCAGCTAAATTGCAAACTACACTGCTGATCGAGTTACGTTTATTTCATAATTATTCTATAAATTTGGATAATCTAACGTGTGAAGTACAAACTTATCTTCAAATATTAGTAGTTAATCTCCCAAAAGACTGATTTTATTATAATTTTTATTATTTTATTTAGCATAGTGGGACCGCAATATAGATAATTAGAATGTAGTATTTATCATTTAGAGTTATAAATATATTTTTTATTACAAATATACAGATGTTAAAAATGTGTACTGAATCTTTGGGGAAGTCAAACGTAGTAGGTTTAATCCCTACCACATTGTCAGTACCTAAATCTTTTCGAAAACTTATCGTAATGATACGTTCTCATTAAACGAATACATTTGCAACTAGGAAATATGTTTCTTTATAAAATCGTTTGTAATAATGAGTTTAAGAAAGAATTGGGTGTAACAGAGACAAGTCGATCCATATCAGGTTCATACTCTCTAACAGAAATTAAACTGTGATGCGGCCGGCCCCTCTTTTGTTGCTTCAAAAAAATATTTTAAGTATCTTCAGTCGTCACTGACAGAAGTTAATGAATATATGGTTGTTTGGCATTTTTGACATGTTACTGACAGATGCTTCATTCTCCTCTATTATTTATTTGATAACATTGGTCATAGAAAACAGCGCAAATGGTTTCTAAAAATAAATTAATTTACAAGTCTCATTACTTGGTATACTAGGGTAGGTAAGGAATCATTTATAGGCGCGAATCCCATACATATAGCGAATAATGTTGCCGTTTGTGCTAGGAGCGTCCTCGATTCGCTTCGCGCGGCTCCCCACTTTATACAGTGAGATCAAAAATGTTAACTAACCTTTAAACTTTCGAACGACGCCAATGTAAATAAACACTCTGTTTAAATACACACCACAGGAACTGCCTGTTCTGGATATTTAACCCTATTTGCTTTTCTAATAATGACTTTGAATACACCACGAACACTTATCTTTAGATTGGATTCACGACAAACTTTGATTCAACCAAGGCCGAATAAAGATTGATGAAAATTGAGGGCGTCGTTTCTCTTTCATTTAATTTAAATCGCGAAAGACCGGCGATTGTTTTCTTTCACAGCCAATTTTGATAACTTACCCAAATAGAGACTAACTTTTCGATGACTTTCAATAAAAATGATATTAGCATACGAGAACGAATGCAGTGACTTAACCAGGAGGTTGTTTGTTGATGATTCTGTGGTACGAATTGTCACCAACAAGCTTTAAAAGAGAAAATCCACTACTAATTTATAGAAACCTTTCAGATAAAGATTTAATTGACGAAATATTATCTGTTGTGCTTTGCAATTTACGTTGTTGCTTATTCCAGACGATTTTTACATTAGTTTGGAAGAAATAATTGAATAGGAAAATTGATAAACGAGTAGAATTGTCCATGATACCCCACACTCGTCGTTATCTGGACTTATAATTAAATTCTACCTTCCTCGCCCCAAGGACGGTTGGCTCAGGGGGGGAATGGTAACGCAAAAATTACCAATTATCCCCGCAAGAGGGGTATTTGGTTGCCAACGAGTGGCCAGCCTGACATTTACTTCAGTACCGAAATGACAACCGAGAGAAGTTGTTGTCGTCGTAGACACGACGTTGAACGTAACATAACAATACCTATTCATCCCATTCTTATACATTATTCTCCATATTATCTATCTCTTAATGTAAACATGCGTAGGATTACGGCTCTCTTGGCACTACTTTCGCGTCCTCTCCTACACGCGCGTAAGTATGTATGCTCTCACTTGCCCGCTCTAACAACCACATTTTTCGCTGTACACATTCCTTTTAGGAGGCTATTGCCGGTAGCCTCCCTACAGGGTCCAACCTCGGCAATCTTCGGGAGATCTCCCTTTAACGAGGCTACGACATTACTTTCTGGGCCGATTTTACACGTGGTACCAGTGACAGTAATGACTATGGTAATGACAATGACAACTAGAAAATTGAAGAAAAATTGAAGCAAAAATAGAACATGTTCTAATTCGTCAATTTCTACAATTTGACCAAGTTCTTATAATTGATTAATTATAAGTCAGTAATACTGACAGATGTCAAGTATTACGTCAATAGCTTGAAATTGAAGTAAACTAGAACTTAAAATTGAACTGGAAATTACCAAATGTAAAGATATAGCTTGAAATCGCATCTAGTTCTAGAAGTTAATCAATAAATTGACAGGTGTAAAATCGACTTTACCGTGATTGTGGGTCTTTTCATTTTCCCCTTACTATTTTGAATGCTCTCAAATACTCTTGGTAACCGGACGTTCTTTGTTTCTAGGCTTGGTGTGATTATAGAATTTGGTGTTGTAGGCACGCAGCCTGTTTTACTTTCCCCTTCGTGCTGTGTACCTCCCTTATAAAGATCATCCTGTTGTCCCATTTTATGTTATTTTATGTTGACTACTGTCAAATATTTGCGATGTAAACGGTTGCTTAAACAGGATTAGTAACTACGATAATTATGGTTATAACTCCCCACATAGATGTGGTCTATGAAAGTTTTGAATAAGTTGCTATCTACTATTTTATTTTGGTAGTGTATAGTACTATTATTTTCTATCATCTGGCAACACTGTATTAACATTAGGCATGCAGTGTTGCCGGTCGTCGTGAATTATCACAAAAATATGTTGTAGGAGCTGTATCGACTTTCTATTTGTAGGTGGAGAAATTAAAAACGTAATAATATACAGAGCGTTTTATTTAAAATAACAAAGTATGTGTCTGATCGTTACCACCGAGACAACAAAGCCTATGCGCTCTTCGATGACGCTGTTTAGGTGATGTATCGCTATGCACGATATTAGTCTAACCGGTAAAGGAATCGCTTTTTGCATTTCTTTGAAGGGCTTCCGGTTTAAACAAGATGCCAATCGTCAACTGAGCGCTTCTTCGCATCTCATTCGATTTTATTTTGGAAAAACGAACCAAACACGTAACCGAGCACCGTTTTCGTGAAAGATGTATTTGTGGTTGTTTGTTGATATTTAATTGACTAATTATTATTATTTGTAATTGTACATCTATTTGGACGAAACAAAGGTTGAAATGATACAGTAATTGCAGTTTTATTCGAAATTTTGTTCACATGTTATTTAACATGACATGTTATTTAATTTCCTATTATGTGGTGCTTACCTCATCTATCATTACTTTTCCCACAATAATTTTTAAATTTCTAAGTAGGGTATTTGTAGAACAAGTTATTATAATTGTTGCAATACGTTCACTGCTGTGAATATAACATTTACATATGTATATCAGTATCCAAATGGCTATGTTCGGTGATATAATTTAAAATATATTGTTAAAACAGAACGTTTATTATATACATTTAAAACCATCTCTTCGTGTTCAAAAATAATTTTGTTAAATAAAACATAAGAATATAAAACTATTTGAACAATAAAATCTTCACGGTTTTTGTCAAATACAACACACAGTTAGGGAATTGAGTTGGAATAGCGTCTTTTTGAAGCCTAGGATTGTTTTACAGTTATAGTTTCACCGGTCCTATAATAATAATAATAAATAATATCTTCTTTTACAAAGTGTAACTCAAACTCTACTATACACTGTTAGAAAACAGCCAACGCCACAGTACTATAAATAGACCGCCCGAGTCACGCTTTCATCGTTTCAGAAAAGGTTTTATCGCTTATACAACATTAGAAAAACGTTACGCGTATCACTAATAAAGTATGGAAATATCACTGTACAGTATTTTTTTAAAATAAAACCAATATAATTTGGATAAACCAATTCAAAACGTAAGAAGCGGTCTGAACGTTTAGATATCAAAACTGTAAATATGGTTAATCGTTTACCTAAACCAATATACGTCACAGCCTGCTGAGGCCAGAGCTGTTAGGCCCTCTTATATATGGTAGGTATCGGCTCGGTTCGCTATTTACCCTGCATATACGGAATATCTTTGACGGGTACTCTATGACGTCCATTATGTTACCAGGAATCTTTAACTTCGTGCTATTTACACAATAAGCGCAATTTCACAATTTCAGTAGGTTGGGACATCCTGTATGCGCGGATGTTATTGCTTAACATGTAAAAATCTAAATACGTTTCTTGATACATTTATTTCTCTAATTTTGCGCTAAACACAACGTTTTAGCCTACATAAAATATCACAATATTGACTTATTTTTAACTATAGATATATATTATACTAACTTTATTATTTATCTCTTTCTCTCTCTTGTCTTAATTATATTCAACGTTACCTTAGAAAACTCTTCTAATCATGCTTCGACCTGTTTCGTTTTATTATCATTTAATCGTACTTAATATTAACAAGTAACAGTACGTCGAAAAGCACAGCGATACCAAAAGTGATACATCTTCGAAATTGTACGTAAATGATTCATTTATTGTAACGTTATGACATATACATATATATTCATTTATGAATTCAATATACATTTATATTAAAAAGTATTACTTACACAGTCAGAAATACATGTACAGATATGTTCCAATTAGGTCGTTTCAATGAATTGTCTTTTGCATTTGTATTGAAGAAACCACGCATGGATATCTCCAGTTTTTATTTGCCTTAAAACATATTAACATTATCATAAATGTTTAACGAATAATGTACTTTTGAGAGAAAAGCATTATTGTGCATTAACAACCAATTTCGTTTTATATTGTCCATATTCAACCATATAAGTGCATATTGTTGGCTGATTAATAAAATAATTTTCTATTGAAATGACAATTAAACAACAATCAAATGGCTCATATCTTGTTTGCAATAATTGTTATTCTCACAGTGTAATATTTTATACTCTTCATAACCTCTAAATTGCAACCAACAATACACGCTGGTTGGTTTCCAATTATAGAAGTACATATTACCTCACATGCGCAGAAGGTTTTTTTAGTTGGGCGAGTCGATTATTACTTGTCAAGGGGCGAAGCGTACCTCTGTAGCTTACCGTTACAGTTTCTGAGGAGGTTAGAGGTATTTAGAGAAATTGGATATAGTCCTAATTAAATAATTATAAAATACCAAAGTTAACATCTCTTATTATTGCATCTACATATACTAAAGTGTGGTATACTTGTTTGCACTACATTTAGTACATTACAAAAGTTTTGTTTTTTTTTTTTGGATTTTTGAGTGCCCCATTCTGTTCAAAATATCCACGGCAATGGCAAATTTTGTTCGCCTCTAATTGGGACGCGACATTTCTATCCCTAGTGCACTTGTGTATGAGGATGGCGTGATTGGTGCATTTGCTACTGGTGGCAATTCAAAATATATATTTAAATGCGTACGTTAAAAGAGAAATTATATATAGTTAGTTATCTTGCATATAATTATAAAAATATTTATATTTGTCCTGTACCCAGGTTTTTGTACTGGAAACTTATCTCTCTTTTATAATTTTGTGATTAATATCTTGGCTACATGAGGAAAATTGTAATAGTTTAATAACAATTGTAATGCAGTGTCTTAGAATCATTATTATTAATTGTTACAGTATTAATATTGTTGGTGTTAATTATTACTAATTCTTATTATTGTACCCAACTATTATTATGTATTATTTATGATTTGTGTAATTTTTATACATTAATATGTTACTGAATTCATTGTCATATTTATCCTGTACAGTGTCTTGAGTATATCTATAGTAACTTGCAGTACTTTTTGTTCGATCCCTAATGTGTTTTGAATAGACCTGAATATATTTCTTGCTATATCTTTCGTGTACTAATGTGTAATATGTAAAAAGGAGTAGATAGTTGCAAAAAGAACAATTAGTAGCAATCCATAACATACTGTAAAAGTCGGAAAGTTGTGTTTCATTTTCTTAACACAATATTATTTTTAAAAACAGCTTTTAAAATAAATCTACCTATTAATTTAAAAATGCAGCACCTACACTCGCATGCCAGCGTATATAAGTTAAATTAATTTAATTATTTTTCCGTGGCTTCGGCATTTTCTTTAAATAAAATAAAAACATAATGAAAAAGTCAACATTTTAACGTTTCGACCTTCTTTTATTATGTTTTAATTTTATTAGAAGAAAGAGCCGATTTTTACAAAAAAAAAGGAATTAAATTAATTAAACTTAATGTTCTTAGCCGTTAAGTTGTAACATTTAATTTGACATTGCATAATTAAAAAATATACGTGTATTTTTAGCCATATTTTTTGTATGTTATGTATTTTCTGCAAGATACGTTAATGAATGAGACTTTTTTTTTGGAACAGGTAAATCCATAGCATGACATATTTTTTTTTGGGAAATGAATAATCTTTGTGGCTTTTTGGAGGTCTACCGGAAGTTGTATTCCTTCCTCCTAAAGGGAACCTCCTACGAGCTATATGTAGTTGTTGGTTATACATCATACATTGGTTATACAATTCTTCCCTTTTTTATTGATAAACCAGACTATTTTCCAAAGGTATGAAGAGCAGTTATCATTGAAGAGTCTATTTTTATACCATTCACTAACTTACAAATTGTAAAAATCTACACTTATCATACCTTGAAAATACTCTTCTTAGAATTTTCTGTGAAAGTGTTGGTTTTCTTTTCAAAATCACTTTCCCACATGATAGCTACCTCTTTATTCGTAAGTTTTACCCTTAATTCTATAGAAAAGCCTTCATTATCTTTATCATATCCAATTACAAGTGTTTCATATGTATTCGGAAGTATATTTAATATCTAAATGTTAGAATAAAATAATTAAGGAAGGAATTACCCATCACGAAAAGCATTTTTTTATCAGAAATGAATATACTGTTTTCAAATTTAACAAATTCCATTTTCGCACTTATTATTTAGTTTCTACGCCATAAAAAGGCATATTATTTTATTCTTCACACAATGTTTATGTTCCTCATAACGTTACAACGTGTTTCAAATTTAAAGCAGATACGTCTCGTTCGTTTTACGAAGTTTATCGAAGAAAGGACCAATCACGCAGCTGCAAATTTTCTTCTATACACAAGTGCACTAGGAATAGAAATATCGCGTGTGATAAAGAGGATACTTCCCCCACCATTTTATAATAGGCGCAATCACAAAGTATCATTAACCTAACTTGTAGATAATTATCATGAGCTTTTTTACGTTTATTTTTCGACCTTCTTAATAGAGGATTATTAAAAAAAATTGAAACTACGTCATTTTCCGGCAACTTCAGAATCTCGAAAATATTTTTGAAGATGTTTTTATAATCGCATTCACCAGTATAATTTTTTTCTCTGAGTTCTACGACAAACGGTTATGAGATATGGTCGGGCACCACCTTTAGTGAATCACAGTGTACGTACCAAAAATCTAGCTTCATCGTCCACTTTGCAAAATACAAAATTATATGCAAAATTTAATTCTCCCATGTGTTAGGTTACCTAGGGATTTGTAAACATAGTTAAAACATTGAGGATGAATTATGATATATAAACGTAATTCTACAGCACAGATCCTGGGTCCTAAAGTTGCCCACGATCTCTAAGATTCCTTTTACCGTGTACCAAATAACTTATTTCCTGAATTATGCAATCATTCATCATTTGCTAAATAAATATTTCAGCATTTTGTAAAACTCGTCAAATACATAAAAATAAAAATGTGTTTGTAAGAAATTTATTAAAACTTCAAATACCTTGGGAATATTATTTTTTTTATTAAAATATCTAGCAAATAATTTCATGTAGGTACACTTTACATTACATAACCTTTTTCATAGTAATAAATGTCTTTGTAAATCCTTGCACTTAACACGTTTGGAAGCTTTATGTAACAATCAGTTAATTCATCAAGATATGCCTTTATATTTAAATCTACAAAGTTGTAACTGACAGCTTAGCAAATGTGGCTTGTCCTTTTCATACAATTTCTCAATAAAATATACGTTTTACATATAAATACTTTTCCAGTTTATGGAGATGGAGATATCAATGCTTGGCTAAATAAAACAGACAATTTACATGCATTTCAGTGTTTGAAAGTATTCATCTCGATCGAATGGGAGACAGCAATACATTTATATACTTACGTATGCAATATGTCATACACATATGGATCTATAGTTAACTATCGTAAAATCTTATGCGTGATAGAACACAGATGAACAACAATACAATTTCTAAATAAATTCGGATAGCGCTGTTTGTGACATCCTATTGGTTTCCGTGTTGTAAACGATTCTTTTTATGTATGTATGTACTTTGATATGCGTACATGATATGCCTGCACAAGGTTCTTCATCGAATATGGAGATTGAAGATATGCATGGTTTAAACAAGGTTCGTGTTACGATATGTTATATTTATTAATTAAGATTTTAAAACAGAGTATTTATACTACTTTAATGACGTGTATAAACGTCTTTTTTCTAATCATTATGTATATGTTTTATTGTCTACCTTCTAGTCTTCAATTATTAAGGTTTTTGGTAACGTGTATGTCAGTACTAAAGATTAATTTTAGTTAATAGCTTAAAATTTGAAAGCAGTCCGAATGCAAAATTATAGGATTAATAATTTTAGAATTATTTCTACTTTTCGAAATACCAGGAGCTTTAAATACAATCTCCGACTATTTTCTTGTTTTTCAGGCTGGAATCGCGTCGTTGTGGATTCTTCTACCAACGTTTCGTCCAGACTCCTGTGGCACATTTTTAGGGCGTCTACTGCTGCTGCTGGTATTCTGCTGTTGCTACTGCACGTTGACTGCCGAGTATTCACTTCGGGAGAGGGGTTTCTATATGGCTCGTTTTAGGTCAATGGAGCGTGGATTTCCACGTATGATATAAGGGTGGCCATCTTCGCGATTGAAATAGTTGGAGTGTTTGAAGATCTCTATGGACTCACGGATTTTCTTACTATAATAGTGAGTGTTGCGAGATAACATACAGATAGAGTTAAGTTGGATTTGCTGGCCAGGTCGCAGTCTATGCTTAGCCAGCTCGGACCCAGCTACACGCAACAACCGCGCACAACGCTCGTGCTCGGTTTGTGGTACAGGTAAATACGCTTCACCATGGAGGTCGAATCGGACGGCTCCCTTTTTTCCCTAGATGTTCTCGTGCATCGTCGTCCTGACGGTGCGCTGGGATATTCCATCTGTCGAAAATCCACGTACACGGATGGATACCTCAATGGCTTTTCACACTATCATCCAGCCCAAACAACAGAGGTTATCAATTCTCTTATTCAAAGGGCCATTTCCATATCACTGAAATTCAAACAACAATTAACTGCTACACCAATCCTTTCCGCAGGAACTCCTTTCACCAAACCCGATTTTGTCACCGTTCACATCAAAAAGATTCTCTTTAGGAACAACAAATAAATCGTCTTCAAACCCCATTTCAAACTCTCAGGCTACATCCCCATCAAAGACCACAATCATCTGGAAGCCCCTGGTGTCTACCACATCCCATGTTCATGTGGTAGTGTGTCTGTATTAAAAAAAAAGTTGTGTCAAGTCAGCTTTCTGTCCTTCAAAAAGCAGAACCTCTAAGAATTTGCCATGAAACTTTAAACCCTTTTCAAGAATGGCGCACGCCCAATTTTTTCTAAAATTGCGACAAGTGACGAAACGTATGTTCCGTTTTTCGACGTACCTACACGTCAAAAGAGTCCAGTCGTGCATGGATTCATAAAGACGAAGAAACACCAACAATGACAAAGAAGCAGCGAGCTATGAAAAAAATTATGAATGTAATATTCTTGTACGGGCCTGTTATGTGCAATTAAATTGAACGAACAAAAAACAGCTAAATGGTATACCGAATAATGTTTGCCTGAGGTGTTCAGTAGAGTTCCTGAGAAAGGTATTATGTTGCATCATGATAACGCATCGTCCCATATCGCAGATCTCACGATCCAATATTTGGCCGAAAAAAACATAAAAGTAATAGAATATCGACCGTACTCACCCGATTTGGCAATGTATGTGTGACTTTTGGCTGCTTTATGGGCTTAAAAGACATTTGCGAGATACGAGATTCTCGTCTCAGGAAGAAATTGACACGGTTATTCACCAGTATTTTACAAGTATTCCAAAAGGGGATTGGTTGGCGGTCTTTAAAAAGTGGAAAAAGAGAATGGTCAAGGGAATTACTCTGAACGTATTTAAAATAACATTCTAAAATGTGTTGAGCGTTTTTTTTTATTGTTAATAATATCAGCTTGGCCCTCATATAGTAGGAAGATCCGTAAATCGATAGAGATCAACACCCTAACAATGTAAATCGCGACGATGTCTAGTTCTTATACCATACGTTGAAATCCCAATTGACTAAACTTTAACACACCACGATAGAGCACTGCACGGGCCTATTTTTCACGGCCCGGCCCGCCTGTGGCCCGTTACAATATGGAGTAAGCCCGCCCGGCTCGCCCGTTGCGTTCATTACCTTGGCACAAGGCCCACCCGGCCCGCCCGTTAGAAAATTTAGGCCCGTTTGGCCCGTCTAAATTATTTTAGCATGTTTAAGCAATTATATCTGCACTGTCTATTTCTAAACATTTTTATATTTTCTTTAGCCAAAAGAAAACGTAACATAACATTGCATACATTAAAATTGTTAATACAAACGATAACGTAAAAACTGAGCAGCATTTACTGCATACGTTATATCCATTCGATGTATTTAATAAAACATTCTCGGCCCGTCAGGCCCGTACAAATTCAGGCCCGGCCCGCAATGAAAAGAGAAGAGCCCGCCCGCGGACCCGGGCGGGCCGGGCTTTTCCTGGCCCGTGCAGTGCTCTACATCACGATCGATCAACCCAAAGCGAGCCGTATGTAAACCGTTTCGGAATGAATAGTCGCCAGTCAGTGTGCAGTAGCAGCAGCAACAGCAGCTGTGAAGATGCCTCATAGGAGTGTGGACGAAATGTCGGTAGAAGAAACCACCCCAGCTTGGAAACCAAGAAGATAGTGCAATTGACGAAACGGAAGCCTACGTACTACAATCTTCGACTATTTGTGCTACGCATATTTTTATATTGTAGTAATACTAAAAACTTTAAAACAGATTGTAACATATTTAGGAAATACAATAAATATTTGGCGTTGTCTTTTCTTAACTATTAACAAAAATTGGTATTTAATTTGAACATATATTCGCATAAAATTTTCCCTATCTGCTCATCATACAGTTTAGATAATATTTTAATTGGATACAAAAAACATAATAATAAACAAACAGTATCATCGTGTTAGCAATAAATGTCTGCATTTGTCTATGCAATAATTTGGTTTCCTTACATTGATTTCTGTTCCTAGAGCCGAATATGTTCTTCCGTTTAGTATAAGTATGCAAAGAGAATACAGAGTGCGTTTAAATATTACCGACGAACTTTGAGAGATGTCAAAGAGCTACGAAATGAAGATAATTTCAAAGTAATTTATATCCCAGAAATATTTTACTTCAGAATGAAATGGTGCTATATTCATCATAAATTCATACATTTAAATATGCGTATTCACTACTGTGGTCTGTTTTTTTTATTTTAGGAATATGGCGCGGGAAAGTTTGACCTGCTAGTAAGTAATATTCACAGTGCATTTTTAACGTTAACATATTTAGATTGAATTACGTTCTCAAACACTGCGGGATTGGAACACTGAACCAATTCACTAAAATTTGACGTACGTTTCTATAGCTATGCTATCATCTTCAGTTGTAGATCTAAATTAAAAAAAAATAATCTAAAACTACACTATCTATACACTCTAAGAACTGGTCTGTCCATTCAATTTCACAGTTCTTTTTAACTGAAATCTCACCGTTAATGAAATGTATCTTAACAATTTTCCTTTTAGTAAAAGAAAGTTTAAACAATTTATCACGATAAAGAGAAGTATAGGTATTTCAAAGCAAGATACAATATACAGATCGAGAGTTGGTTCTATGGTCGCACTTATCTTGTTCGGATATATTCGATGTGGGAGAGGGGATATTCGTTCATTACTGAAATATGTACGAGGGACACGCTATATATTTTGAAAAGCAATGAAGCTGGAAAATCAACGTACAGTCACAGCAAACTGGTACTCCACAAAATGTTTACCTGCAGTTCTTGAGTCAGCCAACATTCGCGGGTTAATGTTGCATCACGACAATGCCTCGTCACGCAGTGCACAGCAGACAGTTGAATTTTTACGTGAAAATAAGGTGAAAGTCATTGAACATCCACCCTATTCGCCTGATTTGGCCATGTGTGATTTCTGGTTGTTCTTCAACCTAAAGAAACATTTACGTGGTCGACGTTTCAAGCCGGAGGATGAGATAGATGAAGCAATTCATCTATTTTTTGAGAGCATTCCAAGAGATGACTGGCTTCACGCTTTTACGTTGTGAAAACTTCGGTAACAAAAGTGCATTGATGCAGGAGGAGATTATTTTGAACATAAATAAAATCATTTTCGTAAAAAGACTTGTAGTTTTCTTGTATCTCAAAATATATAGCGTGACCCTCGTATTATGTCACCGCTCTTAGCTGTCAGTTGCTTAAAGTTGACGTTTGGGTTTTGATGCATTACCTTTTCTTATACTAAACCAATTGTATGTTACATAATGGATAGCTTTTTGTTGTAACAAAAGAAATTTGTGATAAAATCCTATCATCTTGGAACTAAATTTGAAAAAATTATTGGTTTTCAAACAGTACGCCATATAATTAGATATTTTAAAAATTATGGTTGTTTATATCCGTACAAACACAGAATTACAAATTGAAGAACGGGATCTTTTAGTTTGTGCTGCAGTAGAAGGACAACCACAATTAACTTCTCGCAAAATAGCGGAGCAGTTAAACATTTCGGATTTAACTGTTCCTAAAATATAAAAAAAAAATAAGTACCGTTTATTTAAATTAAGCAAGACCAATGAAATTTTACCCGATGACAAATATCGAAGACTGGAGTTTTATGAAAAAGTTATGAACCGGTGTAATAATGATGAAAATTTTATTGAAATGTATTGTTTTCTGATGAAACTTCATTCGTAATACATGGACATCATAACCCATCCATGCCACGATATTGGTCTCGAAATAATAAACATCTAATTTATGATGCACGAACGCAATATCCCAAAAAAGTAAATGTTTGGGCAAGTATCCTAGGTAGTCATATAATTGGACCTTTTTTTATAGAAGGAACATTAACTGCAAGTAGATATTTTCAACTTTTGCAGAATAGCATAATACCTTCCGTAGGAAACCTAGAAGATATTACGTTAGAGAGAATATGGTTTCAACACGATGGATGTCCTGCTCATGATGCTGCAATTGTTCGAGAATATTCGGGAAACATTTTCAATGATTGTTAACTACAGGAGCATTATTCGCTGGCCTCTACGATCCTCTGACTTATCTCCTAACGATTTTTTTCTTTGGGGTTACGTCACGTCTTCAATTCATGGCTTTCACAATAATAGAGCCACTAATAGAGTTATAAGCTATGATCGTTAACTGCGTAACAAACATTTACTTGAAATGTTGTTAAACGTAAGAAGAGGCTTTTATGATCGATTTTGCTCATTCCAATTTGGAGGTTCTTTCGAAAATTTATTAAATTATTCAAATTTTACATATTATATTTACAAACCATCCAGTTTTAAAACCATTCTTGTTAAATTTCTTTCCTTTATTTTGTATACATCATTTTTTAATTAAACCCCATAAAGTTTTCATCCGAGATTCGTATTTTTATGAAAAACCACAGTATTACATATATATACTTTGCTGTCATGTGTCTTAACGGTTTTTAAACACATGCTTGCCATTGGCAAATTGTATGGAAAAACCGATGGAAAGGAATCGTATTTATCCTGGCAGATCCGGCACAGTGCAGCGTTAAACAATGCTCACATTGATGAACAACTTGTTTTTCTTTTAAACTAAACTTTGTAAAACAGAAACCGCCAAATTTAAAATTTGCCGCCTTACACAGTGCAGATGAAATGATTTTATACAGGTTTCTTTTGTTGTAAGGAAAATGTAACACACGCAGAATCGCTACAAAAGAAAAAAGGTGATACGTCAGTACGTGTGTACATCAAAACTCAAATGTCAATTGTAACTAACTGACAAGACAGACAATTAACAGCCGTGACATAATACATATTTGAGTAATGTAATAAATAAATATCCCCTCCCCCCGCTCCGAATGTATCCGATCAAGATAGATGCGACCACAGGACCAACTCTCCATCTGTATGTAACCACGTGCTAAGAAGGAAATTTTAAATTCTTCGGATAGCTTCACTTTTACTGAATATAATTTGTTTATTAGTTATTATGTCTTTACAAAATATCAAGGCTAGTTAAAGTTTTCAGCAATATTATCGTCCAGCAAAAAAAACATGTATTACTGTATGTCAACAACTTATATTGCGTTAAGTTGACATCTTGTTAGCAATTCAAAATCACATAAACACGTGTGCATTATGTCCTTGTATGCTTAATCCAGGTTCCAAATATTATGTCTGTGTAATACGCCATTTTAGAGAAACAATAGCTTCTGCAAATGTCGACTTTTTCAAAAAAACATTAATAACACTGAAGCCCTTAGTTTTAGGACAATAGTGCTTTAGAGCATTTTGCTTCAGGATTTAAAGGAGGTTCCAAAAAATGCAATAATATACAGCGTGTCTCGTGAGGAACTGCATCGGTCGGTATAAGAAAGAGTATACACTACAAAATTCTGAAAACTTAGTACAGGTCTCGCGTTGTAGGATGGCGAGTTCTGGCGCTGTCCGAAGGTGCTGTCGGACATCGTTCGGGAAAATTCAAGTTTGAATGCAACAGGCGTAGCTCGACTTATTTTTTAAATTATGTTAGCATAATAAAAAAAGACTATAAAATAAAGTCTTGTATTTCCACCGCGTTTCTGAAGCGTTCGCTATCCTATAACGCACAAACTGAACACAATTGAACTAAAATATTTCTAATAATCTAAAACTTCCAGTTTTACCGGAAGCAACTGTAAATTTTGTTATTTTAAATGGAACATCCTATATATTGTTACATTTTTCAATCCCTAATTCAATTTTAAGGTTTGTTTGATTAAACAATTATGTTGTTATTTCCAATCATGTGAAATATTTGCATTTTTTGAAAATTTTCGATAGATGGACGAGCGCATCTGAACATTTATAAAGTGTCTAACTTGGAAAATTTTAATTTTACAGAACTGTTGACCGTATAAGATTAGTTTTCCGAAAATTACGGTTAATTACAAGATTTTTATGTGTTTGTACTATTCTTTAAGTCCGAACTGATTCCTTATATTTTTCTTCCTTTATTTCCGTTTTTGACTTCTTAGCTAGGATCAGGTTAGATTTTGAATTGACTTTTATAACGTACTCAATGCTATCCATTTTTGTATCAAAAGCATATTTCATTGCTTGTAATAACTAATTTGTTTCAGAAGGCTCTAATCCCGCTATCACTTTTGTTGGCTTTACTTTTAATTCAGTATTAGTTACGACCTCTAAAATTAAAAATGCAAATTTTTTAAAACGATAGAAGTGTTTAATATATAACTTACTTATTGCTTGCATTAGATTTGCTAAAAATACAACTTTTAGATCCTTCACTTTCACATTATCGGATATTAATTTTGATTCAGTATATAAGCCTTTCGGGAACCTGGTATCTTTTATAATTGTTCTAACTATATCGTGTAAAAAATGAAACGGAGGCTTTTTAAGTAACACCAAGGAGTATGGCGGTCGTTAGGAACTATCATGTGGTTTCAAACTGTCGGGATGACGACCAGGGTTTCAGAAAAATGTAACTCTTTCAAATTTCACCAATATTTCGCTTTTATATAAAGCTTCATCAGGGTAAAAAATGAGTTAAAGTAGACAGCAGATCGAACTTGTGAACTAAAGATTTAACGATGTCCATCTGACGAGCTATGACTGATGAAATTTGATTCATCAGCCACAGCTCAGCTGGACATCGTTAAATCTTTAGTTCACAAGTTCGGCCTGTTTACTTTCACTCATTTTTGACCCTGATAAAGCTTTAAATAAGAGCGAAATATTGGAGAAATTTAAAAGAGAGAAATTTTTAAGTAACTTCTCAGATAAAACAGGTTTTGATATATACGAGGTGCATTCAAGTTATAACATCTCCGATTTTTTTTCTCAGAACTGGAAATAGATAGAAACATGCGGTTTATTTTAAAATAAGCGGACACTCTTTGTCAATGCGTGACAGAGATGGCAGCACTCTACGGCACACACAACCTTTAGCAGCAGAGGCGAGAGTGAGAACTGTTTTTGATGCTTCAAATGGCGACATTGTCATTACAAGATCAGCGTACAATTATTCGTTTTCTCCAATTGCGTGATGTGACACTGATAGAAATTCATCGCCAGTTGAGGGAGACATGTGGCGATGGTGTCATGGATGTGTCTAACGTGCGTTCTTGGGTGCGATAATTCAAAGAAGGCAGAACGTCGTATGACAAGAAGTCGGTCTGACGACATGATCGAGCGAATGGAGAAATTTGTTTTGGGGGATCGCCGAATGAGTGTGGAACAGATCCGCCTTCAAAGTTGGCATTTCCGTGGGATCTGCGCACACAATCCTGCATGACGACCTGAAAATACGAAAAGTGTCCTCCAGGTGGGTACCACAAATGCTGACAGACTAAGTGATTTCTCATGCTCCCTACTCACCTGACCTGGCCCCTAGCGACTTTTGGCTATTTCCGACAATGAAAGACTCTCCGCGGCCGCACCTTCACCAGCCGTGTCGCCATTGCATCAAGGATTTTCCAGTGGTCAAAACAGGCTCCCAAAGAAGCGTTCGCAGCGGCCATGGAATCATGGCGTCGACGTTGTGAAAGATGCGCACGGCTGCAGGGAGATTACGTCGAGAAATGATATAAGTTTCGTGATTAGTTAGTGAGAAAAAAAATGGGAGGTGCTATAACTTGAATGCACCTCGTATTTTCCTAAAACTTTTTGAGTTTAAGGACTTCTGGTTTTACTTTCTCAGATATTATCTGTATTTGCGATTATTTTAACTCACCACAAACATCAATAATCATCAACCTGTTCCTCATACTCAGTTGCAAAGAATTGTTGCTATTTAGTTGCCATGGCAATACCCAATATATGCCCAATATCACCAATAAATAGTGTAGTTTTATATTAGTACATTAATTTAACTTTACTGCTGAAGATGGCTTAGCCATCGACAAAATCGTCCAGTTTTACTGACGTGTTTCAATATTTAAATTGAGTAACAGATTTCGCGGGAAAGTAGAGTATTCACAACCATTTCGTAGCAGTACCTACAGCTAACTTCGATACGCCATTTATGAATGAAATTTTTAATTTCTTGGTCACATAGATCTTAATATTTTATGAATCGTACGTATTTTTGCCTAATACATATACAGCGTGTTCCCGGATTAACGCATGGATAGGTATGGCAGACAGAAAATTATTTCATCTTTTGGGGTTCAGTCCTGCTCGAACAGTAAGTAATTTATGCCATAATTTCATTGCCGAAAAACCAAGTAGATCTTGGAAATTTACAAAAAAGGATTTTTTTTAAATCGGCAAAGTGTATTTCCTAAAGGAGATACGATAAGGGGGTTATTAGAAAACAATGTTCAGAGTACTACATGACATGGAAATTGCATCGCAACAAAATTATAATCAATTATTTTCATTGAATAGTTATACGTTTCTGCCAAGTTTCGTCAAAAAATTGGCACCTCTTCTTGGTGTTGCTGTGTACATCTCATGTAGCATACATAGTGTTCTATACAAATTTAATTTAAAAAAGAATTATGCAAAATGCATAGTGGGCTATGGATATGAAAAAATAAGTATGTTTTGCCAGTTTACTATCGTAGTGTTTTTTGTGCTTTAAATTAATATCAATTTATTAAAATACATACAACTGGGAAATTAATTATGCTAACTATACAAGAACGAATTTACCTAGTTTAGTGTTATGGCATTGGAGAGTTATCTATTCCAGCAGTTATTAGGCTATTTAATGTTACACTTCCGAACACGGAATCCAGACTCGTTCAAAAATTCCTCATTACTGGCAGTATACACAATATTCCAACGAAAAAGAAGAGCTATGATGAAAATGGCGTAGGTACTATGTTAGCGATCAACTCAATATCTGAACAGCCGAAGCTATCATTAAGAAAGCGTTCCAGAGATATTCGCATTAGTAAGTCACATTTACAACGCGTATACAAAGCATCATGCGTTATACGTTGGAGCAAGGGAATGAATCTCGAAGTTTGGAATTTTGTCTTTCTTTGGGTGACAGAAATTTCCACAAAAATATCATTTTCTCGGATGAATCGATTTTTACTACTAACGGTGCAGAATTGTTGATACTCGTCTAAGCCTAATCGCGATTATGTAATAAATTTTAGACGGCAGTATTTTAAAAAAGTGAATGTCTGGTGTGCTATTTCTTACCGCTATGATATAATTGGTCTACATTTTATTGAAGGAAAGCTTAACCAGCACAAGTATTAAGAGATTCTAAATGAGTTTATTGACGAACTGCAATATGAAGCGAGATGCTCTCATACTTTCAACATGACGGTTGCCCTGCTCACTCGACTTGCCTAGTATGTGAATGGATGCTGGAAAAGTTTCGGGAAAAGTGGTTAGCTAATGCTGGTCCTATTTTATGGCTACTCAGATCCTCGGATCTAACAATCATGGACTTCTACTTTTGGGGTAGAATAAAGCAAATAGTGTATTCTGAGAGGTCCCCAAGTGATACTCAAATATTAAAGAATCGCATTAGGGAGGCTATAAATTCCATTTCTCTAGAGGAAATAAGAACAGCATTTACTACTTTTCGTGAAAATATCGAGAGGTGTGCGGATAAAGGCGGCGGACTATTTAAATGAGCGAATCTTTTCAATAATAAGAATAGTGATATTTTAGTTAAAAAGGAAAGTTAACGTTAATATTTTCAGCAATGTGAATTGTATGCAGTTTATAACTTTAGATTAAATTTTATCCCTTATACTGTACTCTTGGTTTCCGGGTTGGAACTGCGTCGTTGTAGTAGCTTTTGCCGACGTTTCGTCCACACTCTTATGGGTCATATTCAGGGCTGTTACTGGACATTGAAAATGTCCCATAGGAGTGTGGACTATACGTCGGCTAATGCTACGACAACGACGCGGTTCCAACCCGGAAACCAAGAGTATAGTGTTATTGACGACCGCGGAAGGCTACGTACCAGATTTATCCCCCCTATTACTGTTAAGATTATTATTATTATTATTAGGGAAAATATCATTATTATTGTCTGTAATTGAATATCCGGTTTAAATTTAAATAAAAATATTCCGATCTTAATATTTTTTGTTTCCAAGATTTCCAAGATCTACTTGATTTTTCGGTAATAAAATTATGGCATAAATTACTTACTATTCAAGCAGGACCCCAAAAGATGAAATTTCAACTCAATAATTTTCTGTCTGCCTTACCTATCCATGCGTTAATCCGGGGACACGCTGTATATCCTGACAATGTGCACTTGACTGATATATAATAACAAGTAGACATTTGTATCCAGATGTCTGTAGGACGTTGAAAAATGTCCATTAAACAAAGATTATGATTACGTTCTTTCGCTTTATCACTAATGTCAAACATGTGATAATAATTGTGATGCAGTTTTTACCAAATAAGCAATTGATATGACTTTTTGTTATTCGCGTGGAATATTGTAATAATTTAACGATGCAATAGGTAGCCACAAACATTCTTTATAAATATATCTGGTATTCGCTTTTATTTTTTAATTACGAATACGAATATTAAATTACAAAACGTAGAATTTTTCCACTTTATACATCTCTTATATGACAACAAGTATAATTACAGATATGTACAGAATTGAAAATTACATAATTGGGGTACCGACAACGTATGCAACGTTTCGCATTTATGGATTGTCCATGGGTATTCTATATTTATATGTAGGTATGTACGTAATGAATTATGATTTATGAAGCATCTTCTCATTTTAACAACAACTAATTATATATTATTATTATTATCATTATTGTTATTATTCACACATATATACACAGACGTCCAACTTGTGTTTATAGTCTTTGAATTCTTCATCTTCTGGACGGTATTTACAAAAAGCAGTTCGTCTATTATACAAAATAGGGAAAACGGAAAATTGAACAACCAATGGAAACGCGCATCCTTCTATTTAGACGCAGCTTTCCGGTAAGCGATTGGCCATGAGCCTTTCCTTTATAGCTAATCCGTTTAGTTCTAAGTCGGCTGTTCTCTGTAACGAAGAGGTGTTCCCTAGGCGAAGTTCCTTCGGTCTTGAATCCCTTGGATACGTTCCCACCATTGCAACCGGGTTATTATACTGATGGTACTGGAAAGAATACATATGTAATATTACACAATTGTTCATTTTAATGGGAAATATAAAATTTTTCATTTTTGTGATGTTTTTAAACGTGTACATACATATACGCAGAATATTTTTGTGATATCACAAATATTTACGCATTGTACAGTGTGGTCATTGCATCTTGATAACATTTTAATGCGCCGTAATTCATTTTTTTTTCAAGCTATCAAAATGAACCAAAAACAAAATTATAGGGTTGTTTACAAAGTTTTTGTTAGTGTAGAAAATCTCTATTTTTTGAATCATTGATATCATTCGTTGGACAGTATTTTTGCTGATTCAGTAATATAACTTTTATGTTTTCATAATTGTGGTATGGAAAATGAAAATAATAGAATATCCTCAATATGAAAAAATCTGTTCTTTTGCTCTTGACATTTTACTGGCGAACGTTCCCAAAACGGGAACATACTAAAAAAATCTAATTTTTATCGAATTAATCCTATTTGCATATGTTTTAAAATATACATAGATGTAAATTTTTCTGATTGTCAATTATAAAAATTTTATGCAAATAATGATTAGAGTTTGTTAAAAAGGTGTTACCGGAAGGCAGTAGCGTAGCGGTAGCGGCGTGGGTAGGGGTAATTTTCAACTCGTAGTCGATCTCGACAGTACCGCGAGAGAGTTCAAAGCGACAGTACGATGCATGCTGTACGCCAAATAAGTACGCGGAGATGGGACGCCCAAAGGGTGTAACGTTCCCTTCGAATATGAATAAATATCTCAGGTGTTTTCCTGGATTAGAATATAGAAGTCCGCATATTTATTGCACAATATACAATAGCGGATTGCTAAGTCGCGATAGGTTTGAATGTAGAAAACATTCTAAAAGTAAACGTCATGTATTGAATTTAAGAAACAGTATTCCATACTGGCCATTTCTATATGATTTAATTTTTATGTTAAGTGTGTGCAACATCTCACAACATCTAGTATCTAATGAACACCTTCGTCTTTTTTGGGTTAAGTACGTTTCCTCGTGGAAGCTGCCAACATCTATGCAATTACAATACAATTTGCCACGTGTGCAAGGTACAGTAAATGAATGTATAAAAGACGAGTTGGGAAATAAGAAAATCTGCCTATGTGTGGATGAAACAATTGATCTCAGAAACACAGCGTCATTCATGTTGTAGTGCGTCCTTTAAAACGTGATAGTCCACCAGCTTCATTGTTGTTATCCAGTGAAAGGATTCAGAAAAGTAATGTAGAAACCGTTGTCAAGATAATAAAAGATTCGTTGAGAAAATTTTGTATCATAGGAACCCAAGTCACAATGTTCGTTACTGACGGAGCCGCAACAATGCTGAGAGTTGGTAGGATGTTGAAAATATGTTTTTCGACTCTTCTTCACATAACATGCCTCATACACTCATGTCACCTCGTAGCAGAAACCATTCGAAAGAAGTATCCGATGGCGGATAAGTTAATAGCATCTACCAAAAAAGTGTTCATCAAATCCCCCGAACACATCCGTGTATTGATACAATTGTGTCCGAAATTACCACCACCACCTCAGCCTGTAATAACACGATGGGGAACATGGCTCCAGGCAGTATCTTACTAGCAGAAATATTTTTCACAAGTGAAAAATGCCATCTTGAAACTTGATTCAAATGATTCTGCAGCAGTTCGAGATAGTCACCAACTTTTTTCCAATTCGGACGTTCAACAACAAATAGATGAAATTTCCATGAACTATTCTGAAGTTGCACAAGCTGTTGAGGTATTAGAAAACAGTCATTTATCTGCACGAGACGCATTAAGTTGTATAAACAATTTACAAGCTGTTCTAGAAAACTTAACGAACACTATAGGAGTCGATGTTGTTCAAAAATTTGGTGCAATTTTAACGAAAAACTACGATTTACAAAAGGTTCGGTCTATAACTGAAAATAAAGAGTCCCCAGATGAGGAAAAGGAATATCTGACATTTACAAATTATATGTAAACGAATGTAAGTTTGTTAAACCAAGAAAAGGGTCCTTTTGGTCACTTCCTGTTGGTGGATTTACTGGGGTGAAGCGAACACATGTTTATTATTATTCCAAGCTATTTGTTGGATATACGGGGCAAGTAAATTTAATTCTACCAATACGCCCGTGGTGTTAGTTGTTAGTTAGCTGATCTGGATGTGTAATTATGAGGGTGGTAACATCAAACCTCAATTATTTACGATAAAATTTGGCATGTACAAAAGAGATGTAGTTAAACACAGACGGTCACTCCACAATTTTTAATTATTACCAACCAACGTAATTTGCATAGAGGACTAAATGAATTATTAGGTTATGGATCATACATTATGACAAACTCATTAAATAATCTCAACTTAGATTCCTCAGGCACAAAAGCTGCATCCAAGCCACAAAGATTTTTTAATTGCATTTTTCGCGTAAGTTCTTTTATCTTATAGATCTGTAGGTGCTATCATTTAAAAATTAATATACATTATGCCCTAATATGTGTAAGACTTTAAAAATGGTCACGTAAAGGTTCTCCGCCAAAGAAAATGAATTGACGTGGAGATTTCACTAGAGTCAAGTGAGGATGCTAAATTTTGTCAAAGGCCACTGTTTTTTTTTTTTAATAAAGTACACGCAATCGGATATAATGTTATAAATGCGTTATTCTTTCCGAATTTTGAATTATTCAATAAAATCTGATGGCAAAGAACATTTGTCTGCGGTAACTTTGATTATTTCATCTTAGGGCAATTGCCTGTTTATATTTCGCTTTAGTAGACACACATAATCGTTCTTCAAATAAAGTCATCTCCGCACAGAGCTGGTAGTATAGATTTCATCAATTTTTATTTTTTTTTTGTTTAAGTAGACAGTATATACACATGCATCTTGTAACATTGAAGTAATCCCATACAGGGTTTGTGCCCATTTGAAGCGGTGAACATATTAAGCTCGACGATTTTTTTCGAATAGAAGCAATGTTTAAAATTACTTATATCGACTTAAATCGAATAAAAAAAAAGATAACATGATTACCAGCGAATCCATAACGGGTGCGACTGCCGAGGTAGACCACTGCGAGGTGGGCAAGCCGGTCTGCGAATAGCCGGGTGATGTCGGTAATTTACTTAGTGAGGTGGCCGAAGGAACGCACACTTTTCCAATCTGTCTATCGCTCTCCCCATCCGGAGAACCTAAGCAAAGGCAATAGTAAGTAACAAGAATCTTTTGAGTGATGGCATTTGTTTTTGAATCGATATACACAAAAAAAAATTGGGATAAATTGTCATTTCATATTGGTATTACAACATGGGCAACTTTTATCCGAGAAATCAAATTCAGTATTATTGTCATATATTTTTTCGATTAAAATACGTCCAAAATATGAGTTAAAAAAGGCGAAACAATGATATTAAAGTCCTACAAGAGAAAAACTTCTCTATTTTTGGACACTACAAACAACACTGGAAAATGTTATCCTAAGGACGTTCTATTTCCCGCTCAGGGCAAATTTTTAGCTAATTGTAAGAGGTCGACTTTGGCGTTTTTCATATTACCGACTGCAGGTCATTCATTCCACCGTACGAACTGAGTTATTGCAGTCTCTTTTGGCGTATACCCAACTAAGAGAATCACCCCGCGTCCCAGAAAACTGTGAAAATGACTTTCCCCACAGAAAATTGTGTTTTCGCCTTTTAGGTGGTGGAGAGACCTTATGAAGCCATAGCATGGACTCTTGTTTCGTGGGAGAGTCCTTGTAGTGTAGCCATGTCTCATTCCCGGTTGTAATTCTATAGAAGAAGTTTTCATCTTGGGATAAAGCAGTCAAATTTTTGTTTGGGACTGAGCAGACTGGGAATCCATCGTGCCGGCACTTTGCTCATTTCCAAATCTTCATGTAGGATCTTAAAAACACACGTTTCTGATATTCCTGTTTCTCTATCAATAACTGAAACTTTTACTTGGCGGTCAGTCAACACCAAATCTTCAACTTTGTTGATGATTTCTTCAGTTCATGCTTCCAGAGGTCTTCCAGATTTTGGGTCATCATGAATAGATTTTTCGCCCCATTTTGACTTAATTGAAAAGTAATGCCATCACCTATCCACCATCTATGGACGCGCGTTTCGATGTTATACATCTCGTCGGCATAGCTTTGTGGAAGGTAACGGCATTTCAATTAGTATTTGACTTGGAAATAGGACAGATTATTTTCTTCATACACTGCCACCATTTTTTCATGGATATTCTTCGGGTTACTGCCTTCTTTCGGTAGAAATTTCATGGCGTTAAGTATTCATTTTTCTCGGTGTAGAGCTAGGCACTTGTGCCTTTCAGTTCTGTTATAGTTCGAGGCGGTTACATAATCGCCGCTTGGCAGTTGGGGAAGGCCACATACTGTTGTAAATTGTAATAACACTGGAATATCCCAGTAGCTGCAACTACCCTAAGAATTACCCAGTGGAAATCTTGTAACAGTTAATTGATATTTTGTTACCAATCAGCTCCGAGGTTTCTTAATCATGACTTTTGTATACCGAAATTAGTTCTGCATCAACATTTCTAATATTTACTACACAGTTGCATTACTTGTAACCGCTGTAAGAAATACATACACATAATAAATCAAGCATAACAGTAACAGTATTTTCATCAATATCTTCAAGAGAAATACAAATAGTTATACACTATCTTCATGGTCTTACAACCCGGACACAAAGAAAAGTACAGCTCTAGCTTAGCTTACAAAATCTCTACAATTAATGCGATAGACTTGTCCTCGTTGATCCAATGCTATCATTACAGTGAATCAGCCTGACGAAACCCCCGCTGATGGATTGACAAGTGTGGCTTAACATTAAGGTAAAATGTTTACAGGCCTGTAGCACATTGTTAATCACAATTCGTTATGCTGGTGGAGAAAATAAGTGAGAATAAAAGTGGAGTAAATTTATCTAGAGCTGTATCATACGTAATGAAAAAAATATTCTAAACTAGTAATTCCCATAACGAATACATACCATATTTTGCTGGAATTACGTCCGGATCTCGCTCATCGCTATTATCTCTTGGTGAAGCACTCCTCAGCAAAGGCTTTGTGGACGATAGCGTGTGTTGATTTGAACCGCCAACAACTTTCTGCTCCAAATTCCCCTCCGGTTGTGCTTGGTTCTTTCTGACTCGGATGATTATGAGCATCACAGTGATGATGACAGTAAACGCCGCTCCAATAACCACTCCCAGAAGTGGAGATATCGGTAAATCTCCATCGGTTGCTGAAAAATAAACTTATTAGGACATTGACGTGTTGCACTGATAGTTAGACAATCGACTTTTTAGTGGGCTTCCATATTGTTACGTCATTTGGTAGAGGGTTTGCAAAGACCTCTACAAAATGAATAGAGAAACTGACTAAAAAGTGGGCTCTATGCTGGTAAGCTCCAAGGTTGGTAGAATACATCTACTCTAAAGGTGGTCTCAGTTTAAAAATAGCGTTCGCAATGACATCAGTGGAATATAGAACATATGAGATCCATCAATTCAAACGTTGTTACGAACAAGTATATCTATATATTACTACCAATGACGTCAAAATATGCGACCTTCACCCCTCCGCCCATAAATTTTCGGTCAAGTATTGCAAGATGAACTGAGACAACCTTTAGAATACATACCTTTTACCAACCTTTGGTAAGCTCTACATATGTATATAGGAATTGCATTTGAACAAGATGTTCGTCAGGATATGGAAGAATATTTCATAACATAACATTCATATATAATTATTATTATGGTTATGCTGCTTATGCTTCAATACTGTGCTAGAGAAGTAAGTATGTCTCTTCCTGTTGGGCATATACTAGCGTTTTATAGAACATTTAAAAGATTTGGGTGTGAAAGTCAGCAAATGGTTGGATCTTTGTCATGAGTAGTAAGCAAAATATTGTTTTCTTTAGAATAATATAAACTTTTTTTTAAAGCACATTCGTATGTGTGTGTAGACCACGTGTGTGGACCACATAACTTGAAATCTTATATATATATATAACTGTTCAATAGCGACGAAAAACTGTTTAAAAAGAAGGAAGTTCAAAGTGAAGTAAAAATGAAAATGTGAAGACTGGCATACATTTCATTATTTAGGTTTTGAGTTTCGATAAGTGTCATCTTGCAAGAAAATGGTCAACAAGTTATATACTAATGGAGTCATTTATTAATCCAAGTTACGGTTTATGAAGAATCGATGAGAATTAAATAATTGCCTTATAAGGCTATGTTTGGCACTTATATATAATAACAATAAATAAATAAAACAATGATTTAATAATTAAAACGATAATAGGGTTTGTATTCTCTAAATCTTCAAAATAATCATTAATAGTATTTAACGTTACTAGCATGGTAAAACGGTTTTTACTGGCGGATAGAATGATATGACTGGTGAGCTGAAGGTAAGCCAGTCACCTTCTGGAGCCATATTTTATTTGTTCCCCACTTGTAAATAACTATATATTTAAAAAAAATCGTATGAGCTTTAGACGTATTGCTTTGGAAACGCACGTCACTTATTTTGTTGTTTTGCTATGTCATTATATGGATCGTTTTCGAAAAAACTTCAACAAGATACGAGTACCAGTACGCTGAGTTCAAAAAGTGGCAAAAGGAAAACAACGTGATTGGTGTCACGGAAGATTCTTCTATTAGCGTATATTAATAATTTGTACAACAAATTCAGCCCGAATTCTTTATGGTCGAAGTAGTTTGTTTTTTTTCTAATTTTTGCTGACGAAGGAGCAAGTGGAAAAATTTATACTTGGTGCTACTGACGAGAAGTGGTTGCTTGCCAAAGTCATTACCATTTTTGGTATATTTGGTTGTTGTCGATGCGACAAGCTTCTATCCCTTACGTTAAATGACGTGGAGGATTTGGACAAATATATTGTTTTCACCTTACGCGAAACCAAAAATTTAACAACTAAGAGGTTTACAATAACGGATGATGGGTGTAGTTTCAAACCTTGTGTTATTTGTCGAAAATATGCGGCTCTACGGCCTCACAAAAGTAAGGACCTGCGGTTGTTCTTGATGATATTTCAACTTTGAAACGTGTAGAGAAATGGAAATCAACAACAATTGCAGAGAGCTACGTGGATGACTCAATTAATAACAAGATTGATTTGTCAAAAAGAATGTTTCCACTTAAAGAATCCACGCTATCCACTTCTACAGAGTATACACGTGCAAATACAAGTGACTTAACATCTCTTGGACACTTCAATATTTGTGGAAATAACAACTGCAGCATGATATTTAATGTATACTACAGTAATAAGACACAATTTTCAAATGTTAATAATAAATAAATTGTTAAAAACTTTGGCTGTCATTTCAAATTATACGAGGGGCACGCTATATATTTTGAGATGCCGCAAAAGTAGAGAAGTTAGAGCTGGCAACACTGCATTTCTAAATACCACCATCCTTAAGTAGGAAACTCTGACTGTCAGTTGAGTCGCTGCTGTCATAGAGTAAACGTAGTAGGTACTAGTTGTCATCGAAACATGGACTTGTCAAGAGAACATGTACGCGCAGGGATTTACTACGATTTTAAGGTCGGTTTAAGTGAACAACAAAGTCTTAAACGATTGCAACTCGCATTTGGTGATGAAAGTTCTTCACGTGCAACTGTGTTTCGCTGGTATAGCGAATTTAGAAGAGGACGGATATCGCTTGGTGATGAGGAACGTACCGGTAGGCCGTGTTCTTCAGTTACCGCTGGAAACATTGAGAGTGTGAGACGTATGATCGACGAAGATCCAAGATGCACCTATCAAGTGATTGAGGCAACTCTTGGTGTTGGATTCGCAACAGTAAATTCAATTTTACATGATCATCTTCGGATGAAAAAAATTGTTACTGGTTGGGTGCCACACACCCTTACCGATTTCCAAAAAGCAGAACGAGTAAGAATCGCTCGGGAAACATTGGAAATGTTAAATAATGGTGGACATCGCATTCTATCAAAGATAGTAACAGGTGATAAAACTTACATCCCATTTTACGATATTCCTACCCGCCAAGAGAGCTGCGTGTGGATCCACGAAGATGCACCAACACCAACAATGGCCAAAAGGCAAAGGGCTGTCAAGAAAGTTATGTACGCAGTTTTCTTCCGTAGTACCGGATTAGTAAAAGCAATGAAGCTGGAAAATCAACGTACAGTCACAGCAAACTGGTACACCACAAAATGTTTACCTGCAGTTCTTGAGTCAGCCAACATTCGCGGGTTAATGTTGCATCACGACAATGCCTCGTCACGCAGTGCACAGCAGACAGTTGAATTTTTACGTGAAAATAAGGTGAAAGTCATTGAACATCCACCCTATCAGCCTGATTTGGCCATGTGTGATTTCTGGTTGTTCTTCCACCTAAAGAAACATTTACGTGGTCAACGTTTCACGACGGAGGATGAGATAGATGAAGCAATTCATTTATTTTTTGAGAGCATTCCAAGAGATGACTGGCATCACGCTTTTACGTTGTGGAAACTTCGGTTACAAAAGTGCATTGATGCAGGAGAAGATTATTTTGAACATAAATAAAATCAAAAGACTTGTAGTTTTCTTGTATCTCAAAATATATAGCGTGATCCTCGTAATAATATAAAATATATGAGCACAGGTGTCAAATTTTACTGACTAGACAATAACATTTTTACGGGCTAGTGATTTGATAAATTGATGCATACAAGTGAGGAACAAATAAAACTGTTTAAAAATTCGCCAACACATGAATGTAAAGGATTATTGTTTACGTTGACGGCACTTATTGTTATAGAAAATATTCTATATAAAATAAATATCAGTAAATTACAAGGAAGTAACATCATCCTATTACAGACAACTATAGGGTAATAATATCTGCCAGGATATCGATTTCATATTTCAGCCTCTATATGTACACGGAACAAAGACGTCAAACAGCGAGGATATTTGCCGCTGACGCTGCACTTTTCTAATGATTTCCACATTAGTCACCTTCCGTATCCGAACAAAAAAAAATCCGGAGTTCATAAAGCGCTCCCTTACTCTCCGTCGCGAACTGACGAAACACGATAAATCGTGACAGATGGCCATCTGTCGCTGAATAGGTGTAAATATAAATCACTGACAATTTAGCGAACGGAAAAAAATGTTTTGTGCGCCTCATTGATCCGTCTTTGTTACGGATATCGGAAAACGATAGAAACGTAGGATCGTTATTGGAACTGGTGTCGGATACTCATTACGTTCGTAGAAAGTTGATTACGATACGTTATGAAAAATGAATCAATTACGAAATATATCTTGAATTTCCTGCTCGTAAAGCGTCGTACAAAAGACGGAAGCATATGTAAAAAGGAAACATTTGTTTCGAATTTCAATGAAATCATTCATCTCTATACAGGGTATATCACGATAAGCGTTGGTTAAAAGTATATGAGGAAGTGAGTAAAATAGAAACTTGAAAATTTACATACACAAGTTATCGTTTAAAGCTACACTGTAAAAAAATTCAGGAATTTTACTTCTGCAATCTGTAATTATAAAGCAAAAATGGTTGAATATTACCCGAAATTTGAGGTAAACGATGTTTTAACCTAAAATGAGGTAAAAAAACATTCCTTGATACAAATTTTACCCCTTAAAATAAAAAATCCTCGATTTTTTTGGTTTATTTTACATTTTAATGGTTTTAATTACTGATTCTAGTATATTTTTCACTTGCTCAATATTTTTCACGTACGAAGTATTAGAATTCATTATTGTTAAGGTAAATTTCCCTTATAGAATTGATTTTTACCTCCATTTATGGTTTTTTTTATATAGTAAAGATAAACTATGAAATCTTTGTTACATGAGGGCGATATACTAAATTATTTATTATAATTATTTTTGACAATTACAAATAATAATAATTAGTCGATTAAATATCCACCACAAATACATCTTTCACGAAAACGGTGCTCGGTTACGTGTTTGGTTTTTGCGTAGAAACTTCGTTTTTCCATAATAAAATCGAATTTGATGCGAAGAAGGGCTCAGCTGACGACTGGTATCCTTTTCAAACCGGAAGCCCATCAAAACCTAAAAAAGGAGTGCAAAAAAAACGATTCCTTTACCGCTTAGGCTAATATCGTGCATGGCGATACATCACCTATCGAGCGTGACGTCACCGAAGAGCGCTGAGGCCTTGCTATATCGGCGGTAGCGGTCTCTTGCATATCATTAAAGAATTTATGTTGCACTTGGGAATTGATCTAAATTCTGTGGAGTTATTTGAAGGCTACTACCGTGGAAGACAAACCGAATACCGGATCTAAAAGGTTAAAACGAGAAATTCAACGTAAGATGGTCGACGCAAGCTTGCGTTGTGTCACCATCTAATCGAAAATTATCATAATCGTATTACGTTGTGCCGCAGAGGTCGTGAGGGTCGGTGAGGTGAAGTGAAGTAAATGCAATAATAAGGTTAATGTAACAATGCCATACTAATCCTGTTTAGAACACATGGATGCTGCCAGGCCCGCTAGATGTGCTATATTAGAGGTAGATTCAGATGCAATTATGGTAATATGAATATTAACTTTTACAAATAGCAGTGGGAGAATTTCGAAAATAAATATGTGCATATTATATATAGATATCGATCGCATTTTTATGAAAGTCCAGTGAAGTGCATGAAAGTGAAATCCATGAAAGTTAAATTTCCCTTTCATACAATCTCGAAATGCATTGTTAAAGTTTTTAGTGGACAAGATATGAACGTGTGTTTTAGTTCGCAAAATACACTCCAATACTTCTAAGTAATCCGAAAGATAAACCGGATACGAAGGAAAGTTATAAAATCGCATGCGATGACTGTGATAAAGCCTACATTAGACAAACGAAACGAACGATAGGCGCTAGATTCAAAGAACATATAGCCGATTACCACTATAGAAGGATCGAATCGTCAAGTGTAGCACAACGCATAAAGGAAACCGGGCATAAGATTAAATTAGAAAACCTCAAACTAATTAAGAACGTAACTTCACCACGAGACTTAGACGGTTATGAAACCATTTATATGAAAAAGAGTGCAAATTTGTTAAACAGGGAAAGAGGTCCACTTAACCACATTTTTTTATTTATTAGAATTATAATAGCATAATCAAACATATAAAAAGCAAATTAACAAAAAAAGATAGAAAAATCAAATGAAAATCAATGAGAGACTTGAGTTTGAAGCTGAGAAACAAGATGATCAATATTGGGGTCAATATCACTAGTACATAGGCGCAAAGTGTTTTCTAAATTAACATCTGTAAGCCGAGTACGATGCTTATTTTTATTAATTTTCATGATTGAAAAAACTGCTCACATTTATACGTGCTTCCGAATGTGCAAATTATTTTTCTTGCGAAAACTCTCAGCTGTGGATACTTTTCTTCGGAAAGGTATGTTCTGTAAAATTCGCTTAGTTCCACATCATCAAATTTAGACTTCAAATATGAGTCTTCTTGAAGCTCGATCAACTTCATTTGTAGGTGAAGCGGAGCATCTTCCAGATTACACTTACACGGATTTGCAAAAATATTGAAAGTTCTATCCATGATCCTAAAATCGGAAAACCAATCAGTGAATTGCTCTGACAGTAGTTTCAGTTCTTCAGCATAGCGACCATAATCAATGTTTTCGTGACTGGATAATGTTACAAAACGAAAACAGTTTTTACTTCTCATTTGTGTTTCCCACAAGCGAATTTTGTTGTGAAAAGCTTTAAGGTGACTCTACAGCTGATTTACCAATTGCCCTTGTTTTTGAAGCTTCAAGTTCAAGTCGTTTAAGTGTCCTGTGATATCTACCAGAAATGCCAAGTCACAAAGCTATGTTGGATCACAAATTTGCGGCAATGTTTTCTCTTTCATTTCCATAAGATCAGCTATTTCTTTTCTAAGGTCATAAAATCTTTTTAGCATTTTGCCTTTGATTAGCCACCTTACTTCGCAATAGTATGTCACATCATTGTGTTCTGAAGAGAGTTCATCCAAAAATGCTTTAAACTGGCGATGGTTAACACCGCGGGATCTAATAAAATTGATGGTATTTACTACCATATCCATAACGTTCTTCAGTCGAATGGACTTAGAGCACAAGCTTTGTTGGTGAATAATGCAATGCAGAATTATTAAATCACATTCTTGCACATTCATAGCGGTTGCTCTTTCTTTCAGAATTCCGATAAAACCTTTTCGTGGACCGACCATTGAAGGCGCATCATCTGTGCACACCCCAACTAATTTACACCACTGCAAACCATATTGCTCAAAAGTACTTTGCACCTCGGCAAAAATTTCTTTTCCAGTAATGGTCCCTTGTAGCGGCCGTAAAGCCAGTAATTCCTCTGTCACTACAAATTCTTCATCAACACCTCGTATAAAAAAAGCTAACTGGGCTGTGTCAGATAAATCTGTACTCTCATCCAAAGCAATCGAAAATGCTTGAAAACCGGCCAGTCTATCAGTCAATGTTTTTTTGATATCACTAGCCATCATATCTATACGTCGAACAACAGTACGTCGCGATAAGCTTACTTTCTCAAACTCTTTTTTCTTTTCTGGACACAAAAGTTTTGCAACATCTACTAGGCACTCTTTAACAAACTCTCCCTCAGAATATGACTTCGATGTTTTCGCTATTTTGGAACTAAATATAAAACTAGCTTTAGCAACACTGTCTAGATTTGATCTTTGTGAAAGGAACATTTCTTGCTGTTTCCCTAAATCGGTAATGAGTTTTTTAATTTTATCCTTTCTTAACTGACCCGTAATTTATATTGAGCGAAATGCTTGCTGGAGTAATGCCGCTTCATATTGTATTCTTTTAAAACAGAAATTGTTTCATTGCACAGCAAGCACATAGGTTTACCACTGTGTATGATAAAAAGGTATTCTTCAGTCCATTTGCTTTGGAATTGACTACATTCTGTGTCCACTTTCCGCTTTTTTAAACCAGACATCTTAATAGATTTTTTTTCTTCTGAGCTGAATTTGCTTGAATATTTCCCGCGTCTTTTCTTATCAGTTGTTAAGGAGTAATGAGTTGACACGCGCGCTGAGCGGTTTATATATTACCCGCAATAAGCAACTAGAATACTCTCGATCGTACGTGAATATGCGATGCTAGCCGCGTTATGAATAACAGTTGGCTCTGGAGCGCTTCGAGGTCATCGGGCGGCTTCCCGAATGTTTATCTGTTTGTCTCTTTCTAACGACTATTTCCGACTCGATCTGTGGCGTTCCATTGCGTACGCTTAATAATATTATTTATCGATTTTAGTCTTTATGATTTGAATAAATACAGTTTTAGCTTGGTTGACGGTAATTACAAATAAACTATGTGTGCTAAATCTTAAATTTTTTTGGCGCGTTATTTGAATTTCTCTCGCGGGCCGGATTGAAGCTGGTGGAGGGCCGGATCCGGCCCGAGGGCCGGGGATTGCCTATATATGTTTTAGGGTATATAGGCGGTAAAACTAGGTACTGGTAAATATCTTTTAGAGTAGGGACAGAACAAGGCATGTTAAAATTAAAAACTTTTTCTCACATCATTCGGTGATTGTCAACGGGAATTCACGAATTCCCGAGGCAATTGTTCCGAATTAACTAATTAATTTGTGTTGTGCGTAGTGTACCGATACTTTAGTGTTTGCCATATCACACTACAGTCCTTGGTATTATTGTTATAAACAAATAGGTACAGGAGCGCTTCGCTAATCAAGAGTAATATTTTTCTTTGTTGTAAATTCGTAAGTAGACGTTAGAATACTCACTTTAAAATGCCGAAGGAATTTGTTCAACAGTGCTACAGCATGTAACCGAAAAAGCGTTTTCATTCTAATATTTTTCTAGTTCATATTCTACTACTAGCACGCAAGAGTCTTCTAGCATACCGGAAATAACAAACGGGTGAATATCGCGATAGATCAAAAGAACGCTAAAATTGTTGTATAGACTTTTAGATTCGAAGCATGCATAGCTCTTCCGAGTGAGATATCTAACGTAACAAGTTTGTATCGGCGTCCCGGAAAGTTCTTTAGATCAAAGTGAGCGAAATATGTTTGGTAAGGTATCTATCGATACGCGATGGCCAATTTTAACACCAAAAGAGATTTTTATACATGCCCTCTAAAATTGGTCTTCACGTATGTATGTAGTTCGAAGTCTTTACGTTAGATGGAAAAAAAAGGAAGAGGAGTGGTATTTGTTATGCAAATGTGATTGTTGGGACACGAGTGTTTTTATTTTATTCTTGGCTTATTTATTCATTTCACAAAAGTCGTCATGTATTTATTTAAGTTCAAGTATAATTGGAAAACATTTGTCTAGTCTAGATTATAAAACATTATAATATATCGTCAAAGAAAACTGCAATGCAATTGCAATGACTGTTAAAGAAATAAAACACTATTTCTGGTTCCATTGTGTATTACCTATCACTAGAGCGAGGTTATCGTTTCTGCGATACATAGGCGTTTCACCGAAGCAGCGGGCAAAAATCGATTCTCGTTTTGTCAACGTCCGTTTGTTTATTTTTCGTTCAGTTTAGGAAACGAGAGCGTGAGTTGTGTTTTGTATTACGTGTTATTTGTTATAAATATATAATTATTAATTTAAAATTTGTAATGTGAACAAGGCTAAAAACGACCATTTGCTGGCACAGTAAATAAGTGTATCTGTGACTTTCCGGATTTGTTCTACGACGGTGCTAAAATAGTCTGTAAAGTGTGCGAGAAACATTTGATGTGCTGGGAAAAGGCGGATTGTAACAAACATGTACACGCTAAAGAACACAGAAATAGAAAAAAAGGGCGTGCCAACGAGAACTGCCTTTATTTTCGATTTACTTGTTATGATGATAACCTGTAATTTGTCACTTCGCTTACTCGAAAAGGAACCGTTTTAGAACTTTTGGTATAAGTACAACCCCGAGTTGAAGTTTTCAACTACGAAAACGTCGCGTAAGCATGTTTTATTTGTACGCGATGACGTGGAAAAGAAAATCAAATCTACATTAGAAAATCAGTTGCTTTGGTTATGTATTGACGAAACAACAGATTGTAAAAGAAATTTTATTCTAAATGTTATAGTACGTGTACTGGACCTTCATAAACCGATATTTCCACTGTTACTAGCTAGCAAAAGACTGGAAAATGTACTGGTGCAGCAATTGTGAGGGTGATAGTACGTTAGAAATCTTTCAAGTCTCATCACGTCAAGTGTTGAAGTTTGTGAATGATGGTGTCGAGATAATGCGTTCGGTCGTTCTTTTCTTGAACACGGTTGAAAGTGTTTACATGCTACGTGTAAAGTGCATGCTTTACATCTTGTGGCAGAAACTGTTCGACAATGTTCACCCGAGGTTCAAGCATTAATAGCAAGTACAAAAAAAGTGTTTCTCAAATCTCCGGGTTGCCGGTGTTCCTTTGTGAGTATATATCTAATTCACATTCAAAGAAAAAATCTTTTCTTTTATTTATTGATTTTTATATTTTTAAATTACTAATTGTAAAATAGATAAAAAAACTATCATGTCTAGGGCACACGCAACGAAGTGAAATTTAATTTTAAGTAAGTTGAGTGACGTATTGTCTGGATTATTGAACAAAGCCTATATACAACACTCTCCTAAATCCGATGAATTCGTGTTGCTACTAGCAACCACTTTACAAATCTTCGACACCCAATTAATTTGGAAATTATCTTCGGGTATACAAGAAAACGTTGTACCCGATCTATAGCGTGACTGGTAATTGAAATGGAGTACCAAGACGACGTTCGAAATACACATCCGTGAAAAAACGAAGCTCTCAAACAAAGCGGCTCTTTTATTGTCGCAAAAGTAATTATAAATTTAATTAATTGTCTTTAATCGACACAAATTCTCCTTTAGCATCTTTCCACGGCCGCTCTCACCCTAGCCTCCAGCTTTTAAAACGGTGCGGATATTATTTCTCAAGTGGTTAATTTTAGATAGAGCAATTCATGTCCTCCTTTCCTTCGGGATTCGCTTTCCATTGTTTGTTTCGAATATTTGACGCGACGGATAAAGAGATGGTACGGGCGACCGCGTGTTGGAGAAAGAGAGAGGGTGAAGACGTTGATATTTTCCTAGAGCGCTTAGCGCGGTGAATCTTCCAAGCAAAATTTTCCTGCTCGAGGTTTCTGTATCGGATTCGTATTAGAAATTTTCGTTGCGTTTCACTGAAGAATTGCGCGCGAACTATGCGAGATTTCCTCATTGAAATATTTCCTGTTCTTGTCTGTCTACGAAATCCTTTCGAAACGCTCACTTAATCGTTTCACTGTCGCTTTAATAAATGCATAATTCCACGGTAACAAAAGATACAATCTAAATATTGAAGGTGAATAAAATTATTCATTAATCCATATAGAAATGTGTTTGTATTTTTGTTAAGATTTAGATAGCTTATATATATCTCCACGTGTCTAAAACAGAATATTGAATATTGTTATCTGTAGTTTGGGCAAACAGCGGTAACAGCCAGTGTAGTAGATATGTGGTGCGGAGTCGGCGATTATTTATTTCACGCGTTCACAGCGTCAACATTAAATCGTATGCGAGTAGTTCTGTGTACATGTAGGCTGTCGTAACTTATTTCGTAATTGTACGCTTATGTTTGCTTTAAAAAATCGCAGTTAGGTACGTCGCGAAGACACAGTTAAAAACTTTATAGTGGACATGCCGGACTTAATTTTTGATGGCGCTAAAATTCAATGTCTAGTTTATAAAATCCCTTTAATGTGTTGGTCCAGAAGCCATTATCAACGTCACATCGAAAGCAAAAAGCATTCTTCTGTAAAAATTGGCATACGAGACCAAGAAAAATTTACATTTGATTTATGTGTTACTCTTATTTTATGTAATCTATCGTTTCGTTTACTAGACAAATAAGCATTTGTCTCCTTCTGGAATAAATAATCGGACTGTAAACTACTTAGTCGGTCATCGATACGAAATGTAGTGCCATTTGCTCGTGAACATATAGAAAAAAGAATGAAAACGGAATTGAAAGACAAAGAACTGTGTTTGTGTGTGGACGAAACAACAAATCGTCAAAAACATTCTGTGGTTAATGTAATGGTACGTACAATGGAACCACATCGACTGTCATCCTCTTTCTTACTTGCTTCTAAAAGAGTTATAAATTGTACTGCTGATGAGATTGTAAAGGTGGTGTTGAACTCATTGAGCAAATTTGAAGTTTCAACTAAGCATCTTTTAATGTTTATGAGTGATCGTGCCGCAAACATGCGTTCTTTGGGCCGATCTCTTAAAGAACACAGTGATAATTTCTTACATGTAACGTATAAAATCCATACCCTAAATCTTGCGGCACAAACGATTCCTACATGTTTTCCACTAGTAAATGCATTGATTGCTAGTACAAAGGCAGTGTTTCTAAAATCCCCGAAATGTACCCGACTATTTCACAAATTGTGTCCTGATTTACCTGAACCACCACAGCCGATTGTTACACGTTGGGGAACATGGTTGCAGGCTGCGTTTTACTACAACAAATATTTTGATCAAGTAAAGAAGGTAGTTTTAAAATTCAATCCGGCAGAAGCTGCGGCAATCAAGAAAGCCAGGAAATATTTCAAGATAGTCAGGTTAAAAGAGATTTACAAACTATTCACAACAATTACTTCGGACTAGCGAAGGCAATAGAAAAATTACAAAATATTTCGATGTCGTTAGTGAATTCTCTTCAAATTGTGAATGATGTTCACGCACAGTTATGCGCTCTAGAAGGCGAAACAAATTGGTGTGTAATACGAAAATTTGAAAGTGTTTTAGAGAAAGACTCCGATTTTCTTATATTAAGACAAATTTGTGAAGGTGCGTGTGAAGATGCATTAAGTTGTTTCAAAGATTATTTTAAATATGCAAATATAACATCGCTAGATGTCGAATGGTCGTTTTCGGCATTAAAAAAACATTTATTCCGCACGTCGTACTCACTTGACTGAAACAGCTGTGGAAACATATCTAATGATTCAAATATTTAACATATGTTACCCAGTTTGTGATTTCACGGAAGACTTTTAAAACGATAAGTGTTTCAGCACGTTTTATAATTTATTTCTTACCTTCTATTTTATGTGTAAACTTTTATGCGCTCGCCACGCCTCTGGCTGTTGCCGCATATTTGCCCAGGTTAGTGATGATTGTGATGACTGATGGTACTTCACGACACTATATATAGATAGTAAAAATGAGTTTAATAAGCTTTATCACAAAAAGAAAGCCTATTGGCATTGTGATAAAGCTTATTAGACTCATTTTTATTATCTTTTATTATTTATTATATGATCACATGTAGAATGTTTAATTTTTCTTGCTTCTTCGTCTTTGTCCTCAAAATAAAATTTTTAGGTTTATTGCCGTTATATTTTGCACAAACATTACACAAATCCCCAATTTCATGTCCCTGAAAAACTAATAAAGGATTTCTTGACTAAAGGAATTTAATAAATAAATAAATGAAATCCATTTACTTGTAAACCTACCATATTACATTAATTTGAAGTATTACTGTATTCAGCATTAAATTTTAATACTCTCAATAAGTTTGTAATCCTCTTAGTAGGTAATAGAAATTCCCAACTTTATATCCACACACGCAGATTGAAGTCCTACCAACAGTTTTCAAATTAAGTGAATGTGTTGAAAACGTACTAAGACCAAAGCTATATGCTAAAATTCCAGTATAGGGATGGCTTAAATTTATAAGCTTGTTGGCGATGTGCTTGCTATTAAAGCATATTTGTTCAATTACGAAAATTGTCTATAGGATTACATTTCTAAAGCTTCGTGTTTATTGAGATGTGCTTTTCATTTAGCTGTAGGTTGCCTGAGTAATGAAAATAATAACCCACCAATTTAAAAATTAATTTACGTAATGTTAATAACACTGGGGAACAATTTGTAACACAATTTCTGTCGAGTTTGGTTTTTGAGCTGTTTTATAGTTAATTAGGCATGCTGGTTTCAAAACTGTAGTTAGTTTTTTTCTACCACGTCAAGTTTTATCTCTACACCTTACGAGAACGTGACCACTGTCCGCGAAATCGAGCATGAAAAGAATGCTTGGTTGACGTTCAAAAACATTGTTAAAGACTATCTTGGAAATACACGAGCACAGAATTACGCCAAAATTGTCCAGCAACTCTTGAAGAGCTTCAAACTGCTAGGTTGCAACATGAGCCCCAAATTGCATTTTTTACATAGCCATCTTGCTAACTTCCCGGAAAATCTTGGTGCAGTCAGTGACGAGCAGGGTGAGCGATTTCACCAGGATTTGAAGGTCATGGAGGCACGGTATCAAGGTAGATGGGATGTACATATGATGGCCGACTATTGTTGGAGCATCAAGCGAGAATGTCGACAGATTAAACATTTCAGAAAAAGCTATAAGCGAAAATTTTTGCCTTAATATGTAATTACCGTTCGATAAAAAAACAACTATTTGTATGAACACAATTTAACATGCAGTAACTTTATAGCCTTTGTATGAATAAAATTAACAGTATATTTGCTAAGTTTTTACTTTATTTCCCTTTATATTCACAATTTGTATGACTTTTGAGGGTATCCTGTAGCTTAAAAGGTTGACGTGATTGACAAAAACCGCGGTTATTTTTGGATTCAGAGGCCAAAAGTTAGTTGAAAACAAGTCACAGATTTAAGACAATCTCTGCAAATAGTGCAACATGTTCACGCACAGCTATGCGCGACAGAGGACGCAAAAATGTTTGTTCTAGAAAGGTTTGAAGGTGTTTTAGAGAAAGATTCTGATTTTGGCACATTAAGACAAATTTGTGAAGGTGCGTCAACAGAACCGTTAAGTTGTTCCAAAGATTATTTTAATTACGCAAATATAACGTCACTAAATGTAGAACGTTCGTTTTCTACATATAAACACACTTTTTCCTCACGCCGCACTCGGTTTGCCGAAACAACTGTGGCAACATATCTAATGTTGCAAATATTTAACAGACATTATTCACTTTGTGATATCACGGAAGATTCTTAAGACGGTAAGTGTTTGAGCACGTATTATATTGTATTTCCGACCATTTATTTTGTGTAAACTTTTATGCGGCCGCCACTGGCTGTTGGCGCAAATTGAGCAACTCTAATGATTAGTGTATCTTAGAGACTCTCTTTTCTATTTGTGCTTTGTGTATATTGTATGCAAGTGCTAAGATTTGACAATGCTAATATCTGTACTTAGATCAACACCAATAAAATTTATTATTATTATTATTATCATTAAATTATTTAAATTTCCTACAACTGTTTAAGAACTTAAAGTATATCCCTTACTTTGTGACAATCACACATATAACACGTGTTAAACGTATAATGTATTTGGAGTAATAAGAATTATGGTACTCAATAGGCTTTTCTCCTTCCGAAACGTATAGCATTCTAGATGTTTCTTGTGAAATCACATACGAGTGGAATTGCCCTATTTACTTACCTTGTCTCTTCGAACGATGTGTGCTGATTAAAGGTGTAGCGCCGACTTTATCGAAATTCGGGCGCCACAGAGTGGCCCGAATGCAGCGCTTTCGTTATATATTCACAACATAAAATAGGCCACTAATGGCAATTCCTCGGTCGCGCTTTCCCAAACAGTCTACGAACTTTCCTCCCTCGGCAACATTTGTCCCGGATTTTTAGCACGTTCGCATAAATATCCGCATAACGGACGCCGAAAAGAAAAACAAATAGTGCCCAGATAACTTTTCCAGTTATCTCCACCGGTACAGGCGGAATTATTTTCCCCATAGTGCGCCGATAAATAACTAAGTGAATTAGGTTAGTTGAAATTAATTTATGTAGTCTATCGCTGTAGTGTTTGTAACTTACTTGGGTACTTAAGTCAATGTAAATACGTATATTATTACGCAAAAGTAAGAAATAACTAGTAGTATTTACCTGGAAAGTCGGAGAAAATAAATAAAAAAGTTATATTTTCTTATATCTCACAAATAAGTGTACAGCCGTTACCACCGAGACTACAAGGCCTCAGCACTCTTCGATGACGTCATGCTGTTTAGGTGATGTATCGCCATGCACGATATTAGCCTAAGCAGTAAAGGAATCGTTTCTTTTTTGCATTTCTTTTTTAAGTTTTGAAGGGCTTCCAGTTTAAAGAGGATACCAGTCGTCAATTGCAAAGAAAAGTAAAATGGACAAAGTGACAAAATAGATTATTTCATCTTGAAGGCACAATATTATGCCTGTTTTCAGTGTCACGTTGGGCTAACGCACTGAGGACGTTCAACAGAGGCAATGCGTGTTTTTGTCCTCCAAAAGCGGGCAGTTAGGATTATGTGCGGAATGTCCTCTAGGGACTTTTGCAGGTGAGTTTTTAAATCTCTTGGAATAATGACACTGCCATCGTTTTACATATATGAAATACTTTGCTTCGCTTATTCCAATAAACATAGATTTAAAGGAGCGGATTATCATTATGAGACGCGTCATGAGTCACACATTTCAGATAATGAAAAACCTAATTTCCAAAAGAAGACCTCATATAATGCCTGTACATTGTTTAACCATTTGTCGCAGGAAGTAAAAAATATTAAAACTTTAAAAATGTTTAAGCAGAAAATAAAAACTGCCCTAATTGAAAGTGTGTTTTACAATATCCATGAATTTTTCAAGATTACTTGGTGAGGTCGCTGTTGTGTCTGTTATTACCTTAATCTTGCATAGTCTTCTTCTATTGTTTTGCATTTTTGCTCTTATTTTTATACATATCCAGATTTTAATTATACATTTGTCAACTATAAGTGTGTGTGATGTATAACCTGGACAAATATGCGGTAACAGCCAGAGGCGTGGCGAGCGCATAAAAGTTTACACACTTATCGTTTTAAAAGTCTTCCGTGAAATCACAAACTGGGTAACATCTCTTAAATATTTCAATCATTAGATATGTTTCCACAGCTGTTTCAGTCAAGTGAGTACGACGTGCGGAATAAATCTTTTTTAATGTCGAAAACGACCGTTCGACATCTAGGGATGTTATATTTGCATATTTAAAATAATCTGGGAAACAACTTAATGTCTTAATATAAGAAAATAGGAGTCTTTCTCTAAAACACTTTCAAATTTTCGTATTACAAACCAATTTGTTTCGCCCTCTACAGCGCATAACTGTGCGCGAACATCATTCACAATTTGAACAGAATCGACTAGCGACATCGAAACATTTTGTAATTTCTCTCCGCTAGTCCGAAGTAATTGTTGTGAATAGTTTGTAAATCTCTTTTAACCTGACTATCTTGAAGTATTTCCTAGCTTTTCTTGATTGCTGCAGTTTCTGTCGGATTGAATTTTAAAACTACCTTCTTATTTGTTGTAGTAAAACGCAGCCTGCAACCATGTTCCCCAACGTGTAACAATCGGCTATGGTGGTTCAGGTAAATCAGGACACAGTTTGTGAAATAGTCGGGTACGTTTCGGGGACTTTAGAAACACTGCCTTTGTACTAGCAATCAATGCATCTACTAGTGGAAAACATGTAGGAATCGTTTGTGCCGCAAGATTTAGAGTATGGATTTTACACGTTACATGTAAGAAGTTACCACTGTGTCCTTTAAGAGATCGGCCCAAAGAACGCATGTTTGCGGCACTATCACTCATAAACATTAAAAGTTGCTTAGGGGGGCGGGGCTCGTCTCTTTTCATTGCGGGACGGGCCTAAAATTGTACGGGCCTGACGGGCCGAGAATGTTATATTAACTACATCGAATGGACGTAACGTATGTAGTAAATGCTGTTTAGTTTGTGCGATATCGTTTTGCATTAACAGTTTTAATGTATGCAATGTTATGTTACGTTTTCTTTTCGGTTTCATACAATGTAGTATACAGGAACAAACAAAATAAATGTTTCATTCTACTCATTACAATGTAGTAATTAAAAAATGATTAGAAATAGACGGTGCAGATATAATTACTTAAACAGGCTAAAATAATTTAGACGGGCCAAACGGGCCTAAATTTCCTAACGGGCCGGGCCGGGCGGGCCTTGTGTCGGTGTAATGAACGCAACGGGCGGACCGGGCGGGCCTACTCCATGCTGTAACGGGCCACAGGCGGGCCGGGCCATGAAAAATAGGTCCGTGCGGTGCTCTACGAGGAATACATATGCCTACGTTAATTTTGCAGCAATAATATTGCATGTGTACTTTAGAATGTCGTATTTAATCCATTTAACTTTTCATAGTATAGATGAGTTTCTATGTTTTAAACATAAACATTCTATAGTAGAGAAAATTATATGCAATGTGGTCTATATGTGGTTTTTCCCTCGCAATCGTACTGGCCTAATAAAGCATCGAAGTATTCCTTATTTTTAAAATTAACAAATAGTACTGTTAGATGTAAATATCAACTTTTTCAATATGAAAATACTTATTATTTATTTTAACAATATTGTGTTGTTAGCATAAATAATAAATATTACTTATGCTTGCAACACAATAAGTTCATAGTAAGTAACACGTTTTGTTATTCCTACACATCCCGCCTTTAAATTTAAAAATACCGTCTAGTACCTTCAAAAATAGAATTTTACTACGTTTTAGTAAGTATCTTACTGCTGCGTACAACATAAAGTTGATAATTATAAGTAGAATTGCCCACTAGTGCCAACGGTCAATGGCGGAAGGAGGTTCGATACAACCCTCAGTATAACCAAGATCAACAACCAGATCTGTTGTGTATACATGTACGCTGCCGTAAATACTATTTCGTAGTTCTATGTTTGTTTTAAAAATGTTGCCTACGTCGCGAAAACGACCAATGTTGGATAAAGTTACAGAATTTATAGCAGAAATGCCTGACCTAAATTCAATGTGTAGTTTGTAATATCCCTTTAATGTGTTGGTCCAAAAGAGATTGTCTACGCCACGTAAATAGTAAGCAGCATTCTTCAAAAAAAAATTGCACACGACAATATGACAAATTTAAATTTAATGTATGTGTTACCTTTATTGCATGTAATCTACCGTTTAATCGGACCGCAAATTACCAAGTCGGGCATAGTTACAAAGAATTGTGCCATCTGCTCGTGAACATGTTGAAAAAAGAATTAAATCGGAGTTGAAAGATAAAAAACTGTGGTTATGTGTGGACGAAACAGCAAATCGTAAAAAACACTCTATGGTTAATGTAATGGTACGTACAATAGAACCACATCAATCGTCACCTTCAATTTTATTAGCTTTCAGACGAGTACAACAATGTACTGCCGAAGTAATTTCAAAGTTAGTGTTAAATACATTGCAAAAGTTTGAACTTTTAACAAACCAACTATTGATGTTTATGAGTGATGGTGCCGCAAACATGCTTTCTGTAGGCCGGTCTCTTAAAAAACATTGTGCTAGCTTGTTACATATTACGTGTAAAATTCATGCTTTCAGTCATGTGGCGGATAGTATGAGAAAATGTTATCCTGAGGTAGGCGCTTTAATAGCGCACACAAAAGCAGTGTTTGTCAAATCCCCAAAACGTATTCGCAAATTTCACAGACTGTGCCCCCGTATGCCTGAGTCACCGGAACCTATTTTTACGCGTTGGAGAACATGGTTACAGGCCGCGTTTTATTATCATAAATGTTTTGAGCATATTAAGAACGTGGCTTTACAATTCGATCCAGGCTATCAAGGTAAGCCAGTCGAAATTTCAAGATAGGTTAAAACGGATTTAAAAACTATTCAGAACAATTAATTCGGACTAGTGGAGGCAATAGAAAAATTACAAAATCCTTCGGTGTCGTTAGTGGAATCTCTGCAAATAGTGCAACATGTTCACGCACAACTATGTGCGGTAGAAGACGCAAAAAATGTTTGTTCTAGAAAGGTTTGAAAGTGTTTTAGAGAAAGATTCTGATTTTGGCACATTAAGACAAATTTGTGAATGTGCGTCAACAGAACCGTTAAGTTGTTCCAAAGATTATTTTAATTACGCAAATATAACGTCACTAGATGTAGAACGTTCGTTTTCTGCAAATAAAAACACTTTTTCCTCACGCTGTACTCGGTTTGTCGAAGCAACTGTGGAAACATATCTAATGTTGCAGATATTTAACAGACATTATTCACTTTGTGATTTCACGGAAGACTCTTAAGATGATAAGTGTTTGAGCACGTATTGTATTTTTTATGTGCCCGCCACTGGCTGTTGGCGCAAATTGAGCAACTCTAATTATAAGATTTTAATGTTATTGCGGTAACAAACGGCATAAAGTATGCATTAATATATTACGTTCTAAAAAGATTAATGAGAAAGTATATAAATTTTAATTATGCAATTTAACATATTGTGTATTGGTTATAAGATAGTTTTGCTGTCACATATAATATTAGAAATATTGTAAAAAGCAATATTTATTTTTACTTTAACAACACATTTTTCTCTTTGTATAATTACATTCTTACGAGGGCATGGAATTTACATAACAAACACATTTTAATGAATTCAGATTTAGAACCCATACATTTCTTTAAATATGTATAAATAGTATAGTTTTAACTCAATTCGTTAGTTCAGTTTTATTGCTGAAGATGATAGATTAGCTATCGAAACGTGCGTCCGGTGTTAGTGAAGTGTTGCGATAAGGATTTTAAATAACAGAAATACGAAGCGGAAAGAGATCGGACATATTCAAACAATCTTTAACTGCGCTGATAAGCAACGCAGACAAACAATAAAATTGAATTACCCAATACGCCATTACAATCAGAAAGATTTCTCAATTCAATTCTGGATATTAATTGATAATACTCAACAGAATTACATTGCTCATTGTACAAGGCGCTATTACCAAACTTTCGACATAGAAATCCATTACGCGCTCGGATTTTTCATTCCGCCTCTACGAGCATTGAAGATTATTTAAACGATGATAGCCTTATTAATGGGCCTCTTAAGGAATTCCATTTTATTCACTTATTAAATTTATAGCACTACGCTCCACTCACTGACAAGTAATGAGTTAATTTTTTTCTTTTGTTCAGATGAAAAGTGGCGTTGCACTCCTAAGCAGAGAGCAAATTATTGAATTAAAACTTTAAAAACATTGAGCGTCTACTGAAGAGACTTTCGGTGAGCTATTTTAATGATAGTAATTACCGCACTTTAACTTTGATTTATTTGCCAAGGTCTTCGCTAGTTGTGGTTCTTTGTCATCTGTAGCAGTATAGCACTGTAGGGATCTGTTAGAATTGAATATTATCTAAGAAGTAAAGAATGAAGAACATATTTTAAAAATTTATATAAGCTTTTCCCAAGTTGTTTAGTACATCATTCTGAAGCAACAAAAACATCTTTTATCCGAGTACTAAGTTTTCAAATACACATTTACATAATTTATGGAGAAAGAACCTAAATGGATAAGTTCTAGGCTAAGTTATTGTTCATAGCAGTTTACGCTAATTTAAGTGACTTGTAATTCCGCAAGAGTTGGTATTTTAAAATGAATAATATGTCGACAACAGTTAAATCTAATTAACATATACGGCTTCCATCAGTAAATATTGAAAAACCCATATTTCCTTGTTTTAACCGATATAATTAAATTTAATTAATGAGATAATAATCTCATTAGTCGCCGGTAGGATTCGAACCTACGATTCCCATTTGCCGAACGAGTGCGCTACCACTGCACCACAGTCTTTTGCAAGTTCGAATCCTTTTTGTAAATATCTTGATGTTTCGATGGCTACAGATGTATTGTAACATCTTGACAGACATTGTATGTCTGTCGAGATATTAACTTTATATTATTCAAAATCGATTTCAAATGGATAGAGGCAAGAATTATGAATAACCTGGGCAAATATGCGATAACAGCCAGAGGCGTGGCGAGCGCATAAAAGCTTACACATAAAATAGAAGACAAGAAATAAATTATAAAACGTGCTGAAACACTTACCGTTTTAAAAGTCTACCGTGAAATCACAAACTGGGTAACATCTGTTAAATATTGGAATCATGTTTCCACAGCTGTTTCAGTCAAGTGAGTACGACGTGCGGTATAAATGTTTTTTAATCCCGAAAACGACCGTTCGACATCTAGCTATGTTATATTTGCATATTTAAAATAATCTGGGAAACAACTTAATGTCTTAATATAAGAAAATAGGAGCCTTTCTCTAAAACACTTTCAAATTTTCGTATTACAAACCAATTTGTTTCGTCCTCTAAAGCGCATAACTGTGCGCGAACATCATTCACAATTTGAACAGAATCGACTAGCGACATCGAAACATTTTGTAATTTTTCTATTCCCTCCGCTAGTCCGAAGTAATTGTTGTGAATAGTTTGTAAATCTCTTTTAACCTGACTATCTTGAAATATTTCCTGGCTTTTCTTGATTGCTGCGGCTTCTGTCGGATTAAATTTTAAAATTACCTTCTTTACTTGATCAATATATTTGTTGTAGTAAAACGCAGCCTGCAACCATGTTCCCCAACGTGTAACAATCGGCTGTGGTGGTTCAGGTAAATCAGGACACAGTTTGTGAAATAGTCGGGTACGTTTCGGGGACTTTAGAAACACTGCCTTTATACTAGCAATCAGTGTATTTACTAGTGGAAAACATGTAGGAATCGTTTGTGCCGCAAGATTTAGAGTATGGGTTTTACACGTTACATGTAATAAGTTACCACTGTGTTCTTTAAGAGATCGGCCCAAAGAACGCATGTTTGTGGCACCGTCATTCATGAACATTAAATTTGTTCAATGAGTTCAACACCACCTTTAAAATCTCATCGGCAGTACAATTTATAACTCTTTTGGAAGCGAGTAAGAAGCACGATGACGGTCGATGTGGTTCCATTGTACGCACCATTACATTAACTACAGAATGTTTTTGACGATCTGTTGTTTCGTCCACACACAACCACAGTTTTTTATCTTTCAATTCCGTTTTGATTCTTTTTTCTATATGTTCACGAGCAAATGGCACTACATTTCGTATCGATGTCTGACTATGTAATTTACAGTCCGCATATTTATTCCAGAAGGAGACAAATGCTTCTTTGTCTAGTAAACGAAACGATAGATTACATAAAATAAGAGTAAGACATAAATCAATTGCAAATTTTTCTTGGTCTCGTATGCAACTTTTTGCAGAAGAATGCTGTTTGCTTTCGATGTGACGTTGACAATGGCTTCTGGATCAACACATTAAAGCGATTTTACAAACTATACATTGAATTTTAGCGCCATCAAAAATTAAGTCCGGCATGTCCACTATAAAGTTTTTAACTGTGTCTGCCATTGGTCGTTTTCGCGACGTACCTAACTGCTACATTTTTAAAGCAAACATTAGCGTACAATTACGAAATAAGTTACGACAGCCTACATATACACAGAACTACTCGCCTACAGCATCGATTTAGTACTCACGCTGTGAACGCGTGAAATAAATAATCGCCGACTCCGCACCACATATCTACTACACTGACTGTTACCGCCCAGACTAATTATGAACAACTAGAAGGTATGGTGATAGGGAATCTACTATCTCCTTTCATAACCAATTTGTCCATGAGCATATCTGAAACGTGTTTGAACAAGGACACTCTCTATTTTCCTTAAGTCCGGCTTAGAAATGTAGATGATATTTTCGCGATTTTTGATACAAAAAAAGCACTGTTTCAGAATTCCTTCCGACTCTTAATTCAATATTCGAGACTATTAAATTTACAGTACAGGAAGAAGTAAACAACTAACTCTCGTTCGTAAAAAGTTTAATAATTAGAAACGACAATAAACAGGACATCTATAGAAAGGAAATCAATACTAATAGACACTGTGGATAACACAAAAGGCCGTGATTAGTTTCTTAATTAATAGATTGGTAAAATTCCCCTTGGATAAAGGCACATATGAGTAAGAACTTGAATTTATAAAAAATCTAGCTATTTATAATGGCTACTCTACTATAGATGTTAATGGCAATTTATTAAGCTTTCCTTTCACAGGATATCGAAAGGTATTAGTACAGTTTTTGTGTTTCAGTTCGCAAAATACGCTCAGAAACCTCTTAGGTAATCCAATAGATAAACCGTATACGAAGGAAAAGTCGGGAATTTATAAAATCCCATGCGGTGACTGTGATAAAGCCTATATTGGTCGAACGAAGCAGGCGATAGGCACCAGATTCAAAGCACATGTAGTCCATTACCGCTAAGGAGATATCCAGTCGTCAAGTGTAGCACAACAAATAAACGAAACCGGGCATAATATTAAATTAGAAAACTTCAAATTAATTAAAAACGTAACTTCGCCGCGAGAATTAGACGCTTACGAAACCATTTATTTGAAAAACAATGCAAATTTGTTAAACAGTGAAAGAGGTCCACTTAGCTACTCAGGTTTAATGGATTTATTGATATAAAACGAACACATGTTTGTGTTGTGCTATAGGCAAGAACCTTTTCTTTTAGTTTCGTATATTTCGAATGTTCAGGGTATATAAGCGGTAAAAGTAGGTACTTTTAGAGTAGGGATAGAATTGGGCATGTTAGAATCAAAATCTTTTTCTCACATCATTTGGTCGTACGGTTGACATTGGGAATCCGCGAATTTCCAAAATAATTGTTCCGAATTAATCAAATAGCTTCTGTGGTGTGGAGGGTGCCGATACTTTAGCGTTTGACGTACTATGCAGTTTAAAAGCCGAAAATCAATAGGGTTTGTACTTGTACCACAACTGTTTTATGACATGATATAAAATAAACGCTGTTTTAAGTATTATCCGCTTGATAACCCATACATAATGGAAAGACAATAACGGAATTGGAACGGACGTCGTGGCTTGCCGAAGACGGGCTGAACAGGACAAGAAGCTCGTCCGGGAAGGAAAGGGGTGTGTCGGCCAAGAACAATTACACAGTTAGTCTTATCGTCAGTCTATTGTATTCCTCGATTCTATTCAATCTCCAATCTGAATGTCAGAATCATTCGAATACAATTAAAGATAGATGGCTCTGGTCGGAAGTAATAGCCACGCCCCCTTTCTAATGCAAATATCCTGTCTATATAGACCGTGTAGAACCCCAGGAAACATATCGCGTAATATTGGGAATAGATTAATCGAGTCGAAGCGATAAGGTACGAACACTTTTTCGTGACTTTGCATTACACGAAATTCATTTAAATTGATTTACAGCCGAAGAAACGATTTTAATATTTTACTTCGAAGAAAGAAAATCACCTGCGCCTTATCTCTTTTGATTTATACCAACGTTTTGGAGTATCCAATCAGAATAAATCGCAAATGCTGTAGACCGTGCTAATAAAATACTTCAGTGCATCAAACAGCGGATATTGCCGTTACACTTACTTCGCAATACCTTAACTCATTTTCTTCGGTCTTTGCTATCAATTTCCTTTAAACTATGTTACTCTATAAATTGAATAAAATTCTTTCCTTTGTGAAAAAATTTCAATATAATTTTACTTTACTACAGACTGTATTTTATGAAAAGTTGACGTTAATTTAGATGGGCTAGGTTATGTAATAATATAACTTACTAAATTTTTCATTACGGCGACAATGTCAATTCATATTTGCGTTTTATTATATAAATAAGGAAACGAACATAACTGAATATAGCCGAACGTAGCAGACTGGAACCGAACAGAACCAAATATTGCCGACTGTAGACGAATGGACCCGCGCAGAACTGAATATAGTCGAACGGAGCTGAATAAAGTCGTATATAGCCGAATGGAACTGAACAAAATCGAATATAGCCGAATGGACCCGAACAGAGCCGAATATATAGGCTTCTGGTATGGCATAGTATTCATTATTCTCCCACAACGAAATGAGGGTCCAGGGATGACGTGGTTATCTGGGAATGATGCGGCTGACCGGGAAAATCCCTCTGGGCTGTCAAAAAAAAGAAATTCACTTTTATCGTTTGCTTAACTGCAGTTGATATCCCTATGAGTATAGACGTAGAAAATTTACTGGGGTGGGTAAACTGCAGTTGGTATTCCTATGGGTATAGACGTGGAAAATTTGCTGGGGTGGGTGAACTGCAGCTGGTATCCCTATGAGTATAGACCTAGAAAATTTGCTGGGGTGGGTAAACTGCTGTTGGTATCCCTATGAGTACAGACCTACAAAATTTGCTGGGGTGGGTAAACTGCAGCTGGTGTCCCTGTGAGTATAGACCTAAAAGATTTGCTGGGGTGGGTAAACTGCCGCTGGTGTCTCTATGAGTATAGACCTAGAAAATTTGCTGAGGTGGGTAAACTGCAGCTGATATCCCCATCTGCGTACTCGATAACTGTTCCTTAGCCAAACCCTTGAAGTTTGGGTTTTTCAGCTAGTACTTAAAAATAATTATTGATTGAGACTTGTTTATGCCGTATACCAAAAATCACCTCGGAAATAATGAAAATAATATTAGGGCAACTCCCGCGTTTGGACATTGTATCAAGCGGTCCTTGGTGTTAGTATTGTTTGGTTACTGTGACAACTGTAAACAAAACATATTGACATGGCTGTTCTTAGTTAGCTGTTGATTTTAAATTTTAAGCCTAAGAAGCTAATAGTATACTTTGAAGGTGACAAGTTTCATATGGCAGCAGCACAGATAACCATTTTGGATCACTCGATATTAATTAAAATATCAGGTGATGTGAAACTCCAGAATTAATTACCAATTTTTTCCAATAAACTTAATGCATTTAAATTATTACAGCCTGTATATCGGCAGCGTTATATGCTGGGAAAAATCTTTACTGCTCAACAGAGGAATCTAATTAGAGAACAATGAATACAAATGGTTACTGCTTCTCCTCTCAAATGCCTAGAAATGCCTTCCTCCAAAATAGCGCACCATATCTTTTCTGGAAATTTGATTTTTGTCTTGTATATTACTTTGTCGGGAGTCTCATAAATATTTCTTGTGCAAAAACCAGCGTTATCTGGAATACCCGAGTGGGAAAGTGGAAAATATTTTTAATCACCCATAACGACGATTTTTGTTTCCAGCAAAATGAATATCTCTCAAAAATCGGTAACATCAAATGAATACCCGCCCCAAAACTTTTGTGCCATCTGTCATTAATAAAGCGTGACAAACGGTTGCACCCCCAGAGGCGCTGTGAAGGGAGCTGTGTTTACTATGTACATACAAGGAATCGAGTGGACGTTCGGTTATTATCGGTTGGTCGGTGTGCGTGTACTATTTATAATGTTCAAGAAACTAGTGGAACCGTCCGGGACGAACCGCGCAAAAGTAGACACAGTATTAATAAAAAAATAATAGATTGTTGGCTGTTATTGACGTATCGATGACCACTGCGGTGATGTGCGACTGCCATGGTATGCCGCGTAGTACTGCAACATAAGTAATGCTTTCATTGTCGATTCGGTCAGGCCTCGACGACGGTCCGAAAACGTTCTCGTATACTTTGTAAATGATCGTTCTGCATCTAATGAAGTAAGATTTGCGAAATTCAAATACTCCTGTACCTCTTCTGTGCAGTCTTCAATTCCAGGTATAGATCGAACCTTTTCTAGATCCGGATTTTTATTTAAAACTGCACGCTACATCTAGTCCTATAGGATCCGTCAGGCTTTCTAGAGCGGCTGCTAAATTGTTGATGTTATTTAACGAGTCTTGTATAGATAAGTAAGTATTTTGTAACTGCGAAGTAGTTTGTGTCATTACAGAATACTTTATGGAAATGTCATCTATTTCTTTTTGAACGTCCGAATCGGAAAAAAGTTGCTGACTATCGCGAACTGCTTGAGAATTAGAAGAATTAAGTTTAAGAATGACATCTTTCACTTGGGAATAATATTTGCGATAGTAAGATACTGCCTCGATCCATGTTCTCCATCGCGTCAATACAGGCTGATGTGGTAGTGGAATTTGCGCATACAATTGCTTGAATACGCGGGTATGTTTGGAAGATTTCACAAACACTTTTTTGGTAGACGATATTAAATCATTCACCCTAGGATACTTGCTTCGAATTGTTTCTGCTACGAGATGACATGCATGTATGAGGCATGTTATGTGAAGAAGAGTCGGAAAGCATACTTTTAACATCCTTCCAGCTTTCAGCATTGTTGCGGCTCCGTCAGAAACTAACGTGGTGATTTGGGCTCCTACGATACAAAATCCTCTTAACATATTTTTTATTATGTTTACAACGGTTTCGGTATCAGTTCTTTCAATCCTTTTACTGGCTAACAACAGGGAAGCTGCTGGACCATTACGTTTTAAAGAACGCGCCACAATGTGAATCACGCTGTGTTTCTGAGCATTAGTAGATTCGTCCACAGTGAGCCAGATTTTTTGATTTCTCAACTCGTCTTTTATACAGTCTTTTATTGTACTTTGCACATGTTGTAAATTGTATCGCAATTGTCTTTTTGTTGGTAGCTTCCATGATGGAACGTATTTATCCCAAAAAATACGAAAGTTTTCATTATCTAGTAGGTGTTGTGGGATGTTGCACGTGCTCAACATGGAAATAAAGTCATAGAAAAATTGCCAGTACGGAATATTGTTTCTTAAATTCAATACATGACGTTTACTTTTAATATAACTTTTACATTTAAATGTCGTGCGACCTAGCAACCCTCTACCGCAAAATTTGCAACGAATGTGCGAATAAATTCCAAACCAGGAAAACGCCAAATATATTTCTTCACATGCGATGCAAGAGGTACACCAGGCTTACGTCCCATGTTTTCGAAAACACACAATGAGAATCCGATAAATAACGGAATCACCGAACTCCTCAATGTCTACCGCATTACTGAACTCTGCATCCACATACGTACGTACACCCCCTGTACAGGCGTTTCTGCGGGTGCAACTGTTTGTCACGCTTTAGTCATTAATATGTGGGTAATAGAAGGTTGAATATCGCATAAGGACCTGATCATGCCGCAACTACAAAGTAATTGAAAATTGTTCAGTCTGTCTCGTATTTAGTGTACTTCATTTTAAGGGTTGAGATAAAAGATGGTCTTGACTCACAAAATCCCATTTAAATTTAATTAATGCGACAGGTTTAGTGCGATGCGCATATTCGCAGGCCAGAATTTAGTAAAGCAATAACAAATTTATCAATGAATTCAATTTCCCCACTGGTCAGGGTCCAAATTGGTATTGGTATACCCTTATTTGATTTTTAATATTTTAGGCGATAATTTGTAGTCACATTAATTGTTCATGTAAAAAGAAGTTTCTAAAATCTGCTGTAGATCTACTCTAAAACTATAATTTTATAACATTCTATTAGTAGATTTTATTTTTCGAAAGCGTTTTGCAATTACGTCCAGCGTTTATTTTTGCAATAAAATAGCTGGTTCAATAGTCAACAGAGGGATATATTGAACGAGGAAGTACAAAAAATATCCATTTCCTTTTCAAGGAGCGAAAATATTGTGGCAAATGAAATAGAGGCGAGCAATCCAATCAGAGTAATTCAAGATGATAGATAGAGAATGGGAGATACTTAGCGAGAAAGTCAATTATATATAGAAAAGGAGAGACGCCACCGCAAATGCACACCGACTGGTACTTCCCAAAACAAACATACTTTTTTTTGTAACAAACAGTTTAAAAAGTTTATTGCTTTCGTCTTAGAATTAGTTTTCTTTCGGTAACCGTTCTCGAGGATATATCGTCGAGCATTTAGAAAATGTTAGAAGGTGGTAATTAAGAGATGCCGTTGCTTGAACACATCTGTTTGACTTTCTTATATACACGCAGAGTTTGAGCGAATTTTGCACGTATAACTTTCAAAACAAGACATCGTTTCAACATTTTCTTATCTATATTATGTATATAGAATATTTAACCTTACTTTTAATGCATATTAGCGGAACGGTATAAAATTACTACCCTTACTTACATTATAGAGTTCCTTTGTTTTTGAACATACAGTAAGAAATTGTTTAGATGCATTTTTAAGTAGCAAACAAATTATAAAATGCAATTACACAATTCGTAACGTCCGCGCATTATTGTACCATGTAAAAAAGTACTTGTGGGTCTCCAAACTGATATACTGCAAGCAGAGATTTTTGCCTGCAATTTGTGCGTCAAAAAGAACCTCGAGAAAGAGATACAAGTTGCAACCACTAATATTTTCACAAAGCCTACACATATGGATGTCACCTGATACACGACTGTGTACAGAATCTAAGACAATTGGGTCGCAAAAAGCATGTTACTTGACGGTAGGTCCCAAATCCTTGCTGAAGTCTACGAAAAAGGGGGTATAAAAAATAAATTTATTAAATGAACAGTTGCCTTGTTACATAGAAAATAAAATAAAAATGTGCTATTCCCTATAAAAATATGCAAATACATTAATATTGTATAAATTAATTGCATAATTCAGTTTCCTTAAATTTATGCATAATTCGTGTACGCATTTGTATGTATCGCAAGATTCATGTGGTGTAATACTAGGGCCACCACCAACCCCTACCGGAGTCTGAGCGTCTGGTCGGGCGACGGCAGAAAATGGCTGATCATTGCAGCAAAGAAATGCCATACAACTGGGCTAGCTAGACGCTCTCGTTATTTTATGTATTTTTTTTGATACACCACTTTTAATATCGATTGTTCCTGTTGCTGCTGTCCCCTGTAGAAGTGAGAAAGATGGAAACTAAAAATTATGCCATGAATAAACGCTATGTTTTGTGTAAGCGAAGGAGCGACGGATGACAATAGCGCTTGTTCCCAATACATGCATTAACGGTAGCTCCATCATGCAGACATTTATAGTGGTCTCTTAATTCGTGCGTTGCGATTTTTGCAATATTTGCGTACATTACAAGAAATTAAATCTATTTTTACATTAAACGCGTACACGTTAAAGTTTTAATGAGTATAAATATGAAATACATGAATCTATACAAAATAAGACAAATGAAATATTGAACTTGTAAAATAAGGCAAAAAACAAAACGTTGAATTTGCAAAATATCAATAAAATGTTAGGTGTCTTAACAATTATAGCAAAAAATTAATGCAACAGCATCGCGGTTTATTCTAGGCTTAAAAGAAAGCCGTTGACCATCAAGCTATGTAATATAATTAGCGTAAACAATAATGAATTGCAGTTCATTGAGTTTAAAAATGCAAATGTTCATATTACAAAATGAAAATTGAACATAACGAAGCAAAAAACGGAAAATTCAAAATGTATTTCTTAAAATTTCTAAAACTACTGTAATCCCTTTGAATTGAACTAAATACGTAGGCTAATATTTTAGCCATTTTAATAAATAAAAATACCTTATTAAATTTTTAGAAGTTGCTATAATCTAGTAAATGCCTTCAATTAGATATATGTTGATATTTTTTTGTAAAGCGTATACATAATCACAATTATAGAAAAACATGTCGATTTAAAACTGGATCATAGTGAATCAGAATCAGAGGACGTCTTACTACTTAAATTCCAATTTCTATAAAACTTACCATAGCGTTGCTTTTTTTAGTTCTTGTAAAGTGTCATCTTCACGAATAGCTAACAAAAATTTACTAGATACATTTGAATTTATCGCAAAAATAGTCCTCGAATGAATGGTCTTTAGGTTTCACCCAAAGCACTGTAGGTTGTTTGATAAGAAGTATATCGAACCTACGATAACTTCAAAAAGACCTTCCCGACTTTGAATGATAATTGCTCGAGATGGGAGGAGAGTATATAGTGGGGAATGGTCTCCTTTAATAGCGGTACATATGCCATTTTTAGTTGTCAAAATGAATTTGTTTGGAGGGCATCGGGCGTGTGTTGTTGAGGAGTTTATTTGTCATGTCAGTTCTGTGGTAGCAACGCAGCGTATCCACTTTGCGTTCCGCCGACATAATCTTGTTTCGGATAAAAAAAACGATTCGTGTTTGGGTGTTTAATTTTAGGCAGATAAGCTCTACATTGAAAAAGAAATCCTCTGCTCCAATTGAGCAATCGCCGTAGCGCTCAGCACTGAAACATGCTACTGCATTAGGATTTTTTGATCGAAGTTTGACAATTCGGCATAAAGAACTCAGAATGCATATGTTGATTAATAGTGACGAGGCACATTTCCACCTACACAGTTAGCACAGTCAGCAAAATTTTAGTTATTGGTCTGCAGAGAACTCTCAGTAACTCCACCAGCGACCACTGCACAGTCTTAATGTAACTGTTTTTTGTGACATAAGTGGTTTTGGTGTCTGGGGTCCGTAGAACTTTCTCCGCCCAAAACTGAATCACCTTCATGAAGGACACGAACAAGATTATGCGTGGTGCCAGAGTAGAGCGACACCTCACACTTTCTGACTTCACTCATTATAAGTGAAATGTCTTCTGGGTCTCTCGTTTCCATTACAATTACAATAAAACTTGCACATTAGATTCTCGATACTTTGATGCATATGAGGGACGTTCAGTAATTAGGGAGACAAATGGCTGTGGAAGAAAACAATTTATTCAATGACAATGAAATTTACACTACTTTTCAATATAGATTCCACCAACATTTAGGCACTTCTCCAATCGCTTTGTGAGCTTTCTAATTCCAGTGTTGAAGAATTCTTGACCTTGGTGTCCGAGCCACTTATATACAGCTTGTTTGACCGCTTCGTTGTTTTCGTACTTGATGCCGTGTAAAAACTCTTTGAGCGGGTCGAACAGATGAAAATCGGACGGTGCGGGGTCAGAACTATAAGGAAGATGTGGCAACACCTCCCTGGGCAGTATGGGGGCGGGCGTTATTGTGCAGCAGAATCACACCTTTTGAGAGAGCACCCTGGCGTTTTCTTCTTGTCCAACACTAACATTACACAAATTAGCTATTGTCACGATTTTTATACGCCTGTCATCGAGAGTAAGGTCATTTATGCGATTTTGTAGCGCGTCGGTCGACACTTCAACCGGTCGTGCGGAGCGATGAATATCGGTGACACTTGTTATGCCCGATTTAAAATGTTCAATCTATTTATATACGTTTTCGCGGCTTAAACACTTTTCACCATACTGCTTCAACATTCTCTTCCACCGTACATGTTTCGGGAGGAGCCGACATTTTGAAATGAACAAAAGAGGTTATGTTTGCTTTTATTTCTTTCAAACAGCTGACTTAATTTGTCTCCAAGGTTGCCAACTTGACCCACAGAAAATTTCATCTAATAATATTTAGTAGTTTTCCCGCTAATGCAGTTTGTCTCGTTAATTACTGAACGTCCCTCGTATATGGTAGAATACTTTGGAAACAGTGATTGCTACGAAAAAGAAGTAAGGAATCTTTTTTGGTCTAAATTGAACAAGGAATCCAGCAAAATAACCCTAACAAAATAACCAAAATATTAAAAAGAAAGGGACACTATGCTCAGGTCTCCGCCACTGGATTAAATAACTTATCACTGGTAATACCAAAATGTAGCGCTCATTTAGCATTGATAATGTGACAAATTTCGAATTATAGTAATCAGCCATTTTTTAAATATTTAAAGATTATTATTTTTTTTCGAAAATATTCAGTTCCCTGTATCTTGAAAACTATAGCTCCGAAGACTTATGCTCATTAAAACTTTCTTATCTAAAATTACTTGAAAAATCGCCAGTGATATACCCATAAATAAAATCTGGACCATCCTGTATGCCTATAATTGATATCTACTGTAAGTTGTAGATTTGCTTTCAGCAATGGGAATACCTTCTCTCACTGGATATTTTCTACACGAACATTTTTAAAACTGTATTCTGGGAATTCGTATTTAGAAGTACAGTTCTCATATTGGAGAACGAATTGAGTCATCTTCAATGAGTCCATATGACGTAAAATGTATTTTTTTCGAAACATTTTACCTTCTCCAGGGATATATCTTTTAATATCCGTCGAGTCGATCACCGTTACCCAGCTTGATGAATTTCTACACGCCGGCTCATTTATATTTAACGGTCTGTTCTCGAAGATCGCAGGTTGAGAAAGAGAATCCGATAGGATAAATGGACGAAACGGTAATTCGTGAAACGTCAAGCGAGCCGCCGTATCGGATGAATTATCGAAGAAGATTAAATTCGTAATCTGGTTATATTGAAACGGCAATTATTTCTGTAAAGACGTTGATACTAATGAGTCGAAATTAGTCATGTGTCATAACGCGTCGCGAAATCTTGCTGCTCCAATTCGCCTCATACTTTATGGCGAATTTCCAGGTAAACGAAGAATATCTAACAGGAAGAGATTATGTTGAATTTAAATAAAGCTCGAACATACATAGGTAGTGACACGTTTATTCATAATAGGGAAGTTGCATGAAATGATATTTGCTTTAGAAGTTGCACGTAATGACTATTTATGAATAAAACAGATTATTTTCTAAGAGTGTTCACGTCAGCAGGCTGTGACGTATTTTGAAGTAGGCCATCGATCAGCCATAAACGCGTTTACACATTCAGACGGTCTCTGCGTTTTGAATTGGTTTTTCCAAATTATGTTGGTTTTATTTAAAAAAATATCGTGTAGTGATATTTCCGTACTTTGTTGGCGATACCCGTAATGTTTTTCTAGTGTTGTATAAGCGATAAAACCTTTTCTGAAACGATTAAAACGGGATAACCTAAAAATTGGGGCGTCGGCTCTTTTCACATGTTCAGATCGTTTCTTTCGTTTTGAATTGGTTTATTCAAATTATATTGGTTTTATTTAAAAAAAATACTGTGTAGTGATATTTTCGTTGTATAAGCGATAAAACGTTTTCTGAAACGACAAAAACTAGGTAACCTAACCTAACATGACGTCGGCTGTTTTGTATGTTTTGTTTGTGAGTTACACTTTGTAGAAGGAGATATTATTTATTTTTCAACAGCTACAGATTCAAGGGTCGGTGAAACTATAACTGTAAGTTTAAAACATCCTAGGCTTAAAAAATGCTATTCCAACTCAATTCCCTAACTGTCCGTTGAATTTGACAAAAAACGTGAAGATGTTATTTGTCAAATAGTTTTATGTTCTTACGTTACATTTAACAAAATTATTTTTGGACACGAAGAAATGTTTTTAAATGTGTGTAATAAACGTTCTCTTTTAATACAATATATTTTAAATTATATCACTGAACGTAGCCATTTTGGATACTGATATATGTAAATGTTATATTCACAGCAGTGAACGTATTGCAACAATTACAATAACTTAAATTGAACAAAATTTCGAATAAAATTGCAATTACTGTATTATTTCAACCTTAATTTCGTCCAAATTCATGTATAATTACAAATAATAATAATTAGGCGATTAAATATCAATCACAAATAATCTTTCACGAAAATGGTGGTCGGTTACGTGTTTGGTTTTACGTGCTTGGTTGTTGCTTTGAAACTTCGTTTTTCCAAAATAGAATCGAATGGGATGTGAAGGAGGGCTCAGCTGACGACTGGCATCCTCTTTAAACTGGAAGCCCATCAAAACTTAAAAAAGAAATGCAAAAAAAACGATTCCTTTACCGCTTAGGCTAATATCGTGCATAGCGATACATCACCAACCCAGCGTGACATCATCGAAGAGCGCTTAGGCCTTCTAGTTTCGATGGTAACGCGACAGGCCGTTTTCCTTTGGTCGTAAATATCAGATCGGATTACTTAATTTCGTTTGTTATAGGTATGTTGGTTTTACCTTGGCACTAGATAATAGTGATTTCAGTACAACAATTCCATTTAATTATAACGAATGTTGTTTTTGTCTAAAATCGTTTTGTTTAGGTCCGTATTCTTTAGAATTACTAACATTTTGTGGTGTTGATTGGAAATTTGATTGTGATTGTAATTTTGGCGTATAATTTTTGTTTTCTTGTGATTGTCTAAAGTTCTGATGATAAAACGGTGTACAAAGATGTGAAGATTGTAGATGTTGTTGTTGTGCCTTTGTTTGTCACTTATTAAGTTTGTAAAACTTATATAAATCATAGTATTGCCTTACTTCGCAAAAATCTTTGAATGTGTGAATATTCTGTACAATTACTGATTTAGTAATTTTAAAATCGAAATGTCTTACGAAATGTTTAATTAGTTCGTGTTCTGCAAGTGTTAAATGTTGTACAATTGAAAATTTTTAGATAAAATAGCTTTCCCTTGAACATCCTTTTTATGTAATATATTTTCGTTCAACAGTACGTTGTTAATGTTTAGCATGTGTCAAACAGTACAACATCCTCTGAATACATTGCGATGTACTGCTCATAGCAAAATTCCGTCTAGTATATCCAAGAACCCTCTTCATTTTGCATCCCACTGCGAAAATACGCCATTACAATAAATGTGTCTTGTTCCACAGAAAATACCGTTATCGAACCGTTATCGTCCTTTAGTACTGATAAGTACTGTTATTTAAAAATATAAATGGAAATATGCTAAAACAAAGTGAGAATAACACATAACCACACATGATAAATCTCACTCAAAACAGCCGCACGTCAATGAGAATTACAACTATCAATTTTGACAGTAGAAAATGTTATAAATTTAACAAGCCAAAAATATCTGCTTCCGGATTGCCAACTTAATGTCTTTTTTCATCATATTTTATATAAATTAACATTATTAAGTGCAAGTGCACGCACTTCACCCCAACACATTCCCTTGAACTGTCGAGTGAATGTCATATTTGTTATGTCAAAGACACAAAACGTTATATATTTCAGGATAAATTAGTTTTAATACAAACAAATTTAATGACAGTACAAATGCAGTTCCATCAACTTCAAATAATGAAGTGATTGATTGCTATGCCCCGGTGAGGTTACAAAGAACCTGATCAAAAGTGCGCGTCTTTCATCTACGTTTGAAAAGACAATTCTTTTTTCAATCTGTGATGGAAGTAGAAAGTTAATATCCGTTTATCATATATCAAAATTCTTCGTTTTTAATGTATTTTTTTTATCATGAAATTGAAAAAAGTGCAAATTCTCTAATAACATGAGATATACTATCCGATTCAGGTAAAGATCGTATCTGCATTTTTATTAAGATATGGTAATTAAATGGAAGCGCCGATGTAGTGTTTGAAAAGAAAGGAAAGGCTGAAAAATTAAATTATTTTATATCTAGATTATTGTATGTATTTGTAAAATGAACATAATATCTATAACAAACGAAATTAAGTAATCCGCTTTGAAATTTGCGGCTAAATGAAAGCGGTCTGTCGGCGACTGGATGACGTCACGCGCAATCGTTACATACAACTTCTAAAGCAAATAAAGCCATTGCATTCTTCCCTATTTATTGCACTTTCGATCACAAGCAATAATTAGTTACAATTATCCGGATCGAAGAATTTTCATTTTACTTTTGAATCTCTAAAACCTCTAAAAGATCAAAGACGTATCTTCCAAGCTTTCTATTAATCAGCTTTTGATGCCGAGAAGCCTTCTCTTGTAAAGTAAATACTGCAAACGCAAAATGATGGCTTGTTTGAATATTCGGTGTACGGAATAATGTCGTCGAGTTGTAACCGAATCCCATTAATATATGCACGTCTGTACTTCTCAACCGTTAGAATTGAGAGAATATTAAATTAGTGTAACACCTCCGCATGGCGAAATTTTCGAGAAAAGGAAATAATGCCGAACGACGACGTCCTCAATAGGTTAGCGGCGGCGCCGGTTCGCATCTCTCGTTACGGGATTGCTGATGGCGCAAAGGAAAGAAGAAAAAGCCGGTCATTTGTATCGTCAGGTGGAACGGTGGAATGAAAGCGGAACGGAGAAGGTTGGGAGGATGAGAGGAGCGTGCGAATGTGAGACGCCAATGGCACCGTCATTGACGTTGGCGCTTATCAGTGACTTAGACATATCGTTCTTCTACGCGTGACGTCCTGAATTACTTTCATGCAACGTCGGATTTCAGATACGGAAGACAGATCCCGACGGATAACAATTTCAATTCTTCAACGCTAGCCGTTGCGGCTGTGTCCTTACGTCTGCGTCAAGCGTGTGTACTTTTGAAGGTCAGCAAGATGAATACCTCAGATGACGTGAGCGGAGGCTTAATATCGAACGAAAGGATACATGAAAACAAACAGCCGATGGATATATGGCTATGTTATAAAATTGAGAAAATCTAAATAAATTTAATTTTCACACAAGTGTCGCTTAGACATTCTTTCAGCAGTCTAAATATTGTAAACTGCAAATAGTATAGAGCTTTGTATTATTTTCTTTTTATTTTTGTATATTTCATCATATCCATCTGTATTTTTTTTTATATTCTTTTTGCAAAGGCTAAAGGAAGAACGCCGTATATCTTCTTCTCGAAGGTAGGCTTTTTAGTCTTCTTGACTGTCTCAGTGTAATTACTGTACTTCTTTTTCCGTATTGTTCTCTGTTTCGCCAATAAATTCTATTATTATTATTAATAATAACAATGTTTCACAAACATTCAAATCAATCGAATAAAAACACTAGCCTCAAAATTTGACGTTTGCGCGTCCGCTTTATGGGAACGCGTCACGCACTAAAATCCTGCGTTCTTTTGAATAACCAAATTTGAATTAATCTTGTACTTTAAAATTTGTCATTTACAACATTTGAATTAGCTTTAAAAGTTAATCACTTAGCCAAATACGTCTTCATTCAACGGCGATTTGAACTATAGAGGCAAATTGACGTAGCGCTTCTTCTCTCCTTTGTCACGGCCAATTGTGGTACACATTTCAAATAAACAATATTTTACAATCTTACAAATTAAATTTGCAAACTAACATTTCTTTTACACGTGGAAAGAATGCCTAATAACAATAACCAAAAATTAATGCTAATATAGCTCATGGTATTGGTGGAATCATTCCCGGCAAAAACAATGTAGCAGAGAATAGCGCTATTTTCTCTGCTACATGTTTCTGCCTACCCGACGTCATCAGCATGGTTCTGAGAACAATCTTCTGTTGCTAATAATTGCGTTTGCCTCTCAGTTTATGCTGCTAATCTCCAAAACGGCACTGAATATGTCTTTCGGCGACACCTATCGCCAAGAGACACAGTCACGCCGTCCCAGAGGGTAGCAAGACAAACCGGAGTGTAGATGTCCACCACCTATCGGGCAGCTCCTGGGCTGCCAAACGCATGGGGGCGTTGTGCCTAGGCACAGCGACATCTATACGTGCAAATGATTCCTTAGGCTTACCATGATGTATAGAAGTACACGTGGAAAGAATGCCTAATAACAATAATAGGTGTCGCCGAAAGACATATTCAGTGCTGTTTTGGAGATTAGCAGCATAAACTGAGAGGCAAACACAATTATTAACAGCAGAAGATTGTGCTCAGAATCATGCTGATGACGCCGGGTAGGCGGAAACATGTTCATGTGTTAGCGCTATTTTCTCTGCTATATTGTTTTTGCGGGAATGATTCCACCAACACCATGGGCTATATTAGCATTAATTTTTGGTTAACATTTCTTTTCTTTACAAATATTAGAGCAAAACTTCAGTACTTTTACTAGTGCTTCATCATCGCCTACAGCTGACGTATTATTCAAACCTTCCACTGGATCAGTCAAATATAGAGAAAATGTATTGGATATATGCTTGATATATGGGTTTTCAACATTGTTTCTTGTTCCGTTATTACGACTGCTTGAACCGATGAAATAGTAATAGATATCTGTAAGAATATCAACAGTTTCCTCATTTCTGTTATTGAAAGCGGCTATGTCAAAATGTGTCTTTTTCGGTTTGCCTTTTATTTCATTTATAATATTTCATGTGGTTTTTATTTTGTTTTTAGCGTTCGTTATATAATCTAAATAAGTATTTTTCTTTGCTTTTTTCTTCATCTGTTGACAGAATGATTTATATGTTGTTTCATCCATTCTTTGTTGTAATTTTCCTTCGGACATCTGTCTCTTTATTGCTGACATCGTTTTAATTTCCTCATTTAACCAATTTTTTCTTTTACTGTTTGAGTTGAACAATTTTTACCTGGGAGTTAGTTTTTATTGTGTTCTGTAATATCTTAAAAAGCTCTCCATAGAAGCTATCATCATTCTCGTCACACACTATATTCGGCCAATTTATGTTTTCTAAAATACGTTTAATATGAATGAATTGTTCATTGGTGATGAGACGTTTTTCTACTGTAGAATATTTCTTAATTGGCATTATTTTCAGACCGCAATGATCTGATAATGCCGATGACAACACCGTTACTTCATATTCAGTACTGTTTGTCAATATGTTATCGATCAAGGTACTTGAATATGTGGTGATTCTTGTCGGTTTTGTGATTGTCTGTACTAAGCCGTGTGGTTTTGTTATGTCTATGAGTTTTTTTATGTTGGTGCTTTCTGGATCATTGAAGTTTATATTGAAGTCACCACAGAGCAATATTCGTTCAGTTTGTGTGACTTTCTGTAGGATGTTGTCCAGACCATCAAAGAATTCTTCAAGATTTCCATTGGGAGGTCGATAGATGTGTTTTCATTTTGTTTAGTTTTATAGCGCTGCATTCTAGTGTTGACTCAATACTTTTCTTTTTCAGATCTTCCAGCTCACCATTCCTTCTTTCGCCATTATACGAGGTGTGGCAATTAAATAAACGGGCTGGTGCTACTATCGGCAAACAGCAAGCACGCCACGGCAGGTTTGAATACGTCTGTGCTTGTCGATGGTTCCCCCGCCGTGAGCTCGATGGGCACGGTTGTACGTCGCTCAGTCTCGTTGTAGCAATCGTCCGTGCAAGTCCTTACGCTAGCGTCGCGTCGGAAAAATGTAGAGTGTTCAGATCGAGCAACGAGTTAACCTCAAGTTTCTTGTGAAACTGGGAAAAACTGGGGTTCTAACTACCCTTCGTGAACGAGTGACAAGAATGAGTGAGAAGACGAAGACCCGATTTATGGAAGAACAAATCCTGGATGCTCCACCAAGACAATGCGCCAGCCCATTCCGCCTTGTCTGTGAAGGCGTTCTTTGTGAAATCCGGCATCACCGTGTTGGACCACCCACCGCACTCGCCCGACCTGGCCCCTTGTGACTTTTGTTTTTATTTCCTAAGGTAAAATCGGACAAGATTTGACAGTGTGGAAGCGGTGAAAGCGAAAGCGACGGAGGCTCTCAATAAGTTGACAAAAACAGACTCCCAGCACTACTTTCGACAGTGGAAAATTCGTATGCAGCATTGTAGGGATCGGCAAGGAGAGTACATTGAAGGGGATAAACTTTGTAATGTAATTGGTGATCAATGTTTTGTAGCACCAGTTCGGTTATTTAATTGCCACACCTCGTACAAGAGGCTCTGTGAAGGCTTGAAGTTCTAGTGAATATGGATGCGATTTCATAACCATCAACCGAGATTACCTCGTAAGGTTTCAACCAGTGTTCTGTAATAGCCACAACATCTACTTCTGGATCTTGTTCGTTAAGATATATTAGTACCTCATCTGCTTTATTTCTAATACTCTGTATATTCTGGTGCAATAAAGTAAATATCTTTGATGGGGTTTCATTTGGTATTAAGATTGTCTTTGTTCTACGGTCGTTGTTGTGTCGAAAGTTTCTATGTCTGTATGGCCGTATTAAATGTATTAAATGGCCACAGTTTACGGTTAAACATATCCTCGCAAATTTATTCTTTTATCGCAGTTTTAAAAGCCGCAATATTTGTATTCATTATGTCCAGTTTTTCGCATGCCAATGTGTTGATATTAGTTTGTTGTAGATGACTTTTAACGTCTTCTTCACTAGTAATATATTTCAATTGAGAAAGAAATATCCATTTTCTATTTTCAGCAGCTGTGATTATTATATTTTCCTTGTTTCCATTTACTTGTTTTCCTTCGATTTTTTCATCTCCCTCGTGAGTTTTCTGCGTTCTTAATGTGTTTATGTTACTGGATGTACATATTTGGTGTATTTTTTAAATTGTGCATATTTTTAGTCGAGTGGGTATTTTGCGTGCTTTTCTTGTCATCCTTTTTCTCGGGCGATTGTGACAAAACGTGCGAGTAAGCTTTTGTATTATTGGAGACATCTGGTGTGACTTTCGATCTTGTCGTCGAACCATGTGCAGCGTTGATTTGCGGTTGTACTATGTGTTTTGTTTGCAGGTTATATATTAAATCACTTTATCGCTTTAGTTTTTCGTTTTGTTCATTAACTACAATAATTCGTCAATTTTCTTGATTATTTAAGTTATTTCATCATCTCTTACATGGGAGGTGTTCTTTTCTGTTCCCCACATATCACATGATCACTTAATATTTTTGCTGTATGCTTCAAACATTTTCAGTCCTGCTGGTTTGAATGTACTACACGTATGATGCAAGAAATTGTTGCATTTTCCACTACACATTAACACTTTATCACTTTCATTGTCTAACTTTTGTTTGCACTTCACGCACAGCGGTTGTTGCTTAGACGCCATATCTACTGTTCAATAATAACCTCTATAATAGGAACTTAATAATAAATTGTCAAGATCTAATAGAATTGCATTAAAAATTAATATTTACGACCTGAAGAAAAGTTATTTCGCCGTTTCTCCGAAGTTATCGTTGACTGGAGATAGATTTACCTAATAAAGCCTTCAATATTCTGGAACGCATTTCGCGGTAATAATATGCTTTAAGTGTATGAGTAATTCTTTGATCACAGGGCTGTATAAGGGCAGTGGTATTAGTAGGTAAGATGTGTTTTAATTCACACGATACATGTGCAGTGCAATTATCTGTCAATGGAATGATGTTCTGATTAAGCTGGCTATTCCATTTCTTCAACCATTCATTAAACATTTTAAGATGTCATCCATGCAATCTTGTTAGCAAAATAATTACCGGATTTATTCCATTAAAACATCGTAGATTTTTGCTCTTACCGATCACAAGAAGCTAGTTTTTATTGCCATTCATATTTGCACAACACAAAATTATAACTCTCTTTCGAGATATTTTCCCTTTTAGCATTTTCATTGTTAAATAAAAATCTATGTTTCGGAAGATGCACGAAACGAATGTTCCGTTTCATCCGCATTATACACGCGATCAGATGTATATTCTTCAATCATTTGAGGCCATACATTGGTGATCCAGCTTCCCGCTGCTCCAAGTCTGGCATCCTTTATTTCCCCGTGCGTTCTTTTAAGTGCAACATTATTTTTTTCCAACAATGAAGCCATCCTTCAGTAGCAACGAAATTTTCATTTGCTATTCTTTTCGACTAATCTCCAGTTTTCTGCTGCATTAATGGACCGTCCACGCGAGCATCTTTATTTCTCACATCCGTAAACCGTAATTTTAAAGTTGATTTCACTTAGCGATCTTTTCCGGAACGATATCTTTTACAAGTTGAATTTTCAATAGAAACAGCTGCTTTTAATTTCTGCTTTTTAACATTTTAGACAATAATGGTTGGGAAACTTTTAATTGTTCAGCGGCATTTCTTTGACTCATTTTCGGGAGCTTTTCGTGTTTTTCTAAAATGTCCTTCTTCTCTAAGAGATAAATCTGTTTGCTTTGCAACACTCGACATTTTTATTTTCAACGTTACTGCACGAGAAACTGTGAACTACTGGTGTTAGTTTAGCATTTGCAAAGTTCAAATGTGTATTCTAAAAATTATACAAAGGCGCATTTTTTGTGTCAAAGAGTACCGACAATCATAAAGCAGTCGGTGACTGATGAAACGATAAAGGAATGCAGATAAACATACTAGTTTAGAGATATTACTGCAATCGCGGGCGGACACAAATCCGAGGCTCTAATACTAGTGATCGTTTACAGATTATGGCCGGAAGGTCTTCAAAAATGCTAAAAATTTGTGAGAATATTGATAACATTAGCCGAAGATTTGATCACAATAATCGCCTAATTATATTAATATACATATGTATTTGTATTGTTATGTTAAATATTGGGAGAAATGCCAGCATAATCTCAGAACTAATGCAAAGAGCATTAAAAACGGTAGAAGTATGGTGCAAGAAGGAGAACCTTAGAGTAAATCCTAGGAAAAGTGCACTTGTATCCTTCACCAAGAGAAGGAAATTGGACGGTCTACGAGCGCCGACTCTTTGCAATGAAGTAGTACAAATCAGTCAGGAGGCTAAGTTCTGAGGTGACTCTAAACTGAACTAGAACGCATTTACAAAAAATGACTGACAAATGTAAAAGGATGTTGATGATAAACCGTTGGGAAAACATGGGGTCTCAAACCACATATGACCTATTGGTTGTACACTACGGCATGTCTATGTATAACAGGAGCTACTAAAAGCATCCCAACAGCTGCTATGGAAACCATGCAGAACCTACCTCCTCTTGAGATCTATATTAAGGGAGAAGCCAGAATGGGAGCATACAGACTGAAAAATACTAGTAACTGGTGATCCCACAGTGGGTCTGGACACACCAGAATAGAAACAGCGATAATAAATCCTATTTTTGATATGGGTAGCGATACAACAATCTCCAGGATCTCCTATGACAAACCTTTCAAAGTTTTCTTGAATTGGGAAGAATTGAGAGGGAAGTAAACTGAAAATCCAAATCTGGTACACAGATGGGTCCAAAACGGGCACTACTTCTGGCGTTGGTGTTTATGAGGAAAGCCAGGGATACAAAGTATGTGCAGCACTTGGGCGATATGCCACGGTATTTCAAACAGAAATATATGCTATACAAACCTGCGCGTAGGAGAGTCTGCGTCGGCGACCGCAGGGTGGGACGATTTGCATTCTCTCTGACAGTTGGGCAACCTTAAAGGCACTAGCATCTTATCATATAGTCTCCAAACTAATATGGGAATGCCTGCAAAACCTATTGGCTCTGTCTAAACGCAATAAGGTCACACTAGTGTGGGTGCCAGGGCACAGGGGTATAGTGGGCAATGAAATTGCAGACCAGCTAGCAAGGGAAGGCTCAAAAATGAATTATATAGGTCCCGACCCGGGTCTAGGTATTACCAAGAGTGCAGTGCGTAGTGCAATTAATGAATGGATCATAACACAACACCAATTAAATTGGAACCATGCAGCTGGACAAAAGCACAGCAAACGGATGATGGGAAGACCGTCGCAACATCTGACTACTGACCTGCTTGAATTAAACAGGATACACCTTAGGACAGCAACATGTCTGTTAACACGACATGGCTGTTTGAGAGGACACATTGTATAAAATGGGGATCTACAAAAATGAACCTTTATGTAGATTTTGCAATGAGGAGGAGGAAACAGTCCCTCGTATTATTTTCGAATGTGCAGCGCTAGCTCAACGCAGATTTACTATGCGAAGCGCAATTGAACTAATAATGGAGAAAGATTTACTACATAGGCTCTTAAATCTGATCGAGGGAACTAACCTGTTCAAGTATAATGAAACCGAAGTAGGAATACAGTAGGCTACTAAGCCTCAGTGTTAGGGATGCAAAAACCAACCCTGCTCTGGTAGAAAATCAATCAGTCAAGGTTAAGGTATCTTCATTTTTGGTAGTAAAATTTCGTATTTAAACGTCGTCAGTTGTATTTTACAGCATAGATTCGTCTAGTTTGAGTCACTTAATAGCGTCAATACATCCATTCTCTCATGCTACTTCTAAAAATAACTTTATTCATCAAAAATTCCTCGTTAGATTATATTTGGGTGGATATCATCAAAATTTGCTGTGGAAAGAAACGATCGCCATCGCGATTAAAATAAAGCAGATGAGGGACGCCAAGAAATTCATCAATTCTGGTTAAACTTTCTTCGAGTTAGTCAAAATACTAGTTTTTTTGACTGCGGTCGCAATTTAAAGTGTTAGAATATAGAAATTAGAAAATAAATTCGGGGTAGAAGAGAAGGTTGGAGGTTTAAACAGGCACTGGTAAATGTCATAAGGAACATAGTGTTTATATGACATCTTAAAAATCAAGGTTAGTTAAATTTTTTTCCAATTTTAACATTCGTTAATTTCCATTTATTGATCTCAAATTTCATAAAAAATTGCCGAAAGAGTATCAAAGAATACTCCCGAATCCCACAAAGAGTTAAAAATTTATACAAATTACAAAATTCCAATTTTTTAACAAAATCCCTGCGATAAAACATTTCAGTATATAACCGTTCCGTGCTTCGCGATTTTGATAACAATAACCGATTGATAACACTAACCGTGATTACAATAAGCGGCGTATACCGTAGTAGCATTTAACATGCCTTGACAGTATTCTAAATTTGAAAAGATAGCGATGGATGACGTGAAATTAATTTTTAACGTAATACTTTATATAGCGCTAATATTTTTTTTTTTTATTAGCGTAGTAATCCACTATGTAAGTAAGTGTTTATTGAAGCAAAGCCTCAATTATGTGTAAGTCCACGTAAAAAAAAATTAACGTTAATATTAGATGACATATTAGGTCGTAAAGAGGCCGATTCGATCTCCACATATTATCCAGAATGTAATAATGTCTGGGGAATATTAAAAGGAAAAGAGTCGAAGCCCTTGCCACAGAAGAGGAGGATATTATGATCCAATATCAATGAAGTTGAGATCCGCAAACACTTTTTATTACTCACTTCCGAAAGCTACACCTGCTTTTATTAATACTTTATTTTCCCTCTTCCCAAGTTATTATCCGGAAACGTATTTTTCCCTGTTCCTTCTTATCTGGTTTTTCGCCAGAAAATACATTCGAAAATATATTCCCACCTACATAAACAAATTGAATCCAGTGCTCCGTGATAAGTACCGGCTAAATATATGCAGCATATAAATTTCAACTCATAACAAGATGTATTAAAGACCGGTCCCTGTACCGACTTATAAAATTGCCTTTAAACTTGTTGTTTGTTGTTGTATGTAAATGTATCTTTTCATTTCGCAATAACTCAACTTTTACTGATTAAATGAATGTCTTAAATAAAAAAATATTTTTTTCTTGGAACAAGATATATAAAGTCTCAGAAAGAGAATCTAGATGTCAGGTCGTACGAGTTCTTGTCCAATTATATTAAAGAAAGCAATTGTACGAGGGTATTCTGAAGAGTTTTCTGCCTAACACACAAACAAGTATTTTTTTTTGTCAAATTCAATTTTTTTTCAAAATTGGTCTATTTTTGTATACATATGTATCAAACTCAACTAGGAAGTGTGTGGTCCCTAATTCATTGAGCCACCAAAACTATTCCAACCCGACACAGACCATTCCTTTGTTCCGCTTAAATTTTACCGACATTCGACGAGACCATCAATACCACAAACAGCAAATTGCGAGCAACAGTAAGCTGCATATGTTACATGGTCCGCGATCCGAATTTCGTCATGAACAACGGACTGTATAACCGGGCCTTTACCACCATGATAATGACTATGCTTTCTGCTTTGCAATAACTATAACACAACCCATAATACTTCCCTGTACTTACCAGTTCGTTTTTCGGCGTCCTTAAACGTCACCTCTTCCAAAACGACGCCGTTACTTCTTCCTTTAGCGTTGACGGCGAAAACTACGATTCGGAACGTAACATCCGGTTCGAGATTATCGAGGAAGAACGCCGGCTCCCGATTAGACATGTTGTAACGTGGGATTGCGGAATTAGCAGAGTACAATTCGAGAAGGAAGAATTGGGTCAAGCCTCCATCGAATCCCGGTAGGCAGATGACTTCAACCGAGCTGCTGGTCTGATTGGATAGGGTGCAGTTTTTTACCGGAAAAGGTTTGCCTGAGAAAAGAGATTTTGTTTAACGCGTGGTTGAGCATTAGTGAACGCTACTTTGTGAATATTTCATGAATTAAATAGTTCCTTTTTTAAATATTATGGAGACAATCTTGTTATAAAATACGACGGTATAAAATTATTTGTACAATCAAGTTTTGGTAAAACTACACGTTGGTTTTTCGAAATTCGCTTAAATGCTTTAATTGAAAACATATTACAATTATTGTTTATTAGACAAATTTGTCATAACAAATGTAAATGTTATTTACCGAATAGGTAATAAAAATTAAAATGGATCTTCTCAGGAAGTTTTTGAAGAAATAATAAACTATTTAAGCTTGACGTCACTAGTAGGTGGGGTTTAGAAAACATCTCGAAATACTAGAAGAGCTCGTGTTAATTCTCATAGGAATTTTTTTGGTAACGGGTGATGCAAAGGTGGTTGGACATCTTTTAACATTTTTTTGTACTTTAATCAAAAACTATTGGAAGATATGCGATGGTTTAATCTTAAAACTAGAACTTTTGTTTAGAATTATCATTAGGTTAAAATCGGGGTTAAAAGGGTCCACTTTCTTCAATTTGTCTCAGTTTGGATGGAACCTTTTGAATCATGGTTTGGATGTAATCTGGACTAATTTGCTTGAGCTTATTGCTAATTCTACGTGCTAACTGATACTTGTTTCCTGCGATCCAACCCTTCTCATAAACGAGTCGACTAAGTTCTGCCCAAAAATTTTCGATAGGACGTGCCTTTGGAGTATTTGGAGGATTAATTTCTTTAGGGACAAAAACGATGTTATTTTCATTTAACCATGTGGTAACAGTTTTCGCATAATGCGAACTCGCTAAGTCTGGCCAAAAGAGAAAATCAGCTCCTTGGTGAAATCTTTCAATAAATCACTTCATGTTTGGTAGACATTTTGTCCTGTACACTTCAGCATTTATTGCTGAATCACGCACACTTCTTATGAGAGGACTTGAAACACCGGCTTTTGAAATAGCAACCAAACTAAAATTGTTGGCTCAAATTTTGCTTTACCTGCGAATCTCACTTCGTCAGGAGCAGAGTTTTCATTTTTTGTGTAAAATCCAGCATTTCCAGCGATGTTAGTGTTACCAATGGTAAAATATTTCTCATCATCTAAGATCAACACTTTTTGTGCAACTTTTAGGTTGGTCCCCATCTTCCTACATCGAACTGGAATAATTTCCATTTATTTATCCGTATATTTTGGTGTTTTTTGTCTTTCATATTATTTTAAACGTTCTTTTTTCAAATTTCTTGATATACAAGACTGAGGCACTTTAAACTTTGCCGCCATTTGTCGTTGCGATATTTCAATCTTGTTTTCCATCAATTCCATCATTTTTGTAACTTTACCCTTACTTAGCTTTTTCTCTCTGCCTTCTTTTTTCAAGTTAGTAGTAGGTTTGCCATCGTAAAACGTTTTATGATGTATATATATATATATATGGTGCTCTGGCTAAAATTTTCTTTTGCAAAGTGTCTCACCACTTCCGCCGGGGTTTATCTTCCAAGGCCAGAATAAATACGTTCTCGCAAATTTTCAATAGCAGCAGTTTTCATTCTTACAACTAACAAATAAACGATTCTCTGTTTAAGAGAAACGTTCGTACAAGACATTGACGTTTGACTCATTTGTCAAAAAAAATTCTACAGCCTACTATGCTAATTTTTCAAATGTCCAACTACTTCTGCATCAGGCGGTAAGTTATAGTAAATTTATTTAACGAAAATAAAATTCTTTTTTGTATGTATTAAAAAGTTTCATGCAATCGCTCTTTATACAAATGCAAAGTTGCCAAATTTTCGTTCGTGAATCGTTCAGCGCAATTTAGATATTTCAGATTTATGCATTTATACTTATCAGCTTCGTTTAATTCCTTTATCAGGGAAATGTGATTTAATAATCCAGAATAAGAAAGCGAATTTACGTTGTCAATATCGTTATCAATGTAAACAATGTTGCAGATAAATGAGTTTTGGATATTTTGATTGATGTCGTAATCTTGCAACGTTGCCTAATTAGACGCAGGCGCAGATGAGTCACGTGAAATAGGGGCCTTGAACTGCAGGATTACCGAGGTTAGTAATCTCTCAAAGTAAGAAACTAATGTTTATCGTTTTTACGTAATACTTGAAATTGCAGTCGAATTAGATCATTAGATTCGAGGAAGAAAAGTTTTGTAATGAAGAGGTAAAATAATTGTAAATATTTTGTATTTAATAATAGTGGTTATTAATTTCAATTGAGTATTCAGTATCATCAAAAACAAGGTCACACTGGTGTGGGTGCCAAGGCACAGGGGCATAGCGGGCAATGAAATTGCAGACCAGCTAACGAGGGAAGGTTCAAAAATGAATTATATAGGTCCTGAACCGGGTCTAGGTATTACCAAGAGTGCAGTGCGTGGTGCAATTAATGAGTGGATCATAACACAACACCAATGAAATTGGAAACATGCAGCTGGACAAAAGCACAGTAAACGGATGATGGGAAGACCGTCGCAACATCTGACTGCTGACCTGCTTGAATTAAACAAGATACAGCTTTGGGCAGCAACATGTCTATTAACAGGACATGGCTGTTTGAGAGGCCACTTGCATAAGATGGGGATATACAAAGATGAGTCCTTATGTAGACTTTGCAACGAGGAGGAGGAAACAGCCCCTCATATTATTTTCGAATGTGCACCGTTAGCTCAACGCAGATTCGCTATGCGAAGCACAATTGAGCTACCAATGGAGAAAGATTTACTACATAGGCTCTTAAACCTGATTGCGGGAACTAACCTGTTCAAGTAAAACAAAACCGAAGCAGGAATAATACAATAAGCTACTAAGCTTCAGTGTTAGGGATGTAAAGACCAGCCCTGCTTTGGTAGGAAAATCAATCAATCAATAAATCAATCATCAAAAACTATGATGTTCCAGCTTTGGAGCTTTGGATATTATTGGTAAGCAAGTTTCACGACACTTACATGCAATGAATTAGCGATAGGAAATGTAAAAAGTTGTATATTTTAATTTAATAACATCTGCATTAAAATCTATTCTTAAAACCATTTTCCTTTTGCAAAGTTTGCTCAGCTCGCGTTATAAAGTGGATAATATCTTACCCGCGGCTACAACTTGAAAAATGCATGGGTTGACCTGATGACCTACGGTGTTGGAAGCCCAGCAAGACAGCAATCCGTAGTCCATTTCGTGCACCGGCGTATATCTAAGCACGCTCATGCTGCCGTTGCTCGTTTTCGCGAATCTCTCCGAATCCACGTCCAGAGTCTCTCCTGAATTATTAAACTTCCACCTGTACGTCTTCGTGGGAGGATCGGCTTCAATTTCGCAGACTACGTCAATATTTTCCCCTCGCGAAGCTCCAAGTACGATGATACGATCGGTCTTGCATATTGGTGCATCTGGAAGTAGCGAATAATTTAATAGTAGTAATTGAAAAGGATTACTGTTCAAAGGTTCTTTAAGATGGCAGTTAGGAATTTTTTGGGTCGTTCAACTCGTGTAAAATACTGGTTGGCACCTTTATGTGGAAGAAATGTCCAAGTTATTCACTTTGTTGTATTGCAATAATTTGAATGAGCGCGCTAGGTGATGTAATTATTACGCAGGTTCTAATTGGCAACCTGTTATTTTATAAACTTTGGTATTGGTACATTTCGTTTTTGCTTAAATTTTTTGTGGAGTTTCAAATAAAGCGATTAAAATTGTTACCAGGCGAAAGATGGCGCTATTAAGCGCTTGAGGTTGTCGTGCGCCACACGATCTTGCCTATATGAATGGCAGGCCCCTGTATTCAACAATTCTAAGTAAACCACATTATTTTTCAAATTGAAAATTTCTTCAGTTTGCTTTATATCGTGTTATAAAGCTGCAGTTGTTTGCTGTTGGTTTATAATTTCAAAACTGCTTAACTAAAAAAAAAATAAGGTCGATAGGTGGTTTAACTTTTCGCCTTGAGTCAAAGTAATATTTGCTGCACCAATGTTGTCTTCCTTATTGACAATTCTATTATATTTATAAAGACTACCACTGCTATGGTAATTGTTTGCAGGCCTGTTGTTAATAAAGAATTACAGTCCCTGGCCATATTACTTGAAACATGTCATAAATCAACCCTCTTACCTGGAAATTCCCATCCTATTATAGTGATATTATTTTGCTTTGAATCCGATCGTTTATAGGGGGACTAGATTATTGTATCGATAAATAAAAATACCAGAGAAATGATATTTAGAAGAGTAAAGTACGTATATATAAATATTTCAGTTATCAACTTACATTTAGCGAGTTCACAGTTTAGAGAATGCATTGATATTTTTTAAAATATTTCGTCATAACCGTATAGAAGCTAAGTTGTGGAGTATCGTTAAGTGTTTTGTGTTGATATATCGTTATTGCAAAGGTAAAATTGTTATTTTATCTCTCTCTTAATAATTAATTATTTGGAATTTGAAAAAAATTGAAATATTTGGGTTTTTTTGTAGAAAATGCCCGGGAAAAATTTAGCAAGTGAACAAAAAGCCGCTATACGAGCTCTTCTACAATCAAACAAACATTAACAACGAGAAATTGCAAAATTACACAAAGTATCTCCTTCTTCTGTATCGCGTTTAGCTAGAAACTTAAACGAAGGAGCTAGCACATCCACACAAAGACGGGCAAAGTGCGGTCGGAAAAGAAAAACTTCGAAGAGATCTGACCGTGAAATTGTTCATTAGGCTTTGAGCAATAGATTTGCTACAATTAAAATGATTCAAAAAAATCTACAAGAGAGAGGAATAGAGATTTCGAGCAGAACTGTCAGGCGCCGATTGCAATGTTGGGACATAGCTTAACTATAGACTCCCAGGGTTAAAATAAGAAGATTTAACCCAACTTACCTATATCCAAAGTCGCCTTGTTAAGTTGGTACAAGACGTGAAAGTTGTTCCCGATCCACAGTTACTGATTTCAGGCTTCATAGGAATACGCTGCGCATCGTCAATACACTCAACAAGAAACTCAAAAAAACAACCTCGAAATTATTAAAACACGTCCAACTACAAACAAAAACCAAACGAAGATCACAAGAATGCCAAACTAGCTACTTAATGTTTACCATATTAAACTTCTATGCTTTTGACATGTAGCAAACAAATGATACTTATTTGTCGTTAAAAGATAGTATTCCGGTTAACTAGATTATTGCTAGATTATTGCTAGATTATTGCTAGATTATTCCTATCACAAAAAGCATATCATCAGATCAGATTTTATTTTTTTCCGGAGAAACCGTAATAGTTATCAAAAATTGCAAAGATACAAAAAATTTTCCTAAAGAAAATATCTTTTTTGTAACAAACAATTGAAAGTTCTCAGTCTAAGCACTAGAAAGTTATCACCAAATTTGTATTGCAACATTTTAATTTAATACACTTACAACCTACGGATGAAGATCAAAACCATCTCGAAACGTGACTTATAGTCACAAAACACTCCATACCAAAATTATAACAATCGATCAAAGCCTCCTATTTTTATACGCAAAATTATTTTTTTTTCAAACAACTTTCACGTCTTGTACCAACTTAACGAAGCGACTTTGGATATAGGTAAGTTGGGTTAAATTTTCTTATTTTAATCCCAGGAATCTGTAGTTAAGCTATGTCCCAACATTTTGGAGACACCCAGTATATTTGTAAGCTTAGTTAAATAAAGTTAGAATTTTTTAAAAAACGAGTCCCGTTTATATTTGACACACCCTCGTATATATACCGGGTGCGCCATTAGTGTGTCGGCGGAGTTTAGCGTGAAAACTACCAAAGCTGGAGAAATGAGTTTTTATGTACGTATATAGTATACCATAGCGTCTTTTGTAAAATTATTTGCAGATATACAGGATGTTCCAAATTTCCGCAATCGTCTTCAACTTTTTTATTTTAAATTGATTGCCATATTTTTTACTAATCAAGCACTGATGAAAATTCCGTATTTCCTAAATATTGTAATTTATCACTTCAGCCAAGAGGGTTTGGGTTGTATATAAAATAACCGGTTAAAATAATAAATTGCATACATATTACTACATTAACCACCTTTATCGGTTATTATGTATGATACCCGGTTATTATGCATACTAACACATTTATCAAAGTAACGGTAACACATATATTTTTCGATTATTTGCAGTAGTAGAAACAATATTTCTAAATCAAAAGGAATTGGTTAAGGGAATCTTTTGATGTGACATTTCCTCAGGAACTGCAAATGAATCCCTGGAAGCAATATTTTCTGTTGACTCCGTATTCCAGCTAGTCAATATTTTCAAAGCTATCCCGATTTCCATGGAACCATGCACGCGGAAGCTATTATCTAGCGAATTTATAGAACAATGCAAAACATTTATTTTGCATACGCTTCATACGTGGAAAAGTTCCTGGCACGTGTAAATATGAAACATTTCCAATTTTCTCACGGGCGTACCGTAACTCACATTCTTACCTCTAACGATCCATGACTTCAGCTTATTATTGTAGCAGACAGCTACAAACGACCCGCACATTTCTAAACACGCCAACAACATATGGAGGAATAACGGTCGGGATAATGGTAACTTCGGCCGCTTCAACAATAATAACTTCGAGATGCAAATAGCCATCGGGAAGATTACCTACTTTTTCTTCTCGTCCTCCTACTCCTTCTACCACCGGCAGTGATCATTATGGAAAAACTGGCGAGCGTTTTAGCGATCGTTTATCTTAATAATGTATGCTATTTTCACACGCCTTTGCCTAGTACGACTAATACGCGATTTTTCAAAGAAATGCGAAAGAACGCCAACGACAGCCGAAGCGTTGAGAATGCCGTAAATTCGTGCGAAATAATGGGGAACATTGTTAACTTTTCATATGGCGTTTCGATTCTAGGAACGTATGTATGTATGATTTATGTACAGACTTGTTGCAGAATATTGGTACGCCTTTCCACGTGCAAATTACGTTATCTTAACGTAATCTTTGGCTTCCATGATATGTTAAAGCAATACACTGTACTGGAGCTGATAGAAATTAAATTTCTGCAGGTATTCTATAGAGAATACATTAAATTGTACAAGATGAACGAATGTTAAAATAATTTAAAGAAATTTAATAGTTATACTTTGTCGCGTTTCTTCAAGGTAAATGTCTATTGTTTGACATTGCTATTTGGTATAAAAATATTTTGCAATTACATAAATACGTTTGTTGTTTACGTCCCAGAAAACAGTATTGGACCTTATTTAGAATAGGATAGAATATAACTTTATTGTCCAAAAGAAGTTCCGATTACAGGACAATGATAAATTCATAATATAACAAAGTAGGTTTCCATACCTGAATATAACTGCAGAAAAATAAAATAATTAAAAAAAAATGTAACAAATTAACGCTAAATAAATGTGAGTGTACTGTCAAAAAGAATTCCAAGATCATGAAAGGTTTCACTGGTGGATAATAGTATGCCACACAGGAGGTAGGTATTAACTAGAGGTCCTATTTCTTTGTATATGTAACTTTGCAACATTTAGCAATATTAAGTTTCAGGTCATTGTTCTCGCACCTCTCCGCGAACACATCCAAGTTGCGTTGGAGCAAAGCAATATCATCAGGCCCAGAAATCATTGAATAGATTTCTAAATTATCAGCGTAGGTCAATGTAGGATAGTATATATAATAGTAATGGTCTTAAATTAGATCCTTGGGGTACACCCGACGTCATGCTATACTCCGTTGAACTGAATCAGCTGTAGTATACACAACCACTTCGATTCTTCAGGTATGATTTCATCAATGCCAAAAACGAAGAAGAAAATCCAAATGAATTGAGCTTATCACGGAGTATATGATGGTTTATCCTATCAAAGGCGTGGGATACATCTGTATAGATGACATCTACTTGACCGTGAGTGTCTAAGGGTTCACTAATATACTGTGTCATACTTGCTAAATTGGTTATAGTAGAACGACTCGACATAAATCCATGTTGTGTCACCTTTTTTGAAAACCGGAACAATCCGCGCTCTCTTCCATTTTCTGGGGAATGTAAGGGCTTTCAATCTATCGTTCAATATAGTAGTTAATGGTTTAACAAGCGCAGAACGACAATGTTTAACAATGCAAGATAGTACATCATCGTCACCCGCGGTAAATTTATTACTGAGATGTGACATAATAGAAAGTAGACAGTCTTCAGTAACAAAGTTAGGACAAACTATAGAAATTGTAAACATGGATTCAGTTGGCGTCACGTCTCTACTTGTAACGTAAACTTCAGAAGATAAGTTGGCAAAGGAATTAACAATTTTTTGAGGGTAATCGAATGTTGCTTCGCCATCATGTAGAACACTCGGTATCCTAATAGTACGACGTTTCTGGTCAACGTGTTTCCACAATGCAGATGTGTCCAACTTTATGCTTTTTTGTACATTAGATAAGTAATCAGCATAGGCAGCTGATATTTTTTCTTTTATTAAACTATGATGTCTTTTACAATTGTTCTGATATGTATGATTTCCCGAAGCCAACCATTTCCTGCTATAGTAGTTTTTCGTCTTAATGAGCTGTCTAATTTCAAATGTAAACCAAATTGGAAACCTGTTACACCGAGGACACATTGGTTTTTTTGGGACGCAAATTTCAAAAACCTCATTAAGATGTAAATAAAAATGTTCAACAGCTTCGTCTAAGCCAGTATAATCCGAGAGAAATGTCCAGTTAACATCATTAGCAAAGCACTTCCAAATCTGCATGATGAAAATCACAATATGTATTGTTAGTAGGCGGAAATGGGACTTTGCACTCAAACTTGGATATATATCCTTAGTTACAAAGGGAATATCAGCATGATTGACAGAGGTGTTAAAATTTTCAGATGTAAATACGAGGGATGATTGTAAAATAAGGTTCCCAAAGCCCTACAGCAGCAATAAGACGTGTTAGGCGAAATCCGACAACATTGGCGTGTGCAGCAGCTCTCCCACTCTATATACATACCATTCCTGTCTCGCTACGCCGCTCAGTGTTGGCTAAGCAGCCACGCGAGATGGAACTCCCGATTGCCGCTACCGCCAGGTGCGAAATTTGCGCTGCCATACGTTTTTTAAACGCGAAAGGGATTCCACCTATAGACATTCATCGTCAATTAATCGAAGTTTATGGAGAAAAGTGTATAGCTGTTCAACACGTCTGCAAATGGTGTAGGGAATTCACTGGAGGTCAGACGGAAATTCACGATGAAGAGCGGAGCGGAAGATCATCAGTTTCAGAGGAAATCGTTGAAATGGTCGAGAGCATACTGCTTGAAGATCGGAGGGTCACCATTCGTCAACTCGCTCTTCGGATTCCTGAGATTTCCAACACCACAATTGAAAAGATTTTGACTGGCGGCAGAATTTTACGACATGGGGATACAGAAGTTGGAGCACCGTCTGCAAAAATGCTTGGATAGAAATGGCGATTATGTCGAAAAATAGCTTAAGTTTTTACCTTTAAAACGATGTGTAATGTTAAGGAAATAAAGAATGCTGTCTATTTTTAAAAAGTATGGGAACCTTATTTTACGATCATCCCTCGTACTAAATCAAGATTTCTATTATCCACATTTAGTACTATGCTAACTTGTTTCAGGTTCATGCCCGAGCAAAAATTCTGTAAATTAAGCAGTTTAGTGCAGGATGGATAATTACTAATTACACGAATAATATGGCAAATTGAAATCCCCCAATAGAATAACTGCGGTATTTGATAAATAAAAGTCAAGAGCGTTGGTAAATAATTCAATATCCAAGGCTGAAATATCAGGTGATATATAGACAAGACAAATAAGGCATTTAATTGGGACTACACGTTTGCAAGTAATTACATCTATTAAAGGAACTTATTGTTTATGTTTGAAGGTATATTCTTATTGTTGTATGTTGTTATAAAAGAAAACTAGCTTCTTTGGTTATACCGCTTACTTGTTTTGTTCGTTATCGTACTTGAATCTAGTTAGGTTACATGAAGTAGTCACGACAGGGACACCAACTTAGATCCAGTTACATATAAAAAATATTTAAAAGCAAAAGATACCAGAATATAATAAAAGTAGTAAAATGTCTCAACATCTATGGAATGTTGTCTTCTGTTTTATCGATCGACTTGATTGATTATTTTGCTTTAGGTTTGTTGTCAAATATTTGCAAACACCCAGTAATTTTATTGCAGACCGCTATCAAGAAATAAAAATAATCTTTGGGGCATATTTGCTAATTTAAAAAGTTCTATTTAAGTTAATTTAGAGAAAAAGTTTATCAATAAAAATATTCGGAGATAAGTTCTGTACAACATAAAATTATACTTAGGTATACAGGGTGTTCAGTTTCTACAACACGATACAAATTTAGTTTTTTAAATGGACCAGCCTGTATACTATTACGTCTTTGGACTCCTCTTTTTAATTCATGTCAATTCTCTTCGATATTCATGTGCCCAGCCCCGCCACCCCCGGATTTTGAAATTTCCTGTATGTTATCATTTTGTGCCGTTTTGTACGGCAAAAAGAAAATTTTGTGCTTTAATATTAACGGAGCTATAATGATTTCTTTTTGGCGGGGCTAGGGACATGCCAGCCCCGCCACCTGGGCATTTTGATATTTCGTATACGCTATAATTTTGTGCTCGTTTTGTGCCGTTTTGTGCCGCAAAAAAAATCTAAAATTGATTCAATAAAGCTGCTCTACTGAACAATTGAGATTTTGAACTTAACATAGTCTGACTCTGGAGGGGCCAATGAAGCAGCATTTTTGAAGGTGACAATTTTGATATGGTACCATGATCTAAACAAACGTCCACTCAACGTAATTTAAACAATATTTTATCCCACGTCTGAGATAAACTAAAATACAGACAGTTAACTTTAATTGGATTTAAAATGTTTTTTTTTTGTTCAATTTAATCCAATTAAAACATTTAAAATGTTAAAAATGTAATTGTTTAGCATCTATAGCTGTAGCAAATTTGCAAGAAAGAAGATGACGGAATCTTTCCAATTCCAATTACCTAAGTGAATGCGAAATCGAGCTTGTAGTTACGGAGCACATTTCGAATTTCCCTCGAAAGAGTATACGGTTTTTACCGGTTCTTTTTTTGTTTTTCAACGTATATTGCTCGATCCAGCGTAGACCAATAGCTTGCGGCGGTTGCTTGATTATTATCCTGAGATGGGCTTAAAGTAAACTTCGCTAAATAACATAATAACCTCAGGCAATTTGAAAGCAATCAATATGTTATATCAGGCTTTGCTAACAATCAATTTCCTTTTCTATTTTGTCTCCCTGCTTGAGATTATATCCTTTCAAGAAAAGCAAAGATAACGTGCCGAGGACAAAATCGTATTCTAGTATGTTCTTCGCATATGAATATGAATACATGAAAACAGTTTCAACCAATCTCGTTCTTTATTTACATATAACGCATTTAGTTGAATCAGTTTCTAGGTCGTAGCAGCTGCCAAAGTTATATAAATTCTTATAAAAGATAGCTAAAGCTATGCGAGCTTTAATAATTGGCATTATTGGTTACGAGAAAATCGTTTATCAGGACAAACTGTATTTTTTATTTAAGGTACCAGAATACTACAGGGTGTCTAAATCTTCTGAAACTCTAGAATTGTATCTGCTGTGTGAATGGTAGAAAGTCAACGCAAGTACGCAATTTAATTTCGTAAAAAATTACACTACAAAATTATAAATATTTCGAAATTTGGCCAAAAATAATGCCAGTACAGTACCTTATTCTATTAATGGAGCCACTCATGGCAAAGCATTTTTTAACCATTCACATGAACAGGTACCCAAGCGCTCATGCGCACGCCATCTCGTGTTAAGAAGTCCAAAAATTGCTCGAGAGTTGGTTTGGAGGAACAGTACCCGGGTTTTGTCGCTGCTTTCTAGACGGAAGGCGTGTATCTCTTGGCACTAGATGGCGCCAAGATATACCTGGTTCATCGTTTCGAAGGATAGTGGTATAAGCCGTGCCGATGACGTCGGGTAGACAGAAACATGTCCGTTGGCTAGCGTTTTTTCTCTCCTCGCATTGCTTTTGCCGTGTGTGATTTCATCAATACCATGAGGAGCATTATTTTTGGTTATTGTTCCTAGGTATTTTTTGATGTAATTTCTGAAATCTGTTGTAAATAGACAGATGAAACCCATATTACATTGGTTTATTTCTAGATGGAGAAAGTATAAATGTAAAGTAATGCCATCACCTATCCACCATCTATGGACGCGCGTTTCGATGTTATACATCTCGTCGGCATAGCTTTGTGGAAGGCAACGGCATTTCAATATTTTAAATCGTATATATACGAAGTAGATGTTTACATGTACGCATGAGGAAATCTAATTAGATATCCTCATTTGTACGTTTTTGTCGAGTAAATTACTGCAAACGCTTCTACAGAACTGAACAAATCGTATTGCTACTAATTCTGACGCGACAGTAGTCTCAACTGCTGGCTTAAACCGCCATAGGTTAATTAATTGAAAAAAAAAAGGATTGAGGAAATAATAAAACACAGAGGAGGAACAAGCAAATTTTAGTAAATATGTTAAGTGGTCCTAATTCGACGGCCAGGGCTTGGTTTGCTAGTTATCGATCACCCTATCAATACGGAAATATTTTTAAAAGATATTCCTATCAGGTCTACTATGTCATCAGAAAATTTTAGCTTCTTATTATTTAAATACTAGTGACGATTTTACAGTTCCTGAAGGTTAGGACAACCAGCATGTGCTTTGTTGTAAAAATATTTGCTGCAATTGAGGATAAAATTCATCGTTGTTGCTATCAACCTCCTTCGTACTTTTCAAGTTCTATTGTTAACATTAATACAACGTTCAGTAGCCAGCAATAAATTACGTTCTTAGCACACAACCGCTGCTTTAAGTATCGCTTAATAAATAAAAAGTACAATGCTTGAAAGCATACACAATTTAAATTTAAATACACCTCATTTGAAATTCAATTAAAGAGACTTTATGGCATTAGTTCGTGAAATAGGACAGCAAACATTGCAGAAGTTGCAAGTTTTAATTCGCTGAAAAGGATCGTCAATCTTCCGACATACTATCGTAAATATACGGTTCAGGAAGGCGGTAGAAAATTCCTTGAGTAGGGTACTAACTCTATTAATTTGAAGACCGTGCGATGGTTTTTTATTTTTCATAAGAATATTACAAGTCCACTTCTGACTTAAATGAAAATAGGGCTTAGGGATTAATTTTCAGAATAGTCATTTATTTTGTTGGAATCAATTATATCGGAAACTATTGATTCTTTAGCACAGCTTCTAATTTAGGAAAAAGTAAAACAATAAATGGGCAATCACTTTCTTTTGCCAGAAATTCTCGAATTCAGAAGAAGAATGTAGATCTTTTTCTTCTGAAAAAAAACTCCTAATCTTTTCCACACTTTTAATAACCACTGGCTCTTTTGTCTCTGGTATAAACCGCTGTCGCTTCAACATTGTGAGCAGCCAATTGGTTCCTTTTTATAACATGGTAAAGTCGAGAACTTTCAATGCATCTATGTTTTTTTTTCTCTGCTGTAGTGAGCAATTTCCAATGGAAATAACTATCTCAACTATCCGCCTCTAAAAGATTTAATGAGCGTTTTCACATTCTCTAACACGATAGCAGCACGACACTGACAACGATGCCGGTGGACATCAAATCTCATATAAATAAAGGGAACCCTTTCACACTTACCGAAACGTCGGCGTCGTGTCGTAGCATGCAATGTGAATGGTGTCGTGTTAGTATCGGTGCCGGGCCGTGATGGTGTTGGTGCTGTTGTTGGTGAATGTGAAAACAATCCTGTAGCTCTTCAGGGTCGGATCATAACACAGAACCATTGTTTCATCGTCTGTGACAATGGACTCCAAAATCGATTTCGGGTCGTCTCCACACATGTTTAAAAACGAGCGCGCACATTCGACCCGACGTTCACGTTGGAGAGCAGAAAGAAGATGCGGTACCCATCAATCTTATTCATGCCCAGATGGTTAATGAGAAGACATCACTGCTAATTCCTTCACGTTCAAACGACAATCTGCTACAATGTCTTCAATAATTGAAATGTTTTGAAGCGTTATCAGTTCAACTGGCCAACCGGGGCACTCATCATCATCAAGGGATTCTTGCCCCAAACGGAAACATTTTGCCTACTTTTTTACAATGGAATATGAAGGAGATAAATCACCGTAAACGCCGTCTAAACGTTATTTAATTAAATTCCAAATATAACATTACTTTTAATACACTAACACTAGTGTAACTAGCGTAAAGAGTTCCAAAACCTGGTATATTAAGTCGTAGATTGTTAATGAGATTTACAAACAATAACGGTCCTAATATAGAGCCTAGTGGCACACCGGGCGCAACACCGATAGGTCCAGAAACGTGGTAGGCCAAAGAGCCTCTGCCGTCAACATCCGGTACCTCTGTATTTAACGTAACCCTTATTTAAATTGAAGAACAGCTGCTTTATTTTTCCCTAATTTCTAGTGTAAAAAGAATGATGCATTATTAATTACTTGGACGGAATTCGCGTAAAATTCTTTCTGAGAAATTCTGCTTCTAAAAGATTTTATAAACTGTAAGCATTTAACCAACGCTTAAATCAATATAAATAAGTCCATCGTTACATTTTTTCCCGCAAAGCGTCCGTTTAAGTCCCTTTATTTTCGCCTCCTCCGCATTTTTATTATCTTGCCGGTCCGGCGGAGTGGTCCATTAGAGTGCGCTACGTGTCGTTGTCCCAGACCTGAGCTGGCCTGTCACAACACTGGTGATGTATTACTTTGACCAGGACACTCGTTATCCCATGGTAATACCGCACTAAATAAACTAAATTCGCCCGCCGAATAAATATTTAAAGTGGTTGTACGAATGGATTGGAACCCATCTTTTTCCGTTCCCCGGGTTACGGATTAACTTAGCAGAAAAAGGCCGTCGGAACGATGGTAACCACGGACCCTTGCGATAATGAACGAAAATAACATACTAATAGTCTTTCTTTATGAAGTTTTTTTAATACGTCAACGTAAAAGGAAGGATGAGGCCGCCGGTTGAGTTATGAATGCTTAACATTTTTCAGTTTTTTGACCGTCGTCTATTGAGATTGGTTTGATTGATGTGGTTCACAATGAAGAGCAATTTTATTTTTATATTTGCTGTAGTATCCATGTAAAATATAAGTATCTTCCTCTTGCATACGATGATTTAGGTAAATTATAAGATTCAAGGAAAAGAAGTATTAGCAGTTTTCTCAAGCAGGTATTTTAGATCTTGCCTTCGCCTATTTGTCAGTTATCCTCAGAAAATTTGAAGTATTAGAAGGAGTGAAGTCAATAAACCACGATTTTCAACACAAATTTAGTGGCGGTTCGTGACTTTTTGACGAGGGGGGCGCAATTGAAAACAATTTTGATAAAGATGTACCCTTTAGTTTAAAATGGTCCTTGAAAAAAGCAGGAATTGCTGACAGATTATTGATAAATACGCGCCCTTTGGCATGCTGAGAGACTGCTTGGGGGGTTAAGCTGGTGAGCGTAGCAGTAAGTAAGGCGCAAGGATATTTATTTTAATGTTTGTCGTTCATCCTTAATTCATTTAAATCCTCAAATGTATTCATAAATCTTGCTACTAAAGATATGTCTAAATACGTTTACTATTTTACACCAATTTGTACAACTGTAGTTGCGACAAACAATAAATCCGAGATTTTTAAGTTGACTTCAAACGGCCTCATGGAGCCACCGCGTCTGTAAATATGACCTTACCACCACCACTCATCGTAGTGTATCGTAGAGTATCGTTATTGCTAGAGTTGGCCACGCGTGCCAACAGGCAGCTGTGTCGTATCTATACGGTTACATACAAGTCTCAGTGTAGCTTCGACCTTCCATTAGCGCGGTACGTGTTGTTAAGAAATGTTGCGTACGTCGCGCAAACGACCCAAGGCGGACCAAGAGACCAGAGAATTTTTAGCCGAAATTCCTGACTTAACGTATGATGGTGCTAAAATTGAATGTGTAGTATGTAATGTCCCGTTGATGAGTTGGTCCAAAAGGGATTGTCTACGGCACGTAAACAGTGAACGGCATGCTTCAAAAAAAACTTGCACACGAGACTATGACAAATTTATATTTAATTTATGTGTTACTTTTATTGTATGTAATATACCGTTTAATTTACTAGACAAGGAAGCGTTTGTCTTGTTTTGGAGTAACTATTCGGAGTACAAATTACTCGGACATCGTTACGAAGGATAGTGCCATCTGCTCGTGAATATGTTGAAAAAAGAATTAAATCGGGGTTGAAAGAAAAAAAAATGTCGTTATGTGTGGACGAAACGACAGATTGTAAAAAACATTCGGTCGTTAATATAATGGCACGTGAAATGGAACCGCATCAATTGTCACCTTCAATTCTATTAGCTTCCAACGAATACAACAATGTACTGCCGAAGTAATTGTAAAGTTAGTGTTAAATACATTGGAAAAGTTTGAACTTTCAACAAACTAACTGTTGATGTTTATGAGTGAACATGGTTTCTGTAGGCCGGTCTCTTAAAAAGCATTCTGTTAACTTGTTACACATTACGTGTAAAATTCATGCTCGCAATCTTCCGGCAGATGGCATCAGAAAATGGTCTCCTGAGGTAGACGCTTTAATAGCGCATACAAAACCAGTGTTTGTCAAATCCCCGAAACGTATTCGCGAATTTCACAGACTGTGCCCCCGTATACTTGAGTCACCAGAACCTATTCTTACTCGTTGGGGAACTTGGTTAAATGCTGCGTTTTATTATCATAAATATTATGAGAATATTAAGAACGTGGTTTTACAATTCGATCCAAAGGAAGCTGCCGCTATCAAGAAAAGCCAGCCGAAATTTCAAGATAGTCGGGTTAAAACGGAGGCAATAGAAAAGTTACAAGATCCTTCGGTATCGTTAGTGGAATCTGTGCAAATAGTGCAACATATTCACGCACAGCTATGCGCGATAGAAGACGCAAAAAATGTTTGTGTTCTAGAAAAATTTGAAAGTGTTTTAGAGAAGGATTCTGATTTTAGCACATTAAGACACATTTGTGAAGGTGCGTCAATAGAACCGTTAAGTTGTTTCAAAGAATATTTTAATTACGCAAATATAACGTAACTAGATGTAGAACGTTTATTCTCTGTATATAAACACATTTTTTCCTCGCGCCGCACTCGGTGTGTCGAAACAACTGTTGAAACATTATTCACTTTGTGATTTCACGGAGGACTCTTAAAATGGTAAGTGTTTGAGCACGCATTATTTTATTTTTATTTAACAACTACGCGAAAGTATTTAAGACAGCAAACATCTACACACAATAGCTCTAGTGGAACCCGAGGCCTAATCGGAACAACGCCGCTGCCCGTTGGTGCGCGTGGCCAACTGTAGTTATTGCTATAAAATTACGAGATATTTCACCAACTGCATAACATGCCTAATACGGTATAAAAAGTACAACGCGTGACAATAGTTTAATGTAAACAAACACAAACAAATGAAAACTGCGCTGTTCTTGTTTACTTTTGCAATTTTTAACATGCACTCTACGTTTTTTCTATCTTAACACGTTCAATTTTCTGCGATAAATTGACATTTACGTGTCAGCAACGTGAAACTTACTAGCACGTTCATAGCGACAAAAAAAAATTAAGTACCCATATCGTTCTGGCAACATTGCATATAAGGAGCTTTTTTACAAGACGCAACATGTCCACATTAAAAAAAAAGTCGCTTATAGATGATGTGGCGACCTATGTTAGCAGTAGAATATTACATCGTCAATTCTGACCAAAGCCTTACTAATTCCATCCAATATACACGGCAAAGTTAATGTTAGTTTCAAAACGTAACATGTCACAGCGTTTACAGAATTAAAGTGCAACTTGTCCATATAATCATTAGATATGGCTGAAGTTAAAGCAAAGTCCACGTGCTTGTTACGTTTTCCTTAAAGATTTGTGTTATTTATACGAGGGTAAGTTAAATATTATCTACACTTTCGCCATAACAAGCGTTGAAGGTTATCGTAGTGGCGGCTGCTTGCGCATGCGTTGAGTTGGCCCCTCTGTAGTCATGTGTGCGGAATTTAATCACGGTCGCGTCATTTGCCTGCTAGCTACAACAGCATTAGTATGTCAGCTCCGCTATCAGTTTGCACCAAAGAGGAACAACGAGTAGTGATCTAATTTTTGTGGTCAGTAGGTGTGAAAGGTGCTGAAATTCACCGGAGACTTTTGTCACAATACAGGAACAGTGCTTTATCTCGTAAAAGCGTTTTTTTGTGGATCGAAATGTTCCCTCTTTTTGTGTTACGCTCGTGCGGCCACTTTGAAACATTTCGATCCACAAAAAAACGCTTTTACGAGATAAAACACTGTCCCCGTATTGTGACAAAAGTCTCCGGTGAATTTCAGCACCTTTCACACCCTCTGACCACAAAAATCGGATCACTGCTTGTTGTTCCTCTTTGGTGCAAACTAATAGCGGAGCTGACATGCTTATGCTGTTGTAGCTAGCAGACAAATGACGCGATCGTGATTAAATTCCGTACACATGACCACACTCTCAATGCATGCGCAAGCGGCCGCCACTACGATAACCTTCAAAGTTTGTTATGGCGAAAGTGTAGATAATATTTGATTTATCCTCGTATATACATGAATAGCAAGAGAACAAGTTACTTCATAAATAGCGTCGATCCTTGTTGAAATAATGGATGGAAAATTGGTGAGTAAAGTGGCTGATAGGGGCAGTAGAAAACGCTAACGTTTTAAAGGAAAAACGAAGTTAGAAAAGAAGAAAGCAAGGTAAGTCTTATTGCTAACCCAATTTTGTACGTTTGTAACTACCAAGACTTCCTATTCAAGAATATCGTCATCTCACTTTTACATGTGGGTTGAACATCAATGCGGCCGAGGCTTAGGTACGACTGGTTCGGCAATGATTCATTTTTTAAATAATAATGATTGGACTGGTGTACAAAATATTAGATTCTTTGCCGACGGCTGTGGTGGGCAAAATAGAAACAACCATATTGTCTGCCTGTTGCACTGGTGACTTTACATGCATTCACCACGTAATGTTAAACAAATTGAAGTACCTAGTTTCCCAGTGACTGGTCAGTCCTATCTTCCAGCGGACATAGCCTTCGGAAGAGTTGAAAAAAAGTTAAGAAGGCATGCAGAAATTCGTTTACCCAAAGATTACCGTGAAATTTATAGCAAATTTGGAATAGATTGGCAAGCTTATGATATAAAATTTGTGCTGGATATTCTTAAAAAGGCTGAAGGACTAAGCGAATAAGAAAGGCAATTTTTCAAGAAATTTACGAATCATAACTCCAATATAAGTCACGTTAAATGTAAATACGAGATACACTACAGATTCCAGGATAACTCCTTAGTAAAATCCCTTAAAAACGCTGTCGAGTTACCATTACCGAACTATGCGAAAGAAATTTCACAAGATAAAGGAAAGGCCGTTGATATTCTATTAAGAAAACGTTCCTTATCCAGTAAGGAATAAGGATAAATTAAATTTTTATTTTGAAGATCAAAAGGACCACGTTACTTTCAATGAACAACATGATGAAAGTGGCCAATTATGTAACTGCTTAGAACAAGACTGCGAAACGAAACATTAACCTACACTTAGTAGTTTATATTTTTAATTTAGAATACGTTTTCTTCCTATTTAAAAATAAAGTTTTTCTGCGGCATTAAACGATTCTTATTTAGTTCTTAAAATTGCAGAAGAAAAGTTTGTTTTCGAAACTCAAAATGCCAGAATTTTTTTTCAAAATGAAACGTCCAAAAGACCTTTTGGAAATTCTACGAGATAAAGCATTTTTCAGGAGTGATTTTTTTGTCTAAAAAGCTTTATGTAACAATTTTCATAAATAAGAAAAAAATAGGTTAGTTAGATATGGGATAATACCGTCAGAAACTTTTCTCATTTTCTCTAAAAGTGCTTTGTTACGTTTTGTAAAAAAGCTCTTCTTATGATTTCCGTAAGAGCAATACTTCCTTCTGAGATTGGGATGGCCTATACGAATTTCGTACAACTTCCGGAAATTTTTTACTTGTAAGGTTAACAGAACTGAGAAATGCTCTTGATTTTGAGTATTGTTCTTCCTTTTAAGGCGTCTTTCAACTTACAAGAAAACTGGCTATGATTTAAAGTATAATTGGTTTGTAAAATTAAGTTAAAAACGACGGGTTTACATTAACGAACCATACACGATGCATTGTTTATTATTCATTGGTTTCACTGGCACGGCGGCGTGTGGTTTTGTTTGGCACGCACGTAGCGTGAAAGTACATTCGCAACGTAGACAAGCTAGTTAGGTAGATGGATTGCCTACAGGTGTTGTAAAACTGAAATGGGATTGCAAATTCGCTCTCCGAAGCGAAGAGATCGGAGCGGAGGTAACGGCGGAGGCGGTGGGACTTTCGTCTCGTCTAATTATTGAGGTAAATAGTACTTACACTGAACGCGAAATGCGAGCTCGTTACTGAGTGTCTCCCCTTCATTGTTGACTGCCGAGCAGACGTACCTTCCGGCGCTCTGTCTCGTGACCCTTTGGAGAACTAGGCTCTGGTTACTTCGGATTACTCTTGCCGACATGTTGTGGTTTAGCACGATACCCTGCCGACAGCAAAACGGTTCGTTAGATATTATATGATAGATTTCCATACGGAGTAAGTAATATACAGATTGTATCTCTAAATATGTTTTTTATGCACAAAATGTATATGTAACGTAAACATTTTTCTCTTAAAAGTCGATAAGGTAATAACTAGGGAGCGGACTGACGGCTGTTTCTATCGACTATGAATTACACGGCATCGGCTGGCTGCAGTCGTTCAGCTTTGGCATACATATGCATTAAAGGTTGAGATACTCGTATCGGTCATACGTGGAACATGAGGTTGTATTTTACTTAATAAAATTAAAGTAATACGCATGCAAGTTACATTCGGCATGATTTATGCACATTAATTATTAACACATATCCTAAATTTGCTTGTCTGAAATGGGTCTGTTTGTCAGAATATCCTTAAATATAGAGACACTTTTCTAGCATCGCAATTAGTGAGATATGCATTCGAAAAGGAGATATAAGATTACTGCATCCGTTATTTTCATTATATGCAATATTTTTGTTGCAGAAATGTTTTAGTATATTTAGAACGGGATTAAGAGCAAAATCTGGATGAAATATTTCAAAGGAGTACCAACATTGTTGGATATATTCTTCAGCTTGCTTAGAATATTATTTCTTGTGTATGTTTTGCAGTATTTATTTCATCTCCAAAATATTCATCGATAAATTTGAAATTAATATGTGGAAATGGATTCTGCAACACTGTTTTACATTTGATTATATATACTGTATTTTCATTAAACTATCACCGATATTTCCAACTTTCTTCATATTATTAGAATAAAGTAAACATTGAGTATTCACTGGTTTAAGTACCATACTTACTACTAGATATGGTTTCGTTGATATATGTGGGTGTAAAACACCAATAACAACGTTAACCGCACTTCTACCTAATCTATTCATTGTTTCGTCTGAACTGATCCAATTAACTCTAAACCTGATAAAAGAATAGAAAAGAATTGTGACATATCTTAAATGCAAAGAAATTAGTTCTGTATTAAGAAATTGAAATTAAGCTACCTAAAATTTAACAAAATAATTTGTACGAGTAAATTAAAGAGAAGAAAAAATAAATAGGTGAATAGTTACATAGAGAGAGCGCGAAAGATCCTACGATAAAACTTTGTGAGAGACTGCTTAACACAGCAGCTATAGGTGTTACATGAGTACGTTGTTCTAGCGTCTTTCCGATGCGATAGGGACAGCCGTCGGTCCTCTTCCTAGTTATAACAGTAATCGAGTAGTTTTGTTGTTTTTGTAACGTAACAACTGACGTATTTTAGTCACAATCACGATATATATAGAAGTACTGAACAAGTGTTTGTTTTGATACATACACTTTGTCTATTTTCAGTTTTTACCTACGTCATCAATTTTTGTCCGTATGAAACAAATCGATACATCTGGGTCAAATTAAAAACCGTATAAACAGTTAAACTTGAAAGTAAATTTAATGTATATAACAAATTACTTTTGTTTGAACACAAATTATTTTTGCTTTAATTTGTTAATGCCTGACAGTTTCTATTTAATGAAAAGAATATTTACTTGCTTATCTAATATGTAACCTGAAATAGGTTAGGAATTTTAAATGACGAATGTGTGAATTGATGTTAAAACAGATTTTGGTAGAATTTCTATCTCTAATAAATCAAATATGTTCTCAATTGCAACCGATGCGCATATAACACAATATTCATCGTGCACATATCATAATGCACATATACTGCAAACTGATAAATAATGATTTTTATTAATAAAACAAGATGCATCGTCTTCATTATTTAATAATATATTAAGGTATAAATAGAACATTTCAGACAATATTCATAATACACAAGTAAACATTAAATAAACATTCACTTATGAATCTGTAATATAAAAGCTGGAATCGAAGAGATCAACAGTCCATTTCTTCTTCGGAACTTGATTCATTGGGGTTGGCAGTTATTATGGGCTCAATATCCATATCTACTACGTTTCTTTCTCGTTCATACCAATTTCGTATTAAATTGTTTGTGTGCCTTACACAATTCTCCCGGGTGTTGGGTGTGCAATGTTCCAATGCTTCATTCCACATACTCAATACATTTTGATCACGATAACCATCCCTACCAATATTTTTATTATAATACCCTTTTGCCTTGGCCCAGATCAATTCAATTGTATTAAAGTCACAATGATATGGGGGAAGTCTCAGCACTTCGTGACCATGTGCTTTTACGAGTTTGTCAATAGAGTATTTTTTTTCAGGTTTATTCCTTTTAACCATATCTAGTAATTCCACTTTGGTTGACTCACTTGAAAAACTTATGTTATTGTTCGTTAACCAGTCTGCGATATCTTGTTTCCTCGACAAGGTATTTGGGATTTTATTAATCACAACGCTATGATAAGGAGCATTATCCATCACAACAAGAGAATTTGGTGGTAAGTTGAGAATTAGTTGTTTCGTTACCCATTCTTCAAATTTTCTGCTATCCATTGCAGAATGGTAGTCTGCAGCTTTGGAATTTGAGGCAAATATTAATAAAACCATGTTCACTTCCAGCATGTACAATCATAAAACGTTTGCCATCATAACCTTCAGGTTTGCGAACACTTTTAATGGTGTCATCTTGCCAAGACTTAATTTTTATTGCCCTTAGAATAAATCCACGTTTCATCTAAGAATACCACTGGTCTCACAGAATTCGACATGAGGTTGGCCATATATTTTTTAAGAAAAACACTTCGCAACAATGCAATGTCATGTTTCTCTATTAAAGCTTGCCTGTTGTCTTCTTTTCGATATTTAAAGCCAATTTCCTTCAACAATGCACTTAAGGATTGTTTGCACAATTCAACAATGGCTTTGGTTTTTAGTTCATCGTTCAGGGTTCGTAATGTAACATGTTTCCCTAAAACAACATTTTTATAACAAAATTGTAAACCATTTATAAAACTGTTGTTACTTTGTTGATACATGTTGTAAATAGCATTTCGCACTTCCATTTTTGTTGTTTCTCGCAGATCCCTTGTTTTTGGCTTAGTACGAGGTATCTTAGTTTCATGAGATGAACGAACAGCGATTTCTTCTTTTTGATAGCACAAATAGTTTGTCGGGTCACACCAAGTGCTTCGCTTGCTCTCTGTAACAATATACACTTTGTAAATATAATTGTGAGTGTATTAGAATATCTACCTCGTAAACAGCACTCAAAGGTAATAAAGGACCCCCATTTTCTTTTTCCTTCTCAAAATTTGCCAGAACATTAAGAACAAGCTCCTGTGCCTTGAAATTCAACCGCTTTCCAGGCATTCTCTGTAATAATAAAAACATCAACTCCTGTTTGATGCATTGCCTTTTTTCAAAATAACTTACTGAAGACTTTGCAGTCGTACTCTGTGTTCTGAAAAGAACAATTTTTTCTTGCGATATGCGAAAAGAATGTAAAAAACGGACGAGAAAATAACTGTGTTCATTGTTGTCATTGTTTTAATAGAATGGTATAGTCTGGGCAGCCCTACTTTCGTTGAGCGTCATTGATCGTAAATGCCGTCATATACTGCGCTATTGTCATATGATTTGCCGTTTATCATTGAATATAAATATTGGGTTATGTTATTTATCGTGGATATTATATTACTAAACGGAAATGATTTTCTACTGTAGATATTTATTAAAATGGCAATCTTAGTATAGTTTATTTAAAGTGCTCGATTGTGAAATCAAAGTCTTTTTTTTTTTAAGAGAAAAGGGTTAAATTTCCAGAACAGGTAGTTTCCTGTAGAGGTTATATGAACAGAGGGTTTATATAACATTGGCATCGTTCAAATTCCAAGGTTAGTTATAGTTTATTTCAAATTATAAGAATATAACTTTGAACGGCTTAAATGCTGTTATTGCACCACTTGCGGTAATAACTACCTGTATACGCAAACAAACTGCTGAGGACCGTAATGACAAAATTTAAGTGAATTGAATAGAAATGGAATTATAATTTGCGATATGCGTAACTACCTGTTTATACATTTAAATCTCATTTAATATGTAAATTCTTTAATTACTTGTAACATCGAATTGCTTACTATGTAAATTTATACTGTTTGAAAAAATATATATACATAAACATATAATTATCTTATAGGGCCGTAATTTATAGTCAATACGGCCCCTAGATTCAATATGCATTGCCAGGTTATTATCGTCACAGAAGGTGCAATAAAAGTATTAAAGGCCTTGTAAGTCTACACTTATATTCTTATGATTTGAAATAAACTATACGTTAGTTACGAAAAAAATTAGGAAAGTATATATAGTATAAAGTAACATTTATTTGCTTTTACGGGTTATATCGGTAGAACTAAGTGTTAGGTAAAATTTCAAAATTTTTGTAACTATTAACCGTAACCTGGAAGAACATCTTAGGATGAACGTGTACAATGAAAAGTATTAAAACGTTAGTTATGTAAAGAATGCTACATTAAATTCTTGTAACAAAAAAAATGTACAATAATTATACACAGGCAATTTTAGAACATGTTTGTGTTTTATTATAAAGACACTGAAATTTTTATTTTATTTATTATAGTTTATTCACTGTTACCACAGTCACTCGACTCACTTTCTCCGATGTGTATAATTATTTGGCCGATATCTTCCTTATCAAATTCTACCTTCCTATTCCACCACTTTAAAATTTCTCCTTTTGAATGCCCTCCTTTTTCCAACATATAGGACATTGATCTTCTAACAATAACTTGCGTTATCCGCCATCGATGATCTTTCAAAGACGTCTTAGGAGCTGATTCTCAAACCAGTGAATTAAATTTTAATGATTTATGTCTCCATGAGAGTCAATGCTTTTAGTGCTCGAATAGACTATCAGAGATGCATCAGGTATAAATCCATCGAGACTGTCAGCGTGTAAAACAATGAATCTGCAATGCAATATAAACATATTTAAAAAATGAGCTTCTAATCTATGAATATTATACATGTACACACCTTTTGCTTTCAGTTTTTGTTTTCTTAACACTTTGTCGAGTAGTATCCTGCCATGAATGGCCAAAGGAGTCATTTTCAAAAATCCAAACTGCCAAAAAATTGATTCTGGTATTTGTGATGTGTGGTAACTCCACAAATTCTTGTCTAGGATCATCTTTTCTCCAACGGAAATCTATTTCTTTTAAAATAATCCCTAGAGACGAATGGCTTCTATGAAATACATCACTATCCCACAAAATTTGTAACACACTACATATATTCATTATAAATCTTATTCATTGTATTTCACTGCTTGTAATATCGCCCTAACAGAAGATATGCTAGTATACAAAGCTGCGGAAACACGCTAAAATTACATACTTAGGTTATAATTCTTTGAATACAATGTTTGCGCAAACACACTACTTACTTCCCTTATTGACTCAAAAGGTAACAAAGTTTGTCTGTGAAGGCTAATACTATCACGTTCTTGCTCAAAGAACGTTATTAACGCTGCAACCATTTTTATGGCTTACACAAAAATTTCGGCATTTCGAATACAGTCAGAATACAGTCGCCAAGAAACGTGATTATTTAGTAGATTCCTGATAAGGATTAATTTTAACGAAAGAAGTAATATAATATCAAAGAAAATATGCGCTGAATAAGCAATAACTTAAACGGCACAAATGTCAGATAATGTTAAATAAAAAACCCGTTTTCGCAGAAAACCACGGAGACGGGTTTTTTTGTTTCCTTTTATTTATCAAATACTCCGCAGCTCCACACTTCTGTTTATTTGACAGATAATGTTGACAGAAACACACCGAACGCGGTGTACTTCAATACCAACAGTTGTAGGAAACTTGCGTTAGTTGATAACAAGCCCTTTAAATTAATTAATTAATTAATTAATTATGATAAGTGAAAGTATATGATAAACTGGAGTAATCTATAACTATTTATATATTGATTATAACTCTATTGACATGTAGGTGTGTTAGAAAATGATAAATTCGTATTCTACAGTTGGTAGTGTTACGTTATAGATGCAACGTATATGACGTGCGTCGAAAGTAACGCTGACTGTGCTATACTTACAGCTTTTCTTCAGCTGTTTGATGAAGCTATTTCTTCTAATTATAACTGTTTATTAAAAATGTTACACAAAAACAAAGGAAACAATAAAATATCCATATTTTTTGGCAAAATATGATCACTAGAAAGCTAACCATACACGATTACACTTCATAGTTTATTAAAACTTGTACGTGTGAAGAAATTATCGCGCTGGTTTGTCAACGCGGGATATAAAGTACAGTGTTGTACGGATGTTTACGGTTTTTCATTCTCTAGTAACCTTTTGGTCAATGACTTGTGATGAGCGAGGAAAATCTTGATTGGGATTATTTTGTAAATGGGTGTTTTTTACAGGAACCTACAGATAAAAGTAGACACTGTTGAATGGGCTTCTTCTAGGCATCCCTCAAGAGGAAATAATGTTGGTATCGTATTTTCTCTTAGTCTTAGATGTGCAAGGCAGAAAACTTTCAGAACTAAAATATCGGTTGCAAACTCTAATATGTCCTAATAATATGACTCTATGCACCACTCATATTGCGTGTTGCCCTAACAAAATTAAATTAAATCATAAAGAACACGTATGAAAATAAACTACTACGAACTATGCGCAAGAAACACGCACTCATTAAAAAAAATATTTTGTTGTCAGAGAGATCACCAATGATATTGTGGAACGTAAATTGCCAAAAATTTAGTAAATTTTTAGATAAGAATGTGGTGATAATAAAAGGTTGTGAACCGAAACAAACAAAAAAACGGTAAGTCCACTTATCTGGACTATGCTCAACTGGAGCTTACTGTGTTGCCGAACGGCGGTAAATCGGTGCTAGTCCTGTCCCCGGGTTGAATAGGACGTATGAACACAGCTACGCAGCAAAAGCTCTACCCTTCAGTAGATTTCGGCAAATGGGCTTAACGATAACTCAACAAAAAAAAAACATTAATGTGGAAAACAACGATCTATAAGCATAAACATAATGAAATATGATTAAAATAATGAAATACCTCGGTTGGATTGAGGGTTTGCTAGCCGATGATCGAATATTACTAAGAGTAGCGTGCCGTCGTAAAAAAATTAAATATATCCGACAATGTCGATGATGGTTATTAAAAAAAAACGAATTAGAACCATTAACAGTACTTAATTATGGTAATTGAAAATATTTTTAATCCTACTTTGCGTAAAGGCTAACCACCAGAGCAAATTTTCGCAAACGTGCTTTCTTACGTTTGACACTAAAAAGGGAGCGGGGTTACTTACCAATCAACAAACATCGTGCTTTCTATTGAAAACATAGATAAATTTAGTTACAAAAAAAGAATCAAAACAAAAAAATACAGAGAAAGAAAGACGTGATGAAAATTGTTCGATAACCAACCTTTATAATTGAAATTACTAAAAGTAAATAAACCAAATATTAACTATGTCAATGGTAGAAGTTATAAACTTTTAAGCGTATTAGAAAAGATAATCCAGCCACATCTATTGTAAATATTAATGTTGGGCATAATCGATATATTTTAATAATCGAATGAATCGAAATAATCGTTTAAAATAATCGAATGATCATTCGAAATGTACTAACGATTTCGATTATTTTCCACAATTATTTGACAGAATCCGAGTGATGAGTGAATTATTTCGAAACTCGAAACCTCGAAGTTTCGAATACAGATCTCGAAACGTAATCCGTTTGTGTGCTCCTGCCCATTCAAAACGAATAATGAAAGATTTCTGAACCATAATCGAATGATCGATTATTCGGGTATAATCGATATATCTCGATTATATCTTTCATAATCGCCCAACACTAGTAAATATAAAGCAACTCTTGACAATAAGAAATTCAATTATGTTTACAAAGTAGAATTTGACTCGTTACAAGTTTGGGGACTACGATACATATACGTTACATATAAACGGCAATAGTTCTAGATTTGCTTGATACACACAAACTTCCATTAGCATTCTTTCCTAATAAGCACGGTACGTGCATACAATGCATTTGTGACATACATACATTAAAGTGAGGAAAATAAAATTCGACGAAGATTATCCACTTTAAGAAATTCCAAATGATATTATCTGATGCAAGCTTGCGTAGGTCGATTTACGTCGTCTCACGGTTATGTATACTTAGGCAATCAATCATCTATATAGTTGACGCTTCGCACGGAATCGATATCGATTTTAGATTAGATGAGCGCGAAGAATTGCCCACGTTATATGCAGAAATGCTGGAATCGGACATGAATGCGTATTAGAGCAATATAATAGTATAAAAATGAAGAAAAAGTACAAAAAGCTCCAATAGACAGCTACTTTCTGATATGAATTCGTGTAATTTTGCACCCTTAACCTCTGGATTTATTTGCAGTAAGAATCAACTAATTGTAAGTATAATTTTTAGAACACTAAGAGTCTTAGAAGTGTAAGCGTGGAAGTACTAAATACGTTCCTGTTATACTGGATCCAGTCCATCAGTTCCAAGTACAGCTTCGATAAGAACTGAAAAATGCTAATACTAGACATGGACGAAATCCGTTAGAATAATAGTAGGCCTGCTAACAGGACATTGTATGCTCAAGAAACATATGAGCAACCTAGGCCTGACAGAGGAAACAACATGTAGATTCTGCTAGGTGGAAGAAGAGACTACCGTCCATGATCATTCACAAGGTTGCTGGGTCTGGTGAAAAAGACAGAGTTAACGTAATTGATCTAATAATAGAGGGATCTGAAAAGGTCGCAGTGGGATAGGCCAATCCTATTATAGCCGTTTTCACGTTGAGATTGAAGTATCGGCGAGTATTGAATCTTATGGAGTATATATAGCTTTCTTTTATTAGTCTGTATCTATTTCAATGTAACTTTCCCTTTTTAGAACTAGGAGTGTTGTCAAGTCAATGACAGGCTTTATTAGCACACCTTTAGGGGGCTTATGAAGCTTCGACAAGCGCGTCAATTTGACAGTTGCGAAAATGTTTTCATTGGAGTTTTTCATTTCTGATTTTGGTCTTTTTGATCTCATACAGGCGGCCTAAGGCAAATTTCCCTTATTAAGTTCTCGATATGCATTAAAACTAGGGCTGATGAAAGCAGATAAAATTTGACAATTCGATTGTAATTTGCTTACCATCGCTGTCCACAGATGCCCTGTAGTTCTAACATAAACACCCGCATACAAACAACAAGTATCTCATCGCTTTGCTAGTATCGCCACTCTCATAGAGTATCACAGCTCGCATCTGTAACCATGGATACGGAAAGGTAGAACGCCCATTGATTGGTCCGCTTTGCTAACTCATACACGGGCAGCAGTGACCTGCCGCAGTTGGCAGCTTCAAGCTGTCGCAGTTCGGCGGACCATTGCTTCCAATGCAAAGAAAACACGCACGCGTCTTCCGTCGCCACTAATTGTATAGCATGTGTAACCTCACTTTTTACAATAGTACGCATATGTCATTAATTATATGCATGAATTTATCTTACCAGTTATTTCTGTTGATTAGGAATATGTAATTCTTACAACAAATTAATATATTTAATAACTAACGCTGGCCACGAGCGGTACCGCGCATCGGCGTAGAATCAGTTCGGACCGAGAGGAACGGTAGTATGACTTCGTCTGCGGAGCAGTACCGACATTTTTGCTGCCGGTCATTTGCGCAATTGTTTATCTGCCCTAGAAAAGTTATGATTTCGTCAGCAAAACGACTGCGGTCGGACAAACTTCGAACATTTATTGCAGAAATTCCAGACTTAATATATGAAGGTGCTAAAATTAATTGTGTAATCTGTAAAATCCCGTTAATGTGTTGGTCCAGACAACATTGTCTACGACACGTAAATAGTGAAAAGCATGTCTCAAAAAGAAATTGCGCACGAGACAATGAAAAATTTATATTTAATTTATGCGTTACGTTTATCGCATGTAATATACCGTTTAATTTACTAGACAAGGAACCATTTATCTGCTTTTGGAATAACTATTCGGAGTGCAAATTACCAAGTCGAACATCGTTACGAAGAATTGTGCCATCTGCGCGCGAACATATTGAACAAAAAATAAAATCGGAGTTGAAAGATCAAAAATTGTGGTTATGTGTCGACGAAACAACAGATCGGAAGAAACATTCTGTTCTTAATGTAATGGCACGCAAATTGGAACGTCATCAATCGGCACCTTCAATTCTATTAGTCTCCAAACGAATACAACAGTGTACTGCCGAAGTAATTTCAAAGTTAGTGTTAAATACATTGGACAAGTTTGAACTTTCAACAAACCAACTCTTGATGTTAGTGAGTGATGGTGCTGCAAACATGCTTTCTGTAGGCCGGTCTCTTAAAAAGCATTCTGCTAATTTGTTACACATTACGTGTAAAATTCATGCTCTCAATCTTGTGGCGGATAGTATCAGAAAATGTTATCCTGAGGTAGACGCTTTAATAGCGCATATCAAAGCAGTATTTGTCAAATCACCGAAACGTATTCGCGAATTTCACAGACTGTGCCCCCGTATACCAGAGTCACCAGAACCTATTCTAACTCGCTGGGGAACATGGTTGCAGGCCGCGTTTTATTATCATAAATATTTTGACAATATTAAGAACGTGGTTTTACAATTCGATACAAAGGAAGCTGCCGCTATCCAGAAAAGCCAGTCGAAATTTCAAGATAGTCAGGTTAAAATGGATTTAAAAATCATTCACGACAATTACTTCGGGCTAGCAGATGCAATAGAAAAATTACAAAATCCTGCGGTGCCGTTAGAAGAATCTCTACAAATAGTGCAACATGTTCACGCACAGCTATGCGCGATTGAAGACGCAAAAAATGTTTCTGTTCTAGAAAAATTTTAAAGTGTTTTTGAGAAAAATTCTGATTTTGGCCCATTAAGACACATTTGTGAAGGTGCGTCAACAGACAAAACGTTAAGTTATTTGAAAGATTATTTTACTTACGCAAATATTACGTCACTAGATGTAGAACGTTCGTTCTCTGCATATAAACGCATTTTTTCCTCATGCCGTACTAGTTTTGCCGAAACAACAGTTGAAACATATCTAATGTTGCAGATATTTAACAGACATTATTCACTTTGTGATTTCACGGAGGACTCTTAAAATGGTAAGTGTTTGAGCACGTGTTATTTCATTTTTATTTAAAAGATGAGCGAAACTATTTGCGGCAGCAAACATCTCTATTAGCAGAATAACTCTAGTGGAACGCGAGGCCTGGTCGACTCTACGCTACTGCGCGGTACCGCTCGTGGCCAGCTTTATTAATAACGATTTGAACGATCTGAATATCAATGTTACACCGAAACTTTACACAATCTTTCACCACGTACCGGAGCTTTTAAAAATATAGATCTGGATTGGGAAAATAGTCAGAATAAACGTTTGAAGCAGGACATACAGACTGGAAGTCCTTTTGGACGCGCTACAAATTGTTGTAAACCATTTGCCGTTTAGGTCATAGAACACTTTACATTTGTAATTTCGTAATATTTATTTTGTAATATTTTGTTATTAAACACTAGTTTATGTAAGATTATGTTTTCTTTTGTTTTAAATATTCAATAAATATAATAAATATAATTGTTGGTCAATTTCTAAATTAAGCGCATTTTGGGACGAAATGGTGAGATATAAAAGAATTGTATTTATATTTTTTGTAGAGAATTGTATCAGCTTTATTTCCATCACAATAAAATTTTGTTGTACTTAGAAAATTCTGAGATTTGAGTGATTAATTAAAGAAATTCACCATTCTGTTAAAAAAAAGAACTAACCGATAGATTATTTTATTTTTGCTCTTAAATCGTTAGTTGCGTAGCAACCAATAAAAATATTAAAGACAATCGAGTTCGATTCGACTTTGAAAAACAACCTCAAAAGTGCACCGCAAAATGTTTTACACAAATATAAATGTTTCCAAGATAGTTGAAGAAACAAACAAAGCATTAAGTTGTGGCAAAGGAATTGTGTATTTAGTTCGAAAACAAAAAGGCAATGAGAGAATCACCTGCAGCTGCAGAGAACAAAGGAAGCTGAGGTGCCATCCACAAGAATGCTAGCCTGTGATGATGAGCATGTACAAATGCTTGTCAAACGTAAAGCTCATAACTTCTTCTTATGAAATATCCCACCTACCTTAGATATGACATTAGGTGCTAAAAATGGCGAAGAAGATATATCTCTTTTTTCAAGGACTACACTCTGCAGATTGTTGAAAGACATTGGTTTCACTTTCAAAAAGGTTGGCAAGAAAGTAATGTTGATGGATCATGGTGATACAATAATATGGCGCCATGAGTATTTATGAAGTAATTACGAAGTATAACTGCACTAACACATGTTACAGGTAAGATATTTCATGGTGCTGAAAATAATTTGGCCACTGTGTTGGTTCTGCCTGATCATTCGAAAGGTTTTGATACACTTAATCATACAGTTCTCCTATATATTTTACGACATATTGGTTTTACAGGAAGTACTATTAAGTTTTTCCACTTTTATTTGAGTAATCACACCCAACAGGTGGCTTATGAGGAATCCTTGTCGATCCTTCTCAGTATACAGTCTGGTGTCCCACCAGGGTGTATACTAGGATCACTTCTGTACACACTATACAGCTCCAATATAATACCATATGTACCCTCATGACGCTCAGTTGATCTTTTCTTTCTTGATGTAGCGAGCTGACCCTAAAGTCAGTGATCGAGCTTTCTTCCGATAAATACAGATTAATGGGAATAAGTGGAGCTAAAGTGCACTTTACCACACCACACCACACCACTATTTTTTGGTTGTGCAGTGGCCATTAGTATAATTCCCAAAGGTTTCTTATAGTCCAGTATCACTACGATTATTACTGCATTTTTTCAGGAAAATTGTGATATGGTGTTTATCTTTTCGAATGCCCTTTATCCCTGGTTCATGTGTTTCACAAGAATCGTAAGTGGCGCGAAAGCATTTGCAGTCCGTGTAGTATACAATATCTTCCCTACTACCGGCTAGACATGTTCAAAAAATGTGTTGTAGTACCATTATGTATTTACGGTCTTACAACGTTAGGAAATAAGCCGTAAATCGTAGTTACATCCCTCCAATCAGAATACCAATGAATTCTTAAATACTATACTCATTGCTAACGTGCAGTATAGCAACCAAATGTATGCTATCTATGCTTGAGATGAACATCTTATGTGTCGTCTTTGAGAAGGCTATATCTACGAAAGCTTCTCAACAAAAAAGGCTCTGCTGAGCGTACTTTTGTTGAACTTATCAGGTTGTAACTACATTCAGTTGCCCAACTCAATAAGGATTTAATTTCACCGCAAATGCTAATACGAATTTCAGATTAGGTATACCTATACGATTGATATTCTATGATCGATTGCCGCGAGATAGACGACGCACTGTAACGCAAGCTTCTATTTTTATACTGTCAGCTTAAGTTCATAAATCGTAACATACAAGTACGTAGAACGGTTAAGAGCTTTTCCATGTACTCGCGTATTTAGACGCATTTAGAAACGGCAGGCGTAGAGTGTTATGATTGTGGGGATGCTGAATATACCTCGTAGTAATACAAGTATTCGCCTCTAGGCGTAAACGTATACATATGCGTTCGATCATGCACGTAAGCGTGTATTCGCAGAATATACAGGAAGTGGAAAAGGTCTAAGGTATGTGTTGTGGGAAACATTTTAAATGAGGATTGTCGATCGCGGCTGCAAGCGAATGTAGGCCTTACACGATCTTAATTCGCTCTAGATGGAACATAAGTAAAAGGATGGTTGTTATTAAGCAGGTATAAACCGTAGTCGTTAGAGTATGTTTATTCAATTTTTATACTTATCCCTTTATCATACAAGGTAATTGCAACCTTATAGAAGTTTAATTAAAATGAAAGTATGTGTATAGAGTAACACTCAATTTACACGATGATTGTCGTTGGTTCGAGTCTTTTTTAAGAAGGAAATTAGTTTTAGTATAGTGAGTAAGATAAAGACATAGAAATCAATTAGGAGAAAATCCCAACACTTAAATGATAAGGGGTGATGCAAAAGTAGTTGGACATTTTTTATATTTTAATCAAAAACTATTAGAAAATATGCGATGGTTTAATCTTAAAACTAGAACTTTTGTTTACAATTATCATTAGGTTAAAATGGCAAAAGGTCCACTTTCTTCAATTTTTCTCAGTTTAGATGGAACCTTTTGAATCATGGCTTGGATGTAATCTGGACTAATTTGCTTGAGCTTATTGCTAATTCTACGTACTGATTTTCGTTTTCTGCGGTCCAACCCTTCTCATAAACGGGTCCGTCCAAAAATCTTCGATAGGAAGTGCGTTTGGAATATTCGGAGGATTCATTTCTTTAGGGACGAAAGCGATGTTATTTTCTGTTAACCATGTGGTAACAGTTTTCGCATAATGCGAACTGGCTAAGTCTGGCCAAAAGAGAATATCATCTCCTTTGTGAAATCTTTCAATAAATCGCTTCAGTTTTGGTAGATATTTTGTCCTATACACTTCAGCATTTATTGCTGAATCACGCACACTTCTTATGAGAGGACTTGAAACACTGGCTTTTGAAATAGCAATCCAAACTAAAATTGTTGGCTCAAATTTTGCTTTACCTGCGAATTTCACTTCGTCAGGAGCAGAGTTTTTATTTTTTGTGTAAAATCCAGCATTTCCAGCGATGTTAGTGTTACCGATGGTAAAATATTTCTCATCATCTGAGATCAACGCTTTTTGTGCAACTTTTAGATTGGTCCTCATCTTCCTACATCAAACCGGAATAATTTCCATTTGTTTATCCGTATATTTTGGTGCTTTTTGTCTTTTATAATATTTTAAACCTTGTTTTTTCAAATTTCTTGATATACAAGACTGAAACACTTTAAACTCTGCCGCCATTTGTCGTTGCGATATTCCAATCATTTTTGTAACTTTACCCTTACTTAGCTTTTTCGCTCTGCCTTTTTTTTCAAGTTAGTAGTAGGTTTGCCATCGTAAAAACGTTTTATGGTGATATATATGGTGCTCCGGCTAAAATTTTCTTTTGTAAAGTGTCTCACCACTTCTGCCGGTGTCCATCTTTCAAGGGCAGAATAAATACGTTCTCGCAAATTTTCAATAGCAACAGTTTTCATTCTTACAACTAACAAATTAACGATTTTCTGTTTAAGAGAAACGTTCGTACAAGACATTGACGACAAGACGACGAAATTCTACAGCCCACTACGCTAATTTTTCAAATGTCCAGCTACTTTTGCATCAGGCCTTATACCTACCGATAAAAATACACTTTGATCAATATATCACAACAAGATATATTCCTCCATCTTAGTTCCTTTTTGGATGATGTTTACACCATTTAATGTTCGTTATTATGACTACATGTGGTATTCCATTGAATATCAAAATGACGATTGACTGCGCCGAAGTGCCTATGTCCTTGTTTGTTTGCATCATGAATCAGAAGTTAATGAGCTATTTACGAAGTGGGAATATTCTGTCAGATGGGCGGCATGCGTTCATTACCGGTAAAAATACGAATACAGCTCTTTTCACTATTTTGTCCAAAGTTTGTGCGGCACTGGACAATCGACGGCCAGCATTAGGTAGATTCGTCGACTTGTTCAAGGCCTTTGATTGCGTGAATCACCATTATTTGATACACAAACTAAATTGTATTGAAATTCGTGGGGTTGCTCAACAATGCAATGGTTTAAATCATATCTGACAAATCGCACGTGCGCGATAAGGTGCTATAACACTTATTCAGAGTCGGCTGCAGTAGATATTGGTATCCTGCCAGGATCCGCATTAAGTCCGGCCCCGTTTCTTATTTTCATAAATGATTTATCATCTTCTATACACGATGAGAATATGTCGATTACAAAATTTGCTGACGCTTGCTTTGCTATCAACAAATTGCAATTTGGTTGTCTGACAATAGATTAATTCTTTATTCAGAAAAAGCCAACTGCCAGCTATTTCGCTCTAACAGATCTCAATATCACATTGAGCATTTAGAATTAGGGAACTCTGTACATAATTGAGATCACTGAATATTCAAAAGTTTTGGGTGTCTTCCTAGATTGTAATATTAAATGGGTCACGCATGTCGACTTTTTATGCAAGACGCTCTCAGATACATGCTACTCATTCAGGTCTCTCAAGAACACATGTACTTTTGAAGTATTCTGAGCCTTCTGTATGTCTAAATTCGTGTTGAGTATACGCTTCGGCGTAATTCAGTCTTCGTCGGTTGTAAAAGTATTGCTACTTCAAAAGCACGCCCTGCGATTAATTTTCAACCTAAATTCTAAAGATCTTACAAGGGAGGAGTTAGAAATGCAGAAAAAAATTAAGGAGAGGGCAGCCGAAGAAAAACAAAAAGGGAACGCAGTAAAGGTTGGATACAAAAAGATCACAATAAATGGAGAAGAATGGAAATTTAAGAAGGAATCAGGAGTTCTTGAGAAGCTAAAAGATTGATATAGAAGGACGAAGAAGGAAAATGCGAGATAAACCAAGTTATGGAAATGGACATGTCACAGGAAAACGAACAAATAAGCAGTAGAAAAGGAAAGAAAACGAAATTCGGAATACTAAGCAGTCAAAGAAAAGCAATAAGTAGAATAGCTACCTGGAATGTTAGGGCAAGTTTTGAACAAGGAGCACACAGGATTTTGATACTGATGGAGAAATATAGTATTGACATATTATTTTTACAGGAAACTAAACAGAAAGGTAATTTCATAAGTAAAGTAGGAGAGTATACGATGTTTAATAGTGGGGGCCTCCACAACGGGATTTATAGTGAGCAAGGAAGTTAAGCAAAAGGTAATAGAATTTCAAGCTTATTCAGAAAGACTATGTAAGGTAAGGATCAGGGGAGAATTTAGGAAAATAACGATCATCAATGGTCACGCATCAAGACAAAGCTGGGAAAGTGCATAGGTGCAAGGTTTTTGACATGTAATTATGTGGTTATGGCTGTAATGGTAACTTGTAGGCAGTGCTTTGTTTTGCTTTATTGCACATGTCACTTTCCTCTCGTACTAGCGCAAGGGAGTTAATTGTAGTATGCTTTGACTATAATATTCAAACGCAGAACTAACCAGTAGTTTGCCGAGTGTCGTATGCATAAATGTTTTCAATTCCTGCGAACACTTTTAACGAAGTTCACACGTTTTTTTGTGTTTAGTTTCCAAGAAGGCCTTGGTTGGGGAGTTTGTTCGAAACACTTTGCATATTCCGTTTCAGTTATTTGCCTGAAACGTGTAGTTGAATATTTTAACGGTAGATAGCAAGGGAAAGACTAAATCTTCACCGCAATTCAGATAGAAATCAAGAGGGAACGGAAAAAATTCAATGGAAATTCAACGATGCGTCATCGGAAAATCTCGCGTTGCTACAATGCGTCATATGGTAGTCGTAAGCCGGCATGAATTTGTAAAAATCCATTTCAGCAGTAACACAACGCTGAGGTGCGAAATGGAGGAGTGGTGTCATTTTTAAGATTCGCCCCAGTAAAGTATGAAATTATAACGTCAGACGTTATCACTCACCAGTAAAATGAAAAAATTAAACATCTTTACCAATTTTATAATTATAGAATATTCCACTAAGTGCAATTACATGTAAGTAATTTGGTTCGCATATAATTCCACTTGAATGCGGCCAAATATTAAATTTTGCGTTATTAAGCTGTTTGTAAAATTCAGCCGCTAAGGGATTCATTTGTTTTGAGTAACCGGTATTTGCAGGATGTGGGCATGTTGAATTGAACAATTGCTTAATTTAGCGTCATCTGAAATACTGTGTGTTGCCAGATGGATGTCAGAAGGGCAAACACTTTTTTATTACGGATTCTATAGAAAGAAAACCGACCACAGTGGACAACTCAAAATGACCGTGATTACTTTTTTAAGCAATACGAGCCCTGTCCAGCTTCAGTTGGCCCGCCCGATAAAATTTCAGTTCTTAACATATATTGAAGATTTAAACTAATAGAGGTATAATTCTCAATTTTTATTTAGCAAATAACAGTTTCAAAATATACTGCACAAAAATAACGGAACTGATTACAACAATTGGAACTGATTAGGACTGAAAGAGAAAAACTCAAATTTGTGATTTTCAGCTCTAAGATATAGCTCATTCTACCACTGAGTAACATCACCTTTATTTTTAATAACTGCTTCCATTCTTCTTGGCAAACTATTTACTAGATCCTGACACTCCTCTGCAGTGAAATTATCCCAAATGTTCTGGAGCCTTTGCTTGAGTTCTTGCACAGTTCTGGCAGGATTGGCTCGCAACCTCTTTTTCATGATATGCTACAACGTCTTGATGGGTGAAAGATCCGGCCCACTAGAAACCCATTTTAGAACCGGTATTTCATGGTCTGAAAGCCATTTCACGGATCTTTTGGAAGCATGACATGCAGTACCGTCTTGCTGAAAAATGAAGTCATTTCCAGAAATCCTGCTCTCTTCTAAAGTAGGCAACAGTGAAACAGTAAAACTGAATCTGTTTTCCTGCTGATGATTATCGCTTGGCTATTGAAACGTGCGTCCAGTACGAGTTAAGTATTGACACGAAGGAAAGGTCGAGAATTGCTTGCAGAGACTGTGACAAAGCCTATATTGGATAAACGAAACGGGCAATAGGCACCAGGTTGAAATGGGAGAGTTGAATTTTCAAGTGTAGCAGAATACATAAATGAATCTCGGCATAATAATAAATTAGAAAAACTCAAATTAATTAATAACGTAATTTCGCCGTGAGAACTAGATGCCTATGAAACCATTTATATGAAAACGAATGGAAACCTGTTAAAGCGAGATGAAAGCTTTTTTAGTCATTCTGTGTTGATAGATTTATTATGGTAAAACGTACATATGGCTTATGTTTTGTGTTACAGGCCAACAATTTGTCCTTTAGCCCGAGTATTTCCCATGTTTTAGTTTAGGGTAGGCGGTGAAAGTACGTTCTAGTGAATGCTGAAGCTATCTTACAGCAATATTTTATCGCGTTCCTAATACTAACTTTTAAGTTACCTACTGTTGTAGACACGCTAAGCCATTCAGAAATCCCCAGAAGTAGTCTGTGAGAATTATATGTATACCATATTTTAGATTTGATTTCTCGCTTCTTACACATCGGCTCCCTAACACAACCATTACGCGTTGCCAGCCATTCAAATCGCACAAAAAGCGCTTTCCTTCTACCCCCTGTGTGCGCGCGTTATTACGTTGTAGTATGATCATGTGGAGCAACGTCGTTTGCTCAGAAAAGGCGAAAGCGATGTTTTAAAACGTCAACCGCATCTGATGTCAATTTGTTCCGAGTTAAATGTCGAGATGTTAGGGGAAGAAGATAGAAGAAAGGCAAAATTCGGTCCCTTGAAATAGAGATACAATCAAAATACACAAAGATACATATTTATACATTTATTTGTATGTATGTTGAACTCGAGGGGTTAGATCGCGACGTCAAACTGCATTTGCTTGAATAGAAGGGAGAAAGAGAAGACACAATTCAACGGTGGCTGTCGAATATTTTATTTCCCTTTTTTTCCAGACGTGCGTGGGTGCCGTAGTGATGTTATGTAAATAATACGTTGGCGGAATACATAACCAATATTAGTAATAAGCAAAATCCATATGTATCATCTTTTCCAAATTAAATGCGAATCGAAGCTCCACAATTCTTATAAAAGCGCAAGAAAATAATAGCACGCACTCAAATATTAATTAACAATTATTTACGAAAAACCCGGATTTACGCATCGCTTAATATGCAGTACACGTAGCTTGGGTTGCATAAATAATTTTTGCAGTAGTATTAAATTTATTTATTTATTATTTATCGTATTTATTTTCTGGTAAGGAACTTGCCAAATTTTTTGTATCAATAATATCATTTTGTTATGTCTAAAAAGAGCAGTCCCCAAGTATTATCCCTTAAAAACCAACAATAACTGAAACAGTTCACTAAAACCCTTACCACAACACTTAATTCGTACTGGACGCACGTTTCGATAGCCAAGCTATCATCATCAGCAGCAAGACTGAACTGTTCAGTCTTGCTGCTGATGATGATAGCTTGGCTATCGAAACGTGCGTCCAGTACGAATTAAGTGTTGTGGTAAGGGTTTTAGTGAACTGTTTCAGTGTTCCAGTGCCACAGTTTTAGAGTATCCGTTTAACCAATAATAACTTGGTAAAAAATGTTTAAAGTCATAGCGTATGATTTTGCCTGGCTAACTTCCCGACGTGCCCGACTGTGCCGATATTCCACGTATTCTCATTGTTCGCATTTGGATTGCCGTGTTGTTCTTGTACGGTTGTTGTTTTGCGACATATTGCAAATTTTAAACTTTTATTATGGAAGAAAATAGTAAATTACGTCGTAGGCACCATAAATTCTCGGCATGATCTAGAAAAAATTGACTTGGTAAAATATAACAATTTTTATTTTTCAATATAATCTCCCTTTCAACTTCAATACATTTGTTACGGCGATCAATTAATAATTCTATAGACTTGCAAAAATAATCTACTTTTTCTTTCAAAATGTTGTATTACAGCTGCTTACAACCTACTATCGTCCTTAAAACGGCGTCCCCTAAGGTCTTTCCTTAACCCTAGGATGCATGGGTGTTCGGATATACAGATTAACATTTCTCAGGTCTCTCAGGCCCGGTTGTTTTTTTACTCTGTTTTTTTGTGCGTGTAAAAATCTTAAATAATTAAACAAAACCTCTAATTAAAGCTTACAGCTCTTATAAAGACATGTCATTGTACATGGTGCTGAGCAAAATGACTGACTTGTTTTTCTTAGGAATGTAGCCAACAATAGTCATTTTGTCATAAAAGTCAAATGTGGAAGAGTGGACCGGTTTGTTCTTTGCATCTCTTATTTCATTTGGTATTTCTCTTTTATTTTTTCTTAGTGTGCCAACTACTGTTAGGTTCTTCTCTAATAAACATTTAGCCAATGGAATGTTTGTAAAGAAGTTATCCATTGTAACATCTAGTCCAGAGAAGTGGATGCTGCGTACTAAAGTTTGCACTACTTCAGAAGCAAGATTTGTATGGATAGGTTGATTGGGTCGTCGTCCGGTATATAACATTCCATCAATTGCAAATCCTGATTCTGATTCACACAACCAGAAAATCTTGATACCGTATTTTGACGATTTATTTGGCATATACTGAATAAATGAACATCTCTCTCTATACGAGAGTAACTGCTCGTCGATGGTAACACTTTCGTTTGGCACCAAAGATGACCTGCATTGTTGTAAAAATAAGTTCCATATATACGATATCGGAGCTAATCTATCAGCCTGTGGGTGAAAATCATGAGTTCTTTTGTCATCAAAACCATCTAATATCTTCAAACCGATTAATTCCCATAGTAGCTTGATAAATAGGATTACATTTATCAGAAGAAAACAGTTATCTTATCGGTACGTTCCAGTTTCTTTCCACACCAACTTGTATCAGCAAACTTAAGAAAGCATTCAGCCCCATCACATTAATATCTACCCATCCTTTGTCTTTTACTGTAGTTACTCTTCGAGCTTCAAGGTTTGTGCACTTGACGACTTCTTCTAAGATCGTTCTTGCAATAAAACATTTGAAAGCATTTTCAGGTGTATCAGAGGACACTGCTTTAGTTTTTACACCTGGTGCTAAACGCAGTACGTTACGTTTTGCAGTTTTCGTAGAGCTTGGCGGAACTTTATCCCACTGGATGCCCGATGGAAAAGCGAAACAGTTGGGATTATCACTACCGGCCTCTGATGTAGCTACATCTTCTTCAGACTCAGAGAATTTGAAGAGTCTGAATTGGCATCTAATGAATCTTGACCAGGTTCTTCAATTTCAGACGTTTCACTCTCTTCCGATAAAACTCCATCACATTCCTCTGCCCACCGCATTAGAGCTTCCTCGTAATTGGGATCTCCACACCTCACTGTTGCACGTTGCCCGGTCGATTTTCTTGAACTTGAAGACGCCATAATGAACATTTACAAACAAACACCTCAAGCAAATTTTAGCAACTGAAGTCTTTTTTATGCGTTCGCATATTTATATGATATGCATTTCTGCGTGTTGAAACCTGCATACGCCGTTGAAACTTGTGAACTCCGTTGAGCGCAGAAGCAGGCCTGTTCCTACATGTTACAACATATTGCAGCCGATTGTTAACACATTGTATTCCAAATAATATTGCAATATGCAGTACATTGACGCCAGAAGCAACAAATTATTAAGACAGTTTTGGATGTAAATATAAACGATTATCAATCAAAAATAAACCGGGCCTACGAGGCCCGAGAAATGTAAATACGCAGTAGAATTCAAATATCTAAAAAAGATTTTCTAATACATTATACAGGTCAAACGACAATTAGAAATAGTAACAGGAAGATCCAGTTGAGGCATAGACAAGGTCCAGAAGAACAAATTTCAAGATAAAGAAGTTATGAAGTTTAGAATACCACGCTGGGCTTCGGAGGCCCGTGTTATGCATCCTAGGGTTAAATGAGAAAATAAATAATAATCACTCCTTTTATCTCTCAACACTCCTCAACACCTTTTATCAATTTTGCTCGGCGTTTTGCACGAATATTGTCCCTTAATTTATGCAGCAAAGACGCATAATATGTGCTGTTGACAAATATATTGCGCTTTTTAAAGCCAATGAGTAAAATACTCTCATAATCCCAGAATATTGTGGCCATCACCTTTTTCGTTGATTGAACGACATTCGCCTTTCTGGGACGAGGTTCATCGGGTCGCCGTCATTCCATCGATTCCTTCTTGTATAGAGGATCATAATACAGAACCACTGTTTCATCTCCTATGACGATACGCAAATATAATGTCACTAGATGTAGAACCATTTATTTTGTGTAAACTTTTATGCGCCCGCCGCTGGCTGTTGGCGCAAATTGAGTAACTTTAGTTATAAATCATTATTGTTGCACATCACATCTGGAGCACCACAAGGTTCCAATTGTAGTAAGTAGTATCTTTGCCGATGAACTGAAGATCTTCAATAACTACAGAAGAAGATTGTATCGAACAGAGTCAGATGAATGCAAGATGGTGCCCAGCTACCGATCTGCTAAATTCAAAAAAAGTAACTTGCACTAGGAAAATGAATCCCTTACTCTTCAATTACCTTAGAAATGATGCATTCATTTCTCGGGTTTTGTCGATTAACGATTTGGGTATGTACTTCGATACAGCTTTTACATTTTCTATGCATAAGGACAGTGCCACATCTTCAGCTACTAAAATGTTAGAATTCTTGATCAGAAACTCATCTTCGTTCAATATAAACACAAATTACTGTACTTTGCATATATAAGATCTAAATTATAGTACGGATCTTTTCCATCGAATCCTTACTAGGTCATCCATAAATTATCTATGGAAAACGGGCGGAGGTTTCTAAAGTACCTGCTTTTTTTACTTTTAACTTCCGACCATGGTCCATAAATTTCTTTAACGAATAGTTTTGTCGGTTAATGGTATGATCTTCGTCTTATTAGTTCTTTATTGGGCCGAAGTAAAATTGGAACCAGCATTTCGTATCTTGGATAATTAAAGATAATCCATCTTACCGACAGCATGCATCACTTTATTACTGGATAAAGCCTTTCCGGGCGTATGCTGGCGACGTAATTGCACCTCTGGGGAATCCACTGCTTATTCGATTTTCTAATAGAAGTGACGACGTCGAATATCCGAATGTTTTTAAACGGGCGTTGAAAAATGTCTTTGTGGTCTCCTATTAATCTAGTTTGAGTGCATTGCTTCTTGATGAGCCACTAAATATACCCGCGTGGTATTTTCGTCCTGTAAGTAATGCGATGAAGGTGACATCTATTAATCATTGTGTCTGCTAGCACTTATGGTACTGCATTAGCTATGATTAGAAGCGCACAAGTAGAAGTGTTTTCTTGGCTCTATGTACTTGAATGAAGACTTACTTAATAATAAGGTCAATGTTGTTACGCTAAAGTCCTGATACGTATAAGAACCATAATTAACAGAAGACATTAATCTGTTAGTGATGAAGCGAAAGGCATATTTTCCATTTTTCCAATTTTATCTTCGTTAGAAATAGTAACAACGAGCTTTTTGTTGATGCATTGGTGTCACAGGAGACAATTCGGTGTTTTTCTTAGCCAATTTTGTATAAAAAACAAGAACAGATTACAAAACCGTTACTGCTGGGTATCATATTTTTTAATTTAATCTACAAGGAGGGAATTTTACTTCTTTAGTGGAGTAAAATTCACCCAAATTAAGGGTAAGTGACACCCCTTGTGAGGGAAACAAAAAGTGGGGTAATTTTATCATAAAGCATAAGAATATATGGTAAAATTCACCCTGAATAACACATATGGGCAGGTGCAATTGTGGAAAACATAGCCCTTGTATACGTTCTACGCATACGTATGGCGTAATGTTCACTGTGACCAGTCGTGACTGCCAATATGTGTTTTGGTAAGACCATGTGTCATACGAATAAAAATATTTATTATGAACATGCCTGAGAGGGGAAAAACTCAACAATCGCGTAAAAGATATCATTCTGCCGATATCCTTTCGGTTTGTTCCACGTTACCGTGCCTTAGTAGCAAATATGGGCGAAGAAATAAATTATTAGTCGCCGACCACTGTTCGAAAGTTTATTTCGGCATATCCAAACTTTAAACACAACGGATCAGTGTGAAGTGTTTAGTGTGTAATAGGGATTTATTGTTTTGAAAATGGTAACGATGTGAAAGACATGTCAATAGCGAAAACCACAAATGGAAAAAGCGCGACAAAAACACAATGTCGAATTTGTAAAGGGTAATATTAAATATTATTTACTATATTGTAATTTAGAAAATCGAACATAGTTGTCATTAGCGGCACGTATAGTGTGTTCAGTATGGCCACACGTTCAACGTTAAAATCTCTCTGGCGGATATTAGCACTTTTTCCGTAGCTCCTACTCTTTTCCTTGCCTCCGATCTCTGGAGCGGGGGTACTAGGGATTTATTATAAATCCATCCAGTAATCGTCTTGTTCGCCAGTAAATTTTATTACTGTGTAGTTGTTGGCGGTAGAATTTCATAGAGTAGTCAACATTCAGACTTATAGTTGCGTCACTACATGTAATGCATCATGCTACTTTTAGAAATGACAATATTCGTCGGAAATTCATCTACAAATTATATTTGAAAAAGAATTATCAAAATTTGCTGCGTATGAAACAATCGCTATCGCGATTAAAATAAGGCGTAGAGGGACGCCGATTAATTTGTCACTTTGAGTCAAGATTCTCTTTCAGGCAACAAGTGTTTAGATTGTGTTCCATTTTCTAATTGTTTAACATTTAATTTGTTCCATAAATACGAAATAGAAGTCATAGAGTTTGTATGAAATCATTATAATTCCAGGTTAGTTTAATTTTTCATATCACGATGTAGTGTCGTTGGAAAGGCGAACCTATCTAAAGTAAAAGATAATGGCTACAATTTTTTGGGATTGCGACGACATCTCGTTAATCGACTTTAAAGAACGCAAGTTGCTACGCCATCTAAGACAAACCATCATCGAGGAACGCCGAGGAAAGCTGAAGCGAGGTGTTTGGCTCTTGCACAGCAATGCTCCTGTCCATAGAACTGCAATTTCGAAGGCTACTGTGCGCTAGTGCGGATTCAAGGAAGTCGATCACATACCCTACAGCCCTTGCCTGAAGTGAATATTTTTAATTTTCAAAATTAAAATTGGAGCTAAGAGGGAGAACATTTTACACCGACGAAGAAATCCATAAGGATTTTTGAGGACAGTCATTGTATTTTTATAGTGGTATTGAAGCATTAGTTACGCGATCTTACAAGTGTACCGAAATAGCAGGAGATTATATTGAAAAATAATAAAGACATGTTTCTTTTATACGTCCTCTTTCTATGTTAGGCTTAGAACACGTCAATTTGACAAATGAAACTACTTTTGGTTAAAAAGATAAACAACAAAAATTATGGTACAAGCTTTGTAGAGTTCGTAACGTGGTTGTGTCAAAATACATTGACCATAGGTAAAAATAGGACGAGGCAATTTAACCATCGACATTGCTAGAAGTATCTCGTTTAGTAAAAGAGAAATCCACCAGCATACTTCTAAATTGTGTGTACGATGAAGACCACATTCTAATATTTTGTTCCCAGATGCCATTGGAAAAACCAAGCTTGATTACGTCAAATTATTTTTCCAATAGCTAACATCTGGTCCCATCAATTTGCAATTAAACACCGTTTAGTTCAAAAATGTTTTCTGTCACGAATGCTCCCGTGATTCCGATACAATTACGTCACGTGCGAAGCTCTGCGGCCATATCGAAAATTAAATTATGACGACAAGTCTTTTAGAGCAACCCTTGTGATATTGCACAAACAATTTTAAAGAATCGCGTTAATTAACACCTACTGTGTTAAACAATCATTATCATCACGTTTAACGTATTCATGTACAATTTGAAGTGGGTCAGAAATAATTTGAAAAACATCCAATTTAAATGTAACCTGTTTTTGGTGCGTGTTCTTCAACCGTTTCCACAATTATTTATTTCTTTTCATCATCAACGGCCGCTAATCTTTCATTACATTCTCGCCGCTTCGCATCGTGTGACCCCCTTTCGTAACGCCATATAAACACTGAAAATATGCACCTTTCACGAGCACTAACAACCCTTTACAGACGTATAATCATCGCGATAAAATGTCAATGGCTGGAACACTTACTACTTCGTAACATAATGTCGCGTTCTTTATACAGGACGAGTCATTGGATTGGTTGTTGTTGTATTATTGGGCGAAGCATCAGATTATATACCTCGCACTTCTAGGCATCTGTTACTGTGATCATTAACTAACGCTACTAGAATTTTGCTGAATACGGAAGTGTTTTAACGTCCTAGGGATTTTTTACGTACCAAACGCCGTATTGCTACGAGGCCTACGGTTTTACTTCCTTATCCGAGAAGAAGGCACACCCCAATTTTCATCAGTAATTAAAAACTAACCGTCCCAGCCCGATTTCAACTCGTGTCGTTCGGATCGATATTTATTTTTTAAACAAAGATGAAATTAATATTTCAGATACTGTGATACGAAGTACCCTAATGTAGTGGCCACTAAAATAAATGGGCATTGGAAAATTTGCCCGCTATAAAACTAACCTGTTCAAGTAAAACGAAACCGAAGCAGGAATTATACAATAGGCTACTAAGCCTCAGTGCTATGGATGCAAAGACGAAACCCTGCATGGGTAGAAATCAATCAATCAATCAATTAATCAACCATCCCCGTCAAAAGAGGGCTTTAATCAAAACTTTGCTGGAACAAGTTGACAGGATTTGTGAACCTAGCAAGCTACTCTACAGCTTGAAGCTACTCGACAGCTTGTGCGACACATAGAACAAGCCCTCGTGAGCAACGACTAGTCAAGAGCGGAAGTGAAACCCGCAGCAAAACAGCGTTTGAACTACGGCATAGAAGAAGAACCTACACCACCAGTCAACACCATATTTCTGCCGTTTATCCCCCACATAACCGATCGGATTGGAAAACTTTTGGATAAACACAACGTCAACCTTGTCTACCGGTCCACGGAAAAACTCCAAGTCAGCAAAGGACAGCAGAGACCCTCTTTCGTCAGCAGGCGTATACCGCATCCCGTGTAGCTGCGGCACTATCAATACCACACGACTCTTACATGGAGTTATAGAGATTTAAGAATAATTTCAATCGGAAAGAAGAAGCTTTACGGATCAATAACACCTGGATTACGGCTGTAGGAATACGCTACGACACACTAAACGGACGGGCATAGGAACGCAGTCAGAGGCCAACCAATCAGCGCTGTCCGCTCAACACGGTGTTAGGACAACCAGCGCGCGGCACGTACACTTATTGCGGAGCGGTCCCAGCTGAGGTACTATTTCTCAGAGGACAAGTGAACCTTCAACATCGTCCTGAAGATGCCAGCCGCAATATCTGGCGAAACGTCGACTTAAACTACTTCAAGACCACGGCCTACAAGTCAGGAAACACGTATCTTAGTACAAATTCAGACTCTGGCTCTGAAAGCCTACAGTTATTTATTACCCAGGGTTAAATCCAAAGTTTCATTAAGATGCGGCAAAATGGAATTGAGCCGAGAACATTTCCGCAAAATAATTTTTTACAACTTTCGGAGAGGATTATATCAACAACAATGTCTTGACGACTTGGTTTCTGGATTTGGCAATGAAGTATCACATCAGTTGACAAGTTCTCACTGATACTGCGAATTCCAACCCGGACACCCCAGTATCAACGACGATCCGAGGATGGGACCACCAAAAACAACAGTCGCTCAAAAAACATCGCTGCTGTGGGCTAATTGATCAAAGAAAATATAAGACATACCGCGAGATTGAAAGATCCTTGGGCATTTCAGAGACTTCAATTCAAAAAATTCTGCATGATGAATTAGCTTTGAAAAAGTTAGTTTCCCGTTGGATCCCATATCTTTTAACTGAAGAACAAAAGGCGGCACGCGTTAATTGGTGAGCCGGTTCAACAACGGAAGTTCAAAAAATGTTTATAGTATTGTGAGTGGTGACGAATCATGGATTTATTCTTATGAACACGAAACCAAACGACAATCCGCTGTGTAGGCGTTTCAAGATGAGGAGAAACTAATAAGTGTACTGAATTATCAGGAGATTATATTGAAAAATAATAAAGAAATGTATCTTCTACGCCCTCTTTCTATGTTAGGCTTAGAATACGTGGACCGCACCTCGTATGTTTCAATTTGATAAATGAAACTACTTTTGGTTAAAAAGATAACTAACAAAAATTAAGGTACAAGTTTTGCAGAGTTCGTAACGCGGTTATGTCAAAATATATTGACCATAGGTATATGACGAGGGAATTTAAACATCGACATTGCTAGAAGTATCTCGTTTAGTAAAGGAGAAACCCACCAGCATACTTCTAAATTGTGTGTACGATGAAGACCATATTCTAATATTTTGTTCACAGATGACATTGGAAAAACTAAGCTTCATTACGTCAAATTATTTTTCCAATAGCTAACATCTGGTTCAATCAATTTGCAATTAAACACCGTTTAGTTCAAAAATGTTTTCTGTAACGAATGCTTCCGTGATTCCGATACAATTACGTCACGTGCGAAGCTCTGCGGCCATATCGAAAATTAAATTATGACGACAAGTCTTTTAGAGCAACCCTTGTAATATTGCACAAGTTGTCCATTATCGAAGTGTGTCGAAGAAAATGGCCGCAACTTTTGTCTCAATTTCGGGTCATGTTGCTACAACTCCTTTAGAAGGTCGAAGAACGGCTAATGTCGATTGATTTTAGTGATTGCTGTGCTTCGAAAAACCAACCCACAACGACGAATCATCCTCCACCACAATAATCCGAGTTCACATAGAGCTCAAAAGAGGATTGGGTTATTAGATCATCCTCCATATAGTCCTGGATAAGTCCCTGCGTGGTCAGTGGTTCCAGTCGTCGGAAGAAGTAGTCGATGCCTTCAAAATAACGATTTTTACTATTCCAATTGATGATAGGCATAACTGCTTTAACAGTTGGTTTGAAAGAATGAAAAAGTGTGTCAATATTCGTGGAGAATACTTTGAAAAACAATAAAGCACTTTATGCTGCAACACTAAGAAGACAACCCTCGTATATACCTGGTATTTAGCCACCCTTATTAAATCCCCGAACATTAAGGAATTATATACATCATGTGGTATTTTTGTTACGTTGTTTTTAATTAATTAATATTAATATTTTGCTTACAGAACCAAAACCGTAAACACATATTGAGAAAAATACTACAACACAAATAAATACGTTAATGGAAGATATTTTGTATACCATGCGTTAGTAATGAGTGAAATTCTCCACGTGTTAGTGGTAGATTTTTTTCGGTGTATATAGATTGTTTACTTTCAGCATGAAGCGGGGAGAGAATTTCAAAACACTCTCGGAAAAACATCAAACGAGGGAAAAAGGAAAATATCTCTTTATATTAACGGGTTTCTTTGAATTATTCTAATTGTATAAAAACCTGCAGAATAAAGCGATAAAACGTTGAAATATAAGTAGGAAAAATGCGAGCTTTAAAAGCGAAACGAAGGCCGTATATATAGAATACACAAGTATATTAAAGGATGAAAGCAGGAAATATATTTTATGTTTATATAAAATATTTGGTTGTATTTTATTACAGCTTTCTGAAAGGAAAGACGATTAGGTAGAAAGGGGCGAGTTTACTGCAGCAATTGTTATGCGCTTGCGTTTATAAATGGTTGATTCAGCGATTGTAATATAATATGTAATTTGACAATTGAGTATTAACTGACGCCACTTGCTCAAATAATACCTTGGTTTGTACTTCAGATAAGCTAAGCTTTTTAAAAGCACATGATATGATCAATTTGTTTAATGGTTGATGGACTAGCACATAAGCGTTCTCAAAAAATGGTAATATTATCAGGAGTTAATTAATTTGTCATTTTCCACTGGAGTATTTCCTAATTCAAGATCTCTTCAGTCACATCAGTATATAGATAGAAAAAGCATGCTACATTACAGACCTATTTCTTTTACTTCGAATATTGGAAAGATCTTTGAGTACTGCATGTTACTTCGATTAAAATCATTTCTGGTTAAGCACAATGCACTTAATGAGAATCAACGCGGGTTTCAACACAACTGCTTTCCATGGAGTACAGACATAAGGGTTCGCCACAACCGAAAAAATTCAAAACAGTTCCATCTGCCGGGAAAGTCATGATTACCGTTTTCTGGGATTGCGATGGCATCGTTCATATTGAATTTTTGTAACGTGGCTGTACTGTCAACGCCGAAGGATATGTTAACACTCTAACAAATCTGAAGCGACGGCTGCATAGGGTTCGTCCAGACAAAGTGCCAATTCTGCATCATGACAACGCTCGGCCTCACATAAATAAGAGAAAACGCGTATAGCACTGAAGAAGCTTGGGTTTCATGATGTTTCACCTCATCTACCTCATAGCCTAGATATTGAGCCTTGTCACTTTTTCCTTTTTCCGAAGCTTAAGAAACATCTCAAGGGTAAGCGTTTCTCTTTGGATGGAGAGGTGATAACGGAGGTGCGGAAATGGTGCCGTGTGAAGATTTCACACAGAGACCTTTTCCGTGACGGATTTGCGCAACTCGTAGTACGTTGGCGTAAATGTATTACTGTCAATGGCGATTATGTGGAAAAGTGATTATATCAGTGAGTAGAGGACAGTTTATCATTTCACACCTATATGTAAACAGTATATCTATTACTAATAAAGTTATAACTATGGAGGCATTAGTTTTTAATACGCCCTCGTAATTTGGATAAACCAATTCAAAACGCAAGAAACGATCTGAACGTGTGAATGATCGACGACCTACTTCAAAATACGTCACAGCGTGCTGACGTCAAAGCGCTCAGGCCTTATGTATCGGAGGTAACGTCCTGGCACGGTGCGGTAATGTGTGTCTCGGCCTTAAGGCGTAGTGCAGACGACAGACAGTTGGTGTACGTCAATTTTGTCGCTCACAATGTGCATTTCGGTTTAAAATGCATGTGAACACACGCCCGACAACAATGCCGGACCAACAAAATAAATGAAACCTGTACTATTTTTTCGTCGACCCGACTGTCGGCCAGAAAAATTGTCTGTTGTCTGCGCTATGCTTAATACAGTGCGATAGGCCCCGAAAATATTTGGTTTCCATTCGAGCATATGTACCTCACCCAAACTTTGTCCAAAATTACTAACCTTCGTTATAAAATTGGTGATGGTATTAGGGGCTCTAGATTAAAGAATATCGCTTTCACATGTTGGAAATTTTTCCAAAATTCCTCTCAACATCAGCAAGTAATCTACCAATCTTTACGGATAAGCGAAATTTAGGACCCCACTAACATCAGCAGGAATTTGCTTGTTACTAAGGTTTATATATATATATAAATCAGCACTACAGGCCTTGGAGGCCCTTGGCTATCTCCCACTTATTTCCCTTATATCAGCTTTCACTTCTTTGAGCCAGTTTTTCTTTGGCCTTCCTCTTCTTTTTTTCGATCCTTCTCCTTCATATAATACTTTCCTAGCAATTCTTTTCTCCGGCATTCGAGTAATGTGTCCTAACCACCCGATTCTTTGTGCTCGAACTTTTTGTGTTATTCTTGGTCTTTTGTACAAATCCATTACTTCTATGTTTGTGCGTCTTCTCCATTCGCCTTCCGGTGTTCTTACGCCTCCCATTATTTTTCTAAAATTTTCCTTTCCCAAATTTCTAGTTTTTGTTCGTCTTTTCTTGTCATTATCCAGGCTTCGCTTGCATATAGGACAACCGGTCTGATGATTGTTTCGTAAGCTCTAAATTTGACTGCCCTCGATAGGTTTTTTGCTCTTAACATTCTTAATAAAGACCCTGTCGCTTTATTTCCTTTATAGATTCTCTTATCGATTTCGTTCTATTCTTGGTTGTTAGCTGTTATTATTACTCCTAGATATTCGAACTGGCTAACTCTTTCAAAATCGCAAACCTTTCCCTCTGCACTAAATGTAACATATTTATTAGTATCTGTTAATGTATGGAAATGGGAGTAGACCTCCCATTTCCATATATTTCGTTTTTTCTCTGTTTATCTGTAGTCCGAATTTGTTTGCTTCTTCTCCAAATTTCCAGAAATTCTTCTCGAGTTCTCCTTTGGATCTTGTTAATAGAACTACGTTGTCTGCGTACGCAACACATTGTACTTTGTGATGGTAAATCGTACCTGTTGTTTGCATCTTAGTTTCTCTTATTATTAATTCCAGTACCAAGTTGAATAAGTTCGTCGAGAGCGGGTCACCTTGTCTTAATCCTCTTCCAACTCTGAATTGATCTGAGCAACTGCCATCTATTCAAATTTTATTTTTTGTATTCGTTAACGTCATTTTCACCACTAAGGTTTACCATTTTGAATTATCTTTAAAGTAAGCGATTTTGGTTGTCTGGAGTGAGTGCAATCTATCAAACTTTCTAATATGAATTTTTTTTTTTTTACTTACAGCATTACCTCAAAGTAATCTTCGGTTCACACACAATACTATTCCTCTCCTTTGAAATTCCGTATTTTATGACCTGTCTACCAAAAAAAATCTATCGACTTTGAGCTACTAATGCAGATACTCTAATCTTATAATTTACTAGTTGCAACACCACAAATATTACATGGCACAAACTTTGGCTTAAAGTATAAAGTAATTAGCTGGTTGGCTGGCCAGATTAGATTAACAGATTAAAGTTGGCCATTCGAAATAGCGTTCGTAGTTTTCTAGCACACTTGTATTACGTACATTTCGAATAATGTATTATTTATGTAAGTGCTATTAGATTTTCCGCCGTGTAAAATTCCTAGAGAGAGAACTATTATATCTTAATCTACACGCTGAATCCCATAAATAAGGTTTGCCTCGCCGTGTAATCTACGCCGTATTTTATACTTTCGAAGTGATATCGTGATTGTGTAGGAAGCTTCTTCTTTAACTTCGTAACCCGACGTCGTTTTGAGTTCCTAGCCACTGCGCTTGACCGGTTGTACATTAAGGGTCCCTAATGTTAATGCAACTATCAACAAATTCAATATGGTAGCATGCTTTGAAATAATTTCAAACTCCGAACCTGTTAGTGCTTCTGCTATGTAATTTACCTTGGAAATCAATTTGCAGTAATAACTAGTCTGGGCAAACAGCGGTAACAGTCAGTGCAGTAGATATGTGGTGCGGAGTCGGCGATTATTTATTTCATGCGTTCACAGCGTCAGTAGTAAATCGGTGCTGTATGCGAGTAGTTCTGTGCATATGTAGGCTGTCGTAACTTATTTCGTAATTGTACGCTTATGTTTGCTTTAAAAATGCCGCAGTTATGTACGTCAAGAAAACGACCAATGGCAGACACAGTTAAAAACTTTATAGTGGACATGCCGGACTTAATTTTTAATGGCGCTAAAATTCAATGTCTAGTTTGTAAAATCCCTTTAATGTGTTGGTCCAGAAGCCATTGTCAACGTCACATCGAAAGCAAACAGCATTCTTCTGCAAAAAATGGCATACGAGACCAAGAAAAATTTACATTTGATTTTGTGTTACTCTTATTTTATGTAATTTATCGTTTCGTTTACTAGACAGAGAAGCATTTGTCTCCTTCTGGAATAAATATGCGGACTGTAAATTACTTAGTCGGACATCGATACGAAATGTAGTGCCATTTGCTCGTGAACATATAGAAAAAGGAATGAAACCGGAATTGAAAGATAAAAAATTATGGTTGTGTGTGGACGAAACAACAGATCGTCAAAAACATTCTGTGGTTAATGTAATGGTACGCACAATGGAACCGCATCGACCGTCATCCTCCTTTTTACTTGCTTCCAAAAGAGTTATAAATTGTATTGCCGATGAGGTTTTAAAGGTGGTGTTGAACTCATTGAACAAATTTGAAGTTTCAACTAAGCAACTTTTAATGTTTATGAGTGATGGTGCCGTAAACATGTGTTCTTTGGGCCGATCTCTTAAAGAACACAGTGGTAATTTCTTACATGTAACGTGCAAAATCCATACTCTAAATCTTGCAGCACAAACGATTCCTACATGTTTTCCACTAGTAAATGCATTGATTGCTAGTACAAAGGCAGTGTTCCTAAAGTCCCCGACTGTTTCACAAACTGTGTCCTGATTTACCTGAACAACCACAGCCGATTGTTATACGTTGGGGAACATGGTTGCAGGCAGCGTTTTACTACAACGAATATTTTGATCATGTAAAGAAGGTAGTTTTAAAAATTCAATCTGACAGAAGCTGTAGCAAAGCCAGGAAATGTTTCAAGATAGTCAGGTTAAAAGATATTTACAAATCATTCACAACAATTACTTCGGACTAGCGGAGGGAATAGAAAAATTACAAAATGTTTCGATTCTGTTCAAATTGTGAATGATGTTCACGCACAGTTATGCGCTGTAGAAGGCGAAACAAATTGGTGTGTAATACGAAAATTTGAAAGTGTTTTAGAGAAAGACTCCGATTTTCTTATATTAAGACAAATTTGTGAAGGTGCGTGTGAAGATGCATTAAGTTGTTTCAAAGATTATTTTAAATATGCAAATATAACATCGCTAGATGTCGAACGGTCGTTTTCGGCATTAAAAAAAAAATATTCCGCACGTCGTACTCACTTGACTGAAACAGCTGTGGAAACATATCTAATGATTCAAATATTTAACAGATGTTACCCAGTTTGTGATTTCACGGAAGACTTTTAAAACAGTAAGTTTTTCAGCACGTTTTATAATTTATTTCTTACCTTCTATTTTATATGTAAACTTTTATGCGCTCGTCACGCCTCTGGCTGTTACCGCATATTTGCCCAGGTTAGTAATAACTACGATCTTGCGTTTAGTATGATAGCAACTCTTGTGTATTCGCGGCTTAAAAATTATTCTAATGAATAGTTGTTTAATTAATGAACGTGATGAAATGCCCGGGTAGGAGGTGATTCGCTTTTAGCAAGCAAAATTCTTCAATTATTTGCATTCCGTTGATGTGATTGGCGAAGAAAGTATGGCGTTTAAAACTTTTTTTTCCCAGAAGGAATAAAAAATCCGAAAATGCCGAACAAAATAGAACGACGTGCCATTCATACCAAGCCAATATTCTGTCGGCAAGGCAGCATATCAGCTGCATAGGTACTCTGTCAATGGCATTTATGATTACTAGAGTCCGGCAAATGCCTGTTGCCTGACTTTTTTGCCTTTTTTTAGTAATATTCAACATTTTTGCATTTTTTTAGTTAAAAGTACCTTTTTAGAAAAAAAACTGCCTTTTCGCCTAGATTTCGTAACTTTCCATGCCTTTCTTAGGTTAATATGTAAAGTTTATACGTTATAATAACGTATGGTGCCAAAGTTTACGGAAAATTTTCAAATGGGTTATAACTGTACCGAATGGCGTTTAATCAAGTTTTCGTTAGAAGCGAAATATCACAATTACATTGTTTTAATAATGATAGGTTAGTTTCTGCGATCTGGTTCAGCAAAATGTCTTATAATGCCCAAATGTTCAAGCGCGATATAGTGACCATTTACCGAGAACAAAATATTTCTGTATCAACAATTTATCAGACCATAAAGGAATGTGAAGAGGGTATACCGTGTTAATTTGCTCAAAAGTGGTCGACCAAGAATTTTGAGCCAGGTGAGGGAACAAAGACTGATTGAGGCCGTTAAAGATAGAGTTGGAGTTTCGCAAAATGATTGTTGTAGATTATGAGAAATATTTTACTTTGTTCCATTCAGAGATGAAGGGAAACGACGGTTTTCATACTGACGACATGGTAAACACACCAGACAATGTCAAAGTTCAAAGGTGAATCCAAATTTGAGCACGAAATTTTGATGGCGCGCTATTTTTCAAAAAAAATTCTTGAAATCGACCTTGCTCTTGCCCAGATGATGGGAGAAGAAAACGGAGGACCATTGAAGATAATGGCCCACTATCAATAATTTGAATATGAATTATTTTTTGTTATATTTATATTTAATTGTCGTAACAATGTAAAAAACTGATAACTTGCTAAAAACGGTTAAAAGAACAAGTTATCAGTACTTAAAAATTTTCCGAAAACTTTAGGACTATACGTTATAAGCAAATTTCAAGCAATAGTTTGTTGTATGATATTGATTTGTTAAACGGATGAAGGTTTTGCGTTTACAATGTTATTTTAATTTAAACTTTAAGTGATAAACCATGTATTTTACCGTACAAGTTCCCCTATACTTAGGTAATATTTAACAAGATATACCTGGATTATCTGTTTATAATTTTTTGTAAACGTGTAACATTGTCATACATTTGGTTGCAATATTTCTTTATTCCAAGTAGAAATCTTGACTCTCTTTATACATATTTCCTAGGGCTTGTTACATTTTCGTAATACTTTTATCGCAGTTTTTGTTGAACTTTGCATTTGGTTGCTAATATTGTTTATTATCGCTGGTTGTCCTTCAAACAGCGGATCTTCGACATCAACATTTTCCTTATAACTGCGTAAAGCACTAGTTTCTGCAAATATTCCACTCAATAAGTTGTCCAATGATATATCAAAAATAATATGCTGCGACTTGTCTTTAGATTTTCCTTAAAGCCCTCCTACACGCTGCTGCTTATAAAGAGAAGCTTCCCAATTTCCCAATTCCCCGCAGGCGGAATTCTCTTAATTGAGTATATGCTAAAAGCGACTACAATAACGGTGAATGTCCAAAAAGGCACAATTAGGAACTTGAAAGAGTCTCTACGCCAAGAAAGATTCCACAATTATGTTCAGAAAACTCTGTTTCTGCATAACAACTGTAGGGTGCAAAAAGCACGAATTGTTCAAGCAGTAGTTAATGAAGGCGACGTTGAGGAATTACAACATCCACCTTACAGTCCCTATCTCGCCCCCTGTGACTATTGTCTTTTTCCGGAACTCAAGAAACACTTGAGAGGACGTCGCTTTTTATCGAATGATGACTTGGAAAACGCTGTGGAGTCGTATTTTGCAGAATTACAAAAAGATTTTTTCGAAGGCATAACGTTATTAGAAAAACATTGGAATAAGTGTTAGAGTTGATGGTTCGTTCTTACGTTGAAAAATAAAAGTTTATTTGTTCTCTAACTCGTTGTTTTCATAATTAGGTAGATAATATAAAAACTCCCTTCGTAGGAAAACACTGCTAGTTTGACATTGCACATTTTATTCGATTTGATTTGGTTTCTTAGAACAGCTGCGTGCCATTTTAGAGTAATTCACACAATAACATTTCATTATTTTTTGTTTATATTAAAACAATGAGTACTTTTTATACATTTGCGAAGAGCTATAGGTGCTCTGTTTTATTGGCCAAGACTGTAGATCAAGGCTATTAGGATCGATGTAAAAATTACAGGGCGACTTTAGCTATTTCTAAAATTTAGTATATCTCTATAAAAAAATAATGAAATATGTAGTTCTTTCTGTAGAAATTATTTTTTTAATAATGTAATTAAATAGGGGATCATTTTTATGCAGTTTAATAATTAATGAGTTAATACTTAAGTGTACTTATCCCTTTTTCATTATTATTTATTATATATTTAAAAAAAAACCATAGTTAAATAAGTACATGTAAATAGTAAAAAAATAAAAAAAAACATTAACCGGTATCTTTTGAAAATGTTCACGAAAAGTTGTATGTTAACGGTTTATCATTGTATGGGTAAGTAGGACATCTGTATTCCGGTTTCTATCGCTACTATCTAGGACGGCATGACTATATTTCTTGGGAGTAAGTGACGCCAGGATATATTTTAGTGTCGTTTTTGAAGATTAGTGGCATGAACTGAGTAACAATGTGGGCAGGAGCGGTAGTGCTTTTTGCTTTTTACATTGTTTTTGTCGGGAGTGATTCTATGAATATTATGAGCTATTTATTAGGATTATGTTGGTTATTGTTTCTAGGCACTTTTTTCATGTGTACTTCAACATTAAGTTCACTTTTGTTTGAACATTATTCTGTAGATAATCTCTACTTTTTTAAAATCACATACAATGCGAATAATTTACTGTATTATGTACGGATCGGTCGTACTATTTTAAACAAGGTAAGGTCGTACTATTTTAAACAAGGTAAATGCAATTAATAATGTGGATATACAAATAATAAGCATTTCAAGAATTCTAAGTAAATAAATGCTCTATTTTAAGAAAATGAAATTATTGATTTATTTACAATACCTAAACGCTTTCTGGAATTGAGAAAACTTAGTATTCTTTAGAAAATATTGTTTTGTGTTATTTACGATTTGCCATTTACTTATACTAAGAATCGCTTTCTTCAAATTTACACAAGATCTTCTTGAATCAAGCTAACAAATGGCTTAAACAAAGGAATACAATTATTTCATTACAAGTATATACTTAAATAATGGTAGCAAGGACTGTGGGGTAGTATGGTAAACACAATATTCACGGCAAGTAGTAGTGTAGTTAGGCCGGTTCTGGCGCAAAATTCCATAAGATTTAACATAGGGGTTCAAATTTACTTTTTTATCCCCATCACTCCTACCTCGGTCACGTCACATGACCCGTGACGTCACAGGCCCTGCTCATTGGCGGGAAATTTGAAACGTGGGTCAAGTGAACCAAGGGGTCTTAAGGTATGCTTGGGCAGGGTGATTCGATTTTAACGTCAAAACGGCCCTAGCTCTTACCGGAGCTGGGATACCGCTCGGGGTTGGGGACGACTCAGTGCGCGCGAGTAGTACAGGTTTTTGCCAACGGCTATTGAACGGCCCCTAACCGGCTACTGAACGGCTTCTGAACGGCTACTGAACGGCTTCTGAACGGCTTTTGAACAGCTTCTCAACGGCCTATCCGTTCACAACGGGCTACCCGTTCAGAACGGCTTCTGAACAGCTTTTGAACGGCTTCTGAACGGATAGGCCGTTCAAAAGCTGTTAAAATGCCGTTCAGAAGCTGTTTAGTAGCAATTGGCAAAAACCTGTATTACTCGCGCGCACTGAGTCATCCCCAACCCCGAGCAGTATCTCAGCCCCCGTAAGAGCTACGGCCGTTTTGACGTTAAAATCGAATCATGACGTGATATGGCTGAGGTAGGAGTGGTGGGGATAACAAGTAAATTTGTTTGGACCCCTATGTTAAATCTTATGGAATTTTGTGCCAGAACCGGCCTAGCTATACTACTACTACGGCACACTCCGCACCACACAAATTATTAATTAATTAACACGGGAAGGCCTTTTCGAAGACACATGGGTCAGCATCATCAAGCCAAGTACCGATTGGTACTTGGCTTAATGATGATGACCCACATATAATAATAATAATTTGTGTGGTGGGGAGTGTGCCGTGAATATTGTGTTTAAGTATATACTTCTCTTAAACGGAGAAAAAAACGCTAAGAAAATATTTCTTTCGATTTAAAACGGTTATTGTATTGTGGATAATTGAAACAGTAATGGTTTTAAATTGAGGCGGACAGTCTTGATACAAGTAAACGTTCCTCTGCGTGTGCAAACAATTAGAGACGCAAATTCCCAACACAGAATCTTATTTCATTATCATCTTAGACACCTTACAAGTACTTGGATTATTTTGTTTGATGCCTTAAAAGTAAACATTTACTTTTGCGCTTCTTATTGAAAATTGTTCAGCGTAACGCGAACAACGCGATGTCGAGACGTTCGCTGTCATCTTTCCGCGTCATTCGTTTCTCCGGCCCGTTCATAGCTCATTAACTTTTCCATCTCTTCTTTATCAATCTGTTAGTAGTGATTCGCTGCCGCTTCATAACCTCTCCGCCTTCGCCACTTGTTCTTCTCATCACCAGTTATACTCGTAACTCAGTAACGGATGTCCCGTCAAGAGAATGAAACGTCCTTTGACTTCGCTAACATAAATCGGCAGTCGGAGGATTAGTTTCTTGGTATTGGAAAGGAGAAAAATGGTTGTTATTGATTTCGCCACTTTAGAATTTGTGTTCTTGGTATTGCGAACAGGAAACGTTTCCTTTACGTAGTTATTTGTCGCTTCAAATTTTATCCTTTATAGCTAAAACCAAGTCTAAATGCGATTTCTTTAAACATTTGTAACAGCTGAATCTTAATACCAAGACAGAAGTTAATATTCCTGACAATTTAAACAATGTTGAATTGATTAATCATTATTTTGTTAGTTCTGCGGTGAAACGATGAAATTTACAACACAAAATTTTCCTTTTTATCAGTAAATGAGTATGACGTGTTCAATTCTATTATGTCAATTAAATCTAGGGCGATTGCTACAGACGGGGTATTTATTGAAATGATAGGATTATACTATCCGGAGGTATTACCCTACCTTACCCGCTTAATTAAAATTTGTTCAGAAGAAGGGACATTTTCCTATAAGTGGAAACATGCACTGGTTATGTCTCTACCCAAGATCAAACATCCAGTGGCTTATAAAGACCTGCGGCCGATTAACATTCTCCCAACACCTTCTAAAGTCATTGACAATGTTATTCACAAACAAATCACTTCTTAATTTAAAATTAATAATTGGTTTGCAAGGATTCAATCTGGATTCTGTAAGGATTAAAGTTGCGAAACGGTTCTTTTATGTATCACCGATGACATCCTTGCGGCTAGAGCTAAAGGTCTTGCCGGTGTGTTGATGCTCCTTGACTATAGTAAGGCGTTTGATCGGCACTACAGCTAATTCAAGGCTAACCAGCTTTGACGTCCGTAGGCTGTGACGTATTTTGACGTAGGCTATAAACGCGATTACATACTCCGACCGTCTCTGCGTTTTGAATTGGTTTATCCAAATTATATTGGTTTTATTTTAAAAAAATACTGTGTAGTGATATTTCTGTACTTTGTTGATGATATCTACAATGTTTTTATAATGTTGTATGCGCGATAAAATCTTTTTTGAAACGATAAAAACGAGGTAACCTAACCTAAAATGGCGTCAGTTGTTTTCATACGTTCAGATCGATTCTTGCGTTTTGAATTGATCTATCCAAATTATATTGGTTTTATTAAAAAAAAAATACTGTGTAGTGATATTTCCGTACATTGGTGGTGATACCTGCAATGTTTTTATAGTGTTGCATAAGCGATAAAACCTTTTCTAAAACGATAAAAACGAGGTAACCTAACTTAACATGGCGTCGGCTATTTTGTATGTTTTGTTTGTGAGTTACACTTTGTAAAAGGAGATATTATTTATTTTCCAACAGCTGCAAATTAAAGACCTTGGTTAGATAACATGTCTGTAAATTTTCTCGAGAAATTGAACAAAATTTCAGATAAAATTGCAATTACTGTATCATTTCAACCTTAGTTTCGTCCAAATACATGTACAATTACAAATAATAATAACACTGGATAACAAATTTTAGTTTATTTGTTGTATCTTGTTTGAAATGTGCATTTTTTTGTTAATTTTGGGGCGCTGAATACAAAAATGACAATGAAATTAAAAACTTAGTTGCAGTTTTCAAGAACAAGTTTTTATTTTCAACAAAATAATAAAAAATAGATACTTTTACACTTTTAAAGTCACTAAATGCGCCGTCTTTTTGTTATTCTTTTGTGAATTGTTTTTGGAGCATCTCTAACAAGAGTCCAACAGTACTCGGCAAGCATGGAAGCATTCCAATTTCCCTGGTACCTTTTTTCCATTGTTGACATATCCTGATGGAAGCGTTCGCCGTGCTCATCACTTACAGCTCCGCAGTTTCCAGGAAAAAAGTCCAGGTGTGAGTGTAGGAAATCGATCTTTAGAGACATATTGCCACCCATTTTTTGATACGATGACAGCATATTTTCAACAAGAGTAACGTAATTGTCAGCTTTTTTATTTCCCAAGGAATAAGTGACCAAGAGGCGAAAGTCATTCCAAGCATTTTTTTCAATATCTGTTAGAGTGCTGTCAAAATGTTCGTCTTTCAGAATATTTCGAATCTGTGGCCCAACAAAAATACCTTCTTTAATTTTTACTTCACTTAGCCTTGGAAATTTCTGACGTAGTTTCTGACTTGTCTTGACAGTCTTGCTGCTGATGATGATAGCTTGGCTATCGAAACGTGCGTCCAGTACGAATTAAGTGTTGTAGTAAGGGTTTTAGTGAACTGTTTCAGTGTTCCAGTGCCACAGTTTTAGAGTATCCGTTTAAAAAGATAAGTTTATTTTCGGTTTTAGCACACCAAAAATAGTAAGATTTAGTCGATTTTATTTTAAATACATTTTGGCTGTTGTCTAGTGTAATTAGTCGATTAAATATCAACCACAAAGGAAAATTGTGTTCGGTTAGGTGTTTGGTTTTTGCTTTGAACCTTCGTTTTTCCAAAATAAAATCGAATGGGATGCGAAGAAGGGCTCAGTTGACGACTCTGACATCCTATTTAAATGGGAAACCCTTCAAAACTTAAAAAGGGAATGCAAAAAAACGATTCCTTTACCGCTTAAGCTAATATCGTGCATAGCGATACATCGCCTACCGAGCGTGGCGTTATTGAAGAGCGCTAAGGCCTTCTAGTATCGGTGTTAACGACCGAGTGCACTTTATGTTTCCCTTTATTTTGAATTATTAATTTTTCATTTATCTAATTTTAGCTTTACTCTCATAACGTTGTTAATATACCAGGGGTTTAAACGGCAGGACAGGCTACACTGAACGTCGCCCCGCGATGTCAAAAGAAAATTGTTGTTTACTTTTGTTTTGTATTTTTGTATGATAGTACATTTCTTTCTTTTGCAATAAAATTTCTTATTTATGTCATTCTGCTTCTCAACACAAGAGGTACTCCAAATATTTGCTGTTGACAATTTAAAATTAGGATAGCCAACGGTTTGGCAAATACAGATAATCTTTTATGAACGACTCACTACCGAAGAAACTCCCTCCATTGCCAGGGCATACAACTATTTCTGCATACTTCAAAAGAATTGACTAAAAATAGGTGATTTTAAATTCTGTTGAATGAATAGAGATTACTAAACTACCGCATTCAAGTAGAATGAAGTAAAGCGCGATTCATATCGATTGCACCTATTTTTTGAATCAAGGATGTTATTACACCCATTTATCAAAATGTAGGTGCTACATACTGTTTATGACATTAACACATGTAACGTGTTTGTCGTATACGGTGTCCTTGTTTTTAACTAATTTGTGAGGGAATTCATTACGCTTTGAAATCCCAATGGTGCAACATCTTCTGAAACAAAAGAGCAATAACCGTCAGTTTTGTACAGTTGACGAGACCGATTAGGTAAATTAAAACGTACAGTTGGATTAATTAGAGCGATGAATATGTGCATATGAAGTACAAGCTTTTCAAAAATCTTAGCTAAGTGGAACCATTTATTAATGAAAATAATGTATATGAAAGTTGCTGAAAAGTTGCATATTTTGCATTATATTTGAAAGCCATAAAAGAAATAATAACTCAAGTAGTCTTCGTAAACATATTTACTTCAATAAAAATTAAATTAATATCGAACTAGTAGTGCTAGTAGTTAAATAACCCAACGCATTTCTTTTGGTAAAAAATTGCAACACAAATTGTACCGATTTTGTACAAAAAGTTAACTAGGAACGTATTAGCGTGTGTTCAACGTAGTAATTAATGTATTCGAAATGTTGTTAACGTGATTGTGTTTACATTTGTTGGGGGAAACCACTACGTTGTGCGCATTCAGTCATTAATTGCTAAAGCTAATTTCGTAGAATTTCTGTTATATCCACTCAAACAAATTCGAAAACACTTTTTCGTTTGTTATTTCTTATTTGAGGAAAGTATATATTGACCCGATAAAGACATATTGTAAAATAATTAGTTCCTGTTGTTTCCATTCTAATTAGGTAGAAAAAATAATAAATATTCCCAGCTTTTCACGGCCAAAGGCACTAGCAACATTCTGTCAGATCCTGCGGCATATAATTTTCTGTGGTTTACACTTTATGTAATTCATGTTGCTGGCTTTGTTTTTGGAATTGATTATCTACTTAATATACAGGTTGTTCAAAGTTATTGAACCACTATTGTTAATTTTGTTATTATTGTAGCTGCGATGTTGGTTAAATTAACAAAGATGTAGTGATTTTTCCGCTAATCACAATAGTGTTGAGAAATGATCATTGCGCATCGCATTTCAGCGCTAACTTGAATTGTTTATATATTTTTAAATTGAATACCCCGTATATTTTTCAATTATTCGATAGGAAATGAACCGCGTAAAACATCCTTATAGTACTGTACCCCTAAAATGAAAAACAAAAGGGATACGGTGAAATTTACATTGGACAATTGAAAATTCGTTATTAGAGCAGCTATTGAGATAGTTGAAATATGAAAAATATGTAATTTATTCCGTGTAATGTAATTATAAAATGGGGTAATTAAAAAAAAATTGCGCATCGTATTTCAATGTTTGGTTAAATAACTGGCTTTTTTATTAAACACCCTGTATATTCTTTCAGAAATTAATAGTGACATTTCAAATAAATTACTCTTATAAGGCTAAGGCCCCAAAATGACAGAGAACAGAATTTCATTAATTAATTACGTCGGAAATTCCTAGGAAAATTATAGATTTCACAGTTCACCGACGGAAAGCAAAATATATTTATTGAATTAGTGTACTTGCATGTAAAATTAAAAATTGTCGAAATATTACGATATATTTTCAGATAAATTGATAACAACTAGGTATTAAAAAGTGAACGATCCCTACATAGTCCGCATGGTGTAGTGGTTAACACGCCTACCCGGGAAGCAGGAGACGCGAGGTTCGATTTCTTGCCGTGGACATAATTTTAATTTCATTAATTAATTACGTCGGAAATTCGAAGAAAAATTATAGATTTCATAATTCACCAATGGAAACTAAAATATATTAATTACATGTATTAAATTTATGGAAAGTTGTAACTATATTTTGCAAGGATATACTTTTACTGATTATCCTTTGCAACAATACGTAGAAAAAAATTAAAAGTGAATAACTGTTAGTGAGTTGCAGTTACACTAACATTCTTGAGTGCTATAGATAGCTATGGTTACTAAAATATGCTTATAGTGTTCTTCTAAACCGCGACTTGCCGAGGGCTTTGACTCGCATTTTGCTTTTGTCTTGTTTGAGTACAATTTACCCGAGGGGAGACAAGTAAGTACAACAAGACTGTAGGGTAACTATTCATAATTGTTTAAAAAGCTTTTCGTAGCTTGTTCTTCAGTTCATACCTTTGATAGATTGTTTTTCCTCTCCCATTGTGCCTCACTAACTTCATGTAACTTTCAGTTGGCCAATCAATGATCTTTCCAAAGGTGACTTATTTAAATTTACTGGGCTTTCACACAGAAAAAAACACTAGAATAACCTCTGCAATTGGCGCACACGCCACTACAAACAGTTATAGAATCCGTGACGGGGATGATTTGTAGCAGTTAATGAAACAATAATGGCGTTGTTAATCGGCACAACTTTCATTATTAGTCGATTGAAAATCCAAAACGGGTTAGGGAATCAAATTTTCAAACAACCGCATAATTGAATCATATTTTTACAGTGCTACTCTTACAGGTGAAAGATATCTTAATTTTTTAACTCAAGACTTGCCAGAACTTTTAGATTAATTCCACTTGAAGAAAAGGTAACAATGTGGTGGTAACATGATGGTGCTCCACCACATAACAGTAGTAATTACAATTTTTTTAAATCGCACGTTTCAAGATTCTTGAATTGGCAATAGAGATCCGTTAAGATGGCCAGCTCGATCTCTGGACCTAACACCTCTCGACTTTTTATTTTGATGATTTAAAACATAAAATCATCCAGGCTTGTCGAAGTATAACTCCTGAAATAGTACGACCCTCTTGTACGAGAGAATTGATCGAAAGGTTATGAGGCCTGTGTCAGGGTAGAAGGAGGACAATTTGAACAATATTTATAATTTATTACTTATTGTTAGTTTTATCATATGAGATATTTTAATTCTATCGATGTATAATTTACGTTCGAACAATGTTTATAATTTTGTTTTTTTATGTGTACTTCGCTGTGCTTGTATTTTAAATGTGGGTTGGTTTATTAAAATTATATTGCAATAAAGTTGTTATTTATGTTTAAAAGTTTTGCATACGTACGGGCCAAATGAAGCGTGTTTGTTGTTGTCAAATTAAAGAAGATCATAGGTTAGTGAAAAGATTGAATAACTTCGAAACACCGCAACGTAAATAAGTAAATAACATATGGTTGTTAAACGAAAAATACAGAAAGTTAGAATATCTGAAAAAAAATATGGTTTGCCATTTAGAAAATATTTTCTTTCACTGGGAAATTTGTGGACTACTAAGATGCACCTTTAAGCACATAGATTCTCTTTCGGAAAAATGGGTAAGCTGCAGCTGCTACCCCTATGAGTATAGATCTAGAAAATTTACTGGGGTGGGTAAACTGCAGCTGGTATCCATATGTGTGTACTCGATAACTATTCCTCACCCAAACCCTTGAGGTTTGGGTTTTTCAGCTAATAATCGTTATATTGGTTGTGAAATAAATTCTGGGACACCCAGTATACAATATAATAATTTACCAGTTTTTGAAAGTGAACATAATTTTGGAGTTGTCACAACTTACAGAATATAACAGAACAACAATATAGAGGTTGGAACAGGCAGCTATTGGAACGTGAAGAATAAACATACATTTTGCAAAATGACTTCATTTAATCAAACTGGCATCAAATTCAGTAAATTAACTACCTACAATAAGATGTCCCGGAATTCAATTTCCTATTCGACGCCATCAGGCTGCACACCGTGAGGTTGTAGTCATTAATTTAATTCCTTTTCCTCTTGAAGAGAATAATATCTCGGCTTTAAAGCAAGATAAAAACAAACAGAGAAAAAACAGAAAACGGGAAAACGGAGAATATGAAATTGAAATGGTCCATTAATGCGGCGTAACTAAATTATTCTAATGGATTTTGCGGGCTTTTCCTTTAATTGAAACTGTGATTAATGTCTCTCGCCTGATGATCGGGAGAATTTCAGGCGGACGAAGATGATGATTAAAACAAAAAGAAAGCGAATCGAAGAGAAGAAATAAGAAAAACCGGTTGGGATGGAAAAAAAGCAGAGGCGACGCGTTCGACCTTGAAGGGCCCCAGTTAGTAATACGCGACGCGCCTTATCCTCTCCTTTCTTGTTGGTCCTCTTTGTTTTTGGGTTCGCGAGTCCTAGTTTCAGGATATGGAAAAGATAGCGATCCGGTTTCTTGCTGTTTAGAAGTTAATTAATGTTATTTACGGTCACGTTGGAGCGAAATCGATAACGAGAACAAGGGGTCACGAACACTCTCGGAGTGAATCCAGCGAAAAACATCTCAATTTGCGTAAAAATCGCAACTCAAATAAAGTTTCGGAACCGGAAATTCGTTCCTTTTAATTAGAAATACACGTTAAACTAAGGGAATCGACTTAAATCGTAGTTTGTCTTGTATTAATTTTATTTCTTTGTCTCCATATTCATGACGACAGTATAAGTTGAGTTCCAAACATACAACAAAACCTGAAATATTTGCCCCGTTAGCTTTAACAGATTAAGATGTTTGAAGTGGGCATTATACAATTAATCACGTAACTGAAAACTTAAATGATTTCAAAATCTAAGAAGCTTTAAAAAGTTACTGGAACACACATTTTGTTTTTGGCTCGCAAGAAATGCATCACTTTCGATATGAATTTTTGTAATCTCTTCAAATCCTGACAAGCGGAAAAGTCAAGAGGATGCACAGGGCTCACTAGTTCGAATTCGTTAGATTTAAGATAAAAAGTTTTCAATTTTCTGTATAATTTTCCTTCTAGAAAGTGGATTAAAGTGGATTATGCAAATTTCAAACGCGTTCTTTTTTCATCGATTTAGACGGTCAAACATCAATATTTCGAAAATGGTTGAAGCTGCCGATTGGAGCTAAAAAGATCATGTTCAGTGAATTAAAATTTACTTTATGGAATACCCCGATTTCTAATTTTCAAACTTCTTCGATTTTTGAAATCTTTAACCAATTTTCTTCATGAGGTATTTATGCGCTAGGTGCTCATTTTAAAGAGTTCGACGAGGACATTTCAATTTCTGAAATCGTGATCCTTGATCTGCTGATCGTTTGGGCAACAAAGTGCTTCAAGTTTGAAAATTTAGTGCCTTTTGAATTAATTCTAAATTGAAACGCTCATACATAACTCCCGAATAGTGTAAGCAATCGAAGCGAACTTGTTTTTTGTATGTTCTACGTCGAAAAATGCATCTCTTTATACAGTCAGGTTCTAAAGTATCACCCTCCCCCATGCTAACTTTTGAACGACAGAAACTAGCGTTATTAGAAAAAAATAAGTTAATTTCTATTTTTCAAGAACTAACTTTTTTCGTGACGTCAACTTTGTTATTTTAAATAGAACAACAACAATAGAACAACAATACCACATATGTTATACTTTAACTTAAGAAATATGACGATATTCAACAATAAAGGTTTTGGTAATCCGTTTCTGTTGTTATGCAAAGTTGGCTGGGAAAGAGTAACGTTCCTTGGTAGATGCTATTAAATTATTCTCCATCGGATACTTCCTTCGAATGGTTTTTGCAACGAGATGATACGCGTGTATGTAACATGTTATATGAAGAAGAGGCCGGAAAGCATATTTTCATTTTTTAGCTCCATCAGTAACTAACATTGTGACTTGGGCTCCTGTGATACAAAATTCTCTTAACGAATCTTTTATTATCTTCACAACGGTTTCAGCATCACTTTTTTTCAATCATTTTACTGGTTAATAACAAGGAAGCTGCTGGATCATTACGTCTTAAAGGACGCGCTACAACATGACTCACGCTGTGTTTCTGTGCATCAGTTGTTTCATCCACACTTACGCAAATTTTCTTATATTTCAACTCGTCTACTTTACAGTTTTTTACTGTACCCTGCAAATGTGGTAAATTGTATCGCAATTGCGTATTGGTTGGTAATTTCCACGAGGGAATATATTTATTCCAAAAAAGACGAAAGTGTTCATTGTCTACTAGGTGTTGTGGGATGTTGCACTCACGTAGCATAAAAATAAAATCTTACAGAAATTCCCAGTACGGAATATTGTTGCTTAAATTCAGTACATGACGGTTACATTTCATATGTCTTCTACAGTGAAATGTATCGCGACCTATCAACTGTATATTGCAAATTTTGCACTGAATGATAGTACCTGTATATTCCAACCCAGGGAAACGGCTAATATATTTATTCACATGCGGTGCTAAAGGTAAACCTCGCTTACGACGATCCATGTTTTAAAAGACGCACACCGATAAATCGATAATTATCGAACGACCGTTCACTTCCACGCCTATCGAATGACTAAACTCTCCACTGGCTTCGCATCGACCTAAATCCCCTCTCGGCGCTTCTGCCGTAGCACGCGTTTGTCGAACCTTACTTATTACTTTAAATTTTGACAAATTTGTTACTACAATATTTAATTCTTGCCTGATGATGTGCAATATGCACGAAATCGGTCGCTTTCATTGACGGGTTATTATAGAGAATTTTGTGAGGTAAGACCTTATTTTATTATTATTTCATGAAGAAGAAAAAGTTAGGTATTTGAAGGAAATAGTACGCAATGTTACACGTTGTATTCAAGATCATCTCCGAAGCTAAGTGATTCTGAGAGACAACAGCTTGGATATTACTGACTACAATTATACTAAATCTTCGTTATTACAATATTTCTAGGAAGTTGTCTGCTGGCTTTATCGTTGCTTTTATGAGCGCCGTATGAACGTGAACCAGTTAAACAAGGAAGGCTCGTAGACGTTTTTATAGACGGTATAAAAATGATTTAAAACGGTGTAATAACAGTAATTGCTTCATAGAAGTAACGTGATATTAAGGTGGTGCTTAATTAACTTTGTAATAAAATAAAGTATACATTCACAACGCTGCGTCGCATTCCTAGTAAAAATTATATAGAATGTTGTTTTATAGTGGCAAAAAATCTCATTTTAGAACACTTACATTTAGGGATTTTAGAGTGGTAACTCCATACACTCCCAGACCGTCGAATTGGGACCACTTGAAAATATTATGATTTTGGGGTAACATCTTCAATATGTTGTTGTAATTCTTCCTTTATCATTAGAGCCCGGTAACTGGAGAGCAATCGCAGCGGCGGTGTGACTGTGTTTAGGTGGGCGGGGAGGGCTGGTCGATTAATCATCATCACTCAGTTCAGTTTAGCATTGGATAGCGGATAGGGTGTGTTGATTTTATTGATGTAGACGTAGTTATTAATTGTAGTTATTATTTAGTGTAGTGCGTTTTGATTTTATTGATACAGACGTAGTTATTAATTGTAGTTTTTAGTGAACATGTCGAAGGCTAAAAAACGACCCTTTCAAGAAATAGACTGACTTTCCCGATTTGAAACCACTCGACAATGCTCTCCCGAGGTAGATGCATTAATAGCAGGTAACACTGGAATTACCCTTGTTACTTTTGATACCTGTTACAATTGACACAAGTCTCCTCCATGCTAAAAGTGAACGTTTCTGGCACAAAGTCCCCGTGGTGCAGTAGTTAGCACGCCCGACTGGCAAGCGGTCAGGTTCGATTTCTTACCGGGACGAGATTTTTTCAAGTATTTAATTACGTCGGAAATTCCAAGGAAATTACAGATTATCACAAAACATTTTCCTGTCGTTTGACTAAGTCCAACAATTTGCTCTATCTTGTTATATTTCTTTGTTGTGACTTCTTGTTTAACCAAATGCTTGAATAAATACAAAATATCGACACAACACTAGACCAACACTAGTTCTGAACAGTTTTGCTACGTTTGCAGATACTGATAGAAAAGGAAACTTACAAATAACAATAAGTGTAGAATGAAAATAGATCAGCTGACCTGACAATATGGCTGTCACTCCTTAAGTTAATTTTGTCTTTGTGATTATGACTCAAAAATAGCCAGTCAGAAAGTAATTTCTTAGCGCCAAATTTTAAAAATTCTCAGCCCTGGATATGTCGTTCTGTAGATAACATATCATTCATTAATGAATGCACAGCCTATATAGGTGTATGTATGTACATACATATATAATAGGGTTTTGTAGAACACTTCATTCACATAACGTATATGTATGTGGTGTGTGGGAGATGCCAGGATACATACGGCATAAATTCGGATGTAAATCCACCTCATCGAGATCGTTAAACCACTCAACTGAACCTTTTTTCCTGCAGGTTGCGAAGTGAACTCGATATATTGGGCAAAAATCCATTAGTAGAACTGTGATTAGGTTAAACAAAGCCATGCCTTCCTTGTTAATCCCGTTAGCCATTATTCGTAAATGATTAATTTCATGAATTTGTTAAAACAATTGCGAGACGGGTGAATTTAGTTTCCTGGAGCGATACACGTTCTATCTCCTTTTTTTAAACGGTAAAAAACCGATTGTTTTTAATCGAACGTATGGTTTGAAGATGTGTCCTCAAGGTTGGTACAACGTGTCAACTTATACTTTCAGCAATAAATTACCTTCGTAAGCTGTATTAAGCATGAATTCTGTTAAACGCATAGTCAACAATATTTCAGTATTAGACATTTTAAGTCATACATCTTGAAAACTGTCTGAAAACATTTTGTTAATTTAGATTTCGTAAGACTTATGGGTAGAGTTGCTCACTAGCGCCAACGGCCAGTGGCGGAGGTTCGATACAACCCTCAGTATAACTGCGAGTCTTAACCAGATCTGTTGTGTATACATGTACGCTGCCGTAAATACTATTTCGTAGTTCTGCGTTTGTTTTAACAATGTTGCCTACGTCGCGAAAACGACCAATGTTGGACAAAGTTACAGAATTTATAGCAGAAATGCCTGACCTAAATTATGATGGCGTTAAAATTCAATGTGTAGTTTGTAATATCCCTTTAATGTGTTGGTCCAAAGGGAATTGTCTACGTCACGTAAATAGTAAACATCATTCTAACTATGGGAAATTTAAATTTAATTTATGTGTGACCTTTATTGCATGTAATCTACCGTTTAATTTACTAGACAAGGAAGCATATGTCTTCTTTTGGAATAAATATTCGGACTGCAAATTACCAAGTCGGGCATCGTTACAAAGAATTGTGCTATCTGCTCGAGAACATGTTGAAAAAAGAATTAAATCGGAGAAAGATAAAAAACTGTGGCTATGTGTGGACGAAACAACAGATCATAAAAAACATTCCGTGGTTAATGTAATGGTACGTACAATGGAACCACATCAATCGTCACCTTCAATTCTATTAGCTTCCAGACGAGTACAACAATGTACTGCCGAAGTAATTTCAAAGTTAGTGTTAAATACATTGGAAAAGTTTGAACTTTCAACAAATCAACTGTTGATGTTTATGAGTGATGGTGCCGCAAACATGCTTTCTGTAGGCCGGTCTCTTAAAAAACATTGTGCTAACTTGTTACATACTACGTGTAAAATTCATGCTTTCAGTCATGTGGCAGATAGTATTAGAAAATGTTATCCTGAGGTGGACACTTTAATAGCGCATACAAAAGTAGTGTTTGTCAAATCCCCAAAACGTATTCACAAATTTCACAAACTGTGCTCCCGTATGCCTGAGCCACCAGAACCTATTCTTACACGTTGGGGAACATGGTTACGGGCCGCGTTTCATTATCATAAATATTTTGAGAATATTAAGAACGTGGTTTTACAATTCGATTCAAAGGAAGCTGCCTGCGGCTATTAAGGAAAGCCAGTCGAAATTTCAAGATAGTCAGGTTAAAACGGATTTAAAAAACTATTCAGAACAATTACTTCGGACTGGTGGAGGCAATAGAAAGATTACAAAATCCTTCGGTGTCGTTAGTAGAATCTCTGCAAATAGAGCAATATGTTCTCGTACAGCTATGCGCGGTAGAAGACGCAAAAAATGTTTGTGTTCTAGAAAGGTTTGAAAGTGTTTTAGAGAAAGATTCTGATTTTGGCACATTAAGACAAATTTGTGAAGGTGCGTCAACAGAACCGTTAAGTTATTCCAAAGATTATATTAATTACGCAAATATAACGTCACTAGATGTAGAACGTTCGTTTTCTGCATATAAACACACTTTTTCCTCACGCCGCACTCGGTTTGCCCAAGCAACTGTGGAAACATATCTAATGTTGCAGATATTTAACAGACGTTATTCACTTTGTGATTTCATGGAAGACTCTTAAGACGGTACGTGTTTGAGCACGTATTGTATTTTACTTCTGTCCATTTATTTTGTGTAAACTTTTATGCGCCCGCCACTGGCTGTTAGCGCAAATTGAGCAACTCTACTTATGAGTAGATATAAATTATTAGCTAAGATATAAAAAAAATCTATTTGCAGGCAAACCTTGAAAGGAGGTATGTATTTGAAGCCCACGTACAAAGTGATCTATCTAAAATATCCAAGTTTATATCCGCTTCTTTAATATTTTATTTATGTGAAGGATGCCTGTAAATACGTGCAATACTGTTTTCGTGTTTCTAGTTAAACAAAAATTGACATAGGGGAAAATCGTGCGTTATCGAAGAGTTGGTGTTTCGACTATTTAACGCTCAAGGTAGTACTTTTTCATCAGTTAGCATAGAGGTAAGCAGCCTAGCTGCGTTGAACGCACACGCCGCATTGTTTTGTAGTTAATTTAAAGGCTAACTGGACCGCTATTTTAATTCGTCTTTATTATGAGTGCATGTTCTTAGCCCCGTCAGTGCACATTTTGAAATTTCCCATATGCCAGCATTTTGTGCTGGTTTCGTGCCGCAAACAAATTGTGATTCAATGTTAAGCGAGCTATAACGCTTTGAATTCCTGGCATGGTATGTTCCCAGCCCAGCAACCACTGAATTTTGAAATTTTGTGTGATATCATTTTGTGCTTGTTGTATTGTTTTGTACCGCAAAAAGAAGATTTTGTGTTTAATATTAAGCGAGTTAAAAGGCTTTGAATTTTTGACTCGGAATGCTCTAAGCTCGCCACCAATGGATTTTGAAATTTCGTATATGCTAACATTTTGTGCTGCTAAACAGAAAATTTTGTACTTCAATATTAAGCAATATTACAAGTTATAATGTTTTAAATTCCGGGCTCGGCATGTCCCCAGCTCCGCCACCGCTGAATTTTGAAATTCCACATATGCTACCATTTTGTGCAGCAAATAGAACATTTTGTGCTTCAGTATTAAGTAAACAATGACCTTTTCAATTCCGGGCTTGACATGCCCCAGTAGTGCCATCATGGGATGCAATTTCGTATACGCCATCCTTTGCTTCTTTTGTGCCCCAAAAATAAAATTTTGTGCCGAGCAATAACACATTTCCAAGTTTTATAAGGTATAGATTGTGAGGTATAATGCAAATGTATAATGTAAATTAATACAATCAGGTGTGGCGAAACTCATCGATTCTGTAGCGGTGGAGACCAGGCGATCACTTCAAGCGGTGGCACTCAATATATTTAGGTGCTTCACAAACGCGGTCACACGAAGTGGTTATTCTAATGCGGATCCGATCTATACACATGCCGATATGGCGACGTGCGGAATAACACTCTACATGCGTAAAATAAGTAGAGGACGCGCGAATTTTGGAAACAACAAACACAACTGTGTTCACTGTCCTCTTTAACTTGTTGTTAATAAAATCAAACGAAATTTAAGCTGAATAAGAAACTGAGTCCAACCGTTACTTCCGGTAAAACAAGGCCTATCTGCTCTGACGTCAACAGGCAGTGACGTATATTGGCTTAGGTGAACGGTCAGTCATATTTAGTTTTGACATTTACACGTTCAGACCGTCTCCTGCGTTTTGAATTAGTTTATCCAAATTATATTGGTTTTATTTTAAAAAATACTGTATAGTGATATTTCCGTACTTTTTTGGTGATATCTGCAATGTTTTTCTAGTGTTGTATAGGCGATAGAACCTTTTCTGAAACGATAAAAGCGTGACTCGGGCGGTCTATTTACAGTACTATGGCGTCGGCTGTTTTCCAACTATGTATACTAGGGTTTGTGAGTTACACTTTGTAAAAGAAGATATTATTTATTTTTCAACATCTACAGATTCAAAGACCGGTGAAATTATAACAGTAAGTTTAAAAAATTCTAGGCTTACAAAAGATGCTATTCCAACTCAATTCCTTAACTGTCCGTTGTATTTGACAAAAAACGTGAAGATTTTATTGTTCAAATAGTTTTATATTCTTACGTTATATTTAACAAAATTATTTTTGAACACTAAGGGATGTTTTTAAATGTGTGTAATAAATGTTCTGTTTTAATGCAATATACTTTAAATTACATCACCGAACGTAGCCATTTTGGATAATGATATATCTAAATGTCGTATTCACAGCAGTGAACGTATTGCAACAATTGTAATAACTTGTTCTCTAAATACCCTACTTAAAAGTTATTGTGGGAAAAGTAATGATAGATTAGGTAAAACGCCACGTAATAGGAAATTAAAGATCCTGGTTAAATGGCATGTCTGTAAATTTTCTCGTGAAATTGAACAAAATTTCGAATAAAATTAAATACTGTATCATTTCAACCTTAGTTTCGTCCAAATACATGTACATTTACAAATAATAATAATTAGTCGATTAAATATCAATCACAAATACGTCTTTCACGAAAACGGTGCTCGGTTTGGTTTTTGCTTTCAAGTTTCGTTTCTCCATAATAAAATCGAATGGGAAGCGAAGAAGGGCTCAGTTGGCGATTGGCATCCTCTTTAAATCGGAAGCCCTTCAAAACTTAAAAAAGAGTTGCAAAAAAACGGTTCCTTTGGTGGTAGCGATCCAACACACCATGATGTTGGTATATTTGACTACGGACGCGTCGCTACAAGCCAGTCTGTATTTTTAACGAAAGATCTTTGTACAGTTGTTAGTTTATTAAGCAAGTATGTTGAAGCATTGCTATATACAGTGATTCTATAATTTAAGATAGATTCCACCAAAGCATAGTAAATAATGAACATTATCTTTAATGGATGATGTCCAAACAGTCGCATTCTGGAGCAGAGCGATGTGATGTGCTTGTCCCACTGCAAATTCTCGTTAACAATCCCAGATATTTATATTGCATAACCTAGTCTAAATAGACATCGCAAGTGCATCTATCCAAGTACGTCATTTGTGCAACCAGGAATGTGTGTGGCAAACAATCCCACCAGGAGCAATATTACGTAAATGAGGCGAGTGAATATGCATAAGTTTAGTTTTGCTGAAATTAATCATTTTATTATGCTCCCAAATCTGAAAGGATGTAAATTCTCTTTGTTGGTTATGCATTGCCACGTTAACATTCCTATGAATGGAAACAATAAGAGTGTCGTCCGCGTACAAGAAGTTCCTACAGATGTTGAAACTAGTGTTGGGCATAATCGATATATTTCAATAATCGAATGAATCGAAATAATCGTTTAAAATAATCGAATGATTATTCGAAATTTACTAACGATTTCGATTATTTTCCACGATTATTTGACAGAATCCGAGTGACGAGTGAATTATTTCCAAACTCGAAACCTCGAAGTTTCGAATACAGATCTCGAATCGTAATCCGTTCGTGTGCTCCTGTGCAGTCGAAACGAATAATGAATGATTTCTGAATCATAATCGAATGATCGATTATTCGGATATAATCGATATATCTCGATTGTATCATTCGTAATCGCCCAACACTAGTTAAAACAACATCCAATATTATTCACATACAGCAAGTACAGAAGTGGACCCAGTATACTCCCCTGTGGCACTTCCATAGAGATTCCACAATCGTCACTAAGATGATCTTTAAAATAAATAGTTTCTAAACCAGTCTAATGTGATTCGCCGCGATCTTATATAATGATATAGCCGATTAATAAATATGGTATGCGTGCATACTGTTCAAATGGTAGACACTATACACGTTGCGACACAGATCGGCTGTACCATGCTTTCCAAATGTTCTGACTCGAAATGTCGTAAAATCTTCTGAAAGTGAGCCTTATTTGAAAATACATGTATCAAAGAGTTTACGGTGGTCGACTGCTTGTAATAAAAACAGGCGAGTGCTGACATACCGCCGGTCCCTTTTAAAGGATTAAACAAGGGAGCTCTTAATAACCAGTGATCCGACAAAATATTTAGTGTTTACTTAACCAAGCCGAACTTTGAAGTAACATAATATGTTCTATTGTATCTTTTCTTGTGAAACGTAGTTCCGTTCATACAGAATGTAGTGGCACGTGGTATATCTATGATCTTTCTTTTTATTCTGTCGCGTTTTATCGATACCGTTTTACCTAGATAGTGTTATGGACAAAACACTGTGTGGGATCACTTTTTGTGAACATAAACATAAACAATAATACAAACTAGAGCACTGCACGGGCTGCGAAAAGCCCGGCTCGCACGGGTCTCGTCTCTTTTCATTGCGGGCCGGGCCTGAATTTGTACGGGCCTGACGGGCCGAGAATTTTTTATTAAATACATCGAATGGATGGGCGGGTCCATTCCGGGTCACGGGGGGGGGGGGCGTGGAATTTCTTTCAGACCTATTAGAATCTGTTATATTTCTATTTAATTTGCATATTAAAATGAATACAGAGAATAACTTTATGGCTTTCCTCAAGTTCTTGCTTTAATTAATTTTTATCTCAAACCTCAATGTATTTCTCTTTCATTCTTAAAGAGAACGCATTTTAGGAGATGTTAACAGTACTGCAGTTGTCCAGTGGAAGCCTACTCATAACGACATTGGGAATATGCGTCAGTAAAGACGACGGTGCAAGAAGGGCGAGTCAGAACATTTGGAACGCATGGTACATACAACATGAAGAAAACAACATAGTTCGACAACAGCGCATATATCGATTATATTGGCCAGCACGAGTTCGTGCGACATAGCCAGGCCGGATGCAAGAGGAGATACAGCTAGTAACGTTGTCGTAGAGGGGTTTGGAATTTTTATTTATTTTGTACATAGTTATGTAGAGTATTTATTTTTCTTTTCTTTCATCAGAATACTTTTCATTTCTTATTCTTACTTTTTGGTTTCATATATGCCTCCTAGCAGCAACAACAAATATGAGAACTCATTTTCAACATAATTTGCGAATACATAATGCGTAAGTTTCGTAATCGTCTCCGTCCCAACAAAGTTATGCCTAGTGCCTCTGTTAACGCACTGAAGGCATACGCTGCTGGGTGAGACGAGTGTAACCCTAGTAGGGGGATGCGGGCGCTAAGTCACAATCGCTACGATGCACATACACTTTGTCTATTTTCAATTTTTACCTACGTCATCAATTTTTGTCCGTATGAAACAAATCGATACATCTGGGTCAAATTAAAAACCGTATAAACAGTTAAACTTGAAAGTAAATTTAATGTATATAACAAATTACTTTTGTTTGAACACAAATTATTTTTGCTTTAATTTGTTAATGCCTGACAGTTTCTATTTAATGAAAAGAATATTTACTTGCTTATCTAATATGTAACCTGAAATAGGTTAGGAATTTTAAATGACGAATGTGTGAATTGATGTTAAAACAGATTTTGGTAGAATTTCTATCTCTAATAAATCAAATATGTTCTCAATTGCAACCGATGTGCATATAACACAATATTCATCGTGCACATATCATAATGCACATATACTGCAAACTGATAAATAATGATTTTTATTAATAAAACAAGATGCATCGTCTTCATTATTTAATAATATATTAAGGTATAAATAGAACATTTCAGACAATATTCATAATAAACAAGTAAACATTAAATAAACATTCACTTATGAATCTGTAATATAAAAGCTGGAATCGAAGAGATCAACAGTCCATTTCTTCTTCGGAACTTGATTCATTGGGGTTGGCAATTATTATGGGCTCAATGTCCATATCTACTACGTTTCTTTCTCGTTCATACCAATTTCGTATTAAATTGTTTGTGTGCCTTTCATAATTCTCCCAGGTGTTGGGTGTGCAATGTTCCAATGCTTCATTCCACATACTCAACACATTTTGATCACGATAACCATTCCTACCAATATTTTTATTATAATACCCTTTTGTCTTGGCCCAGATCAATTCAATTGCATTAAAGTCACAATGATATGGGGGAAGTCTCAGCACTTCGTGACCATGTGCTTTTACGAGTTTGTCAATAGAGTATTTTTTTTCAGGTTTATTCCTTTTAACCATATCTAGTAATTCCACTTTGGTTGACTCACTTGAAAAACTTATGTTATTGTTCGTTAACCAGTCTGCGATATCTTGTTTCCTCGACAAGGTATTTGGGATTTTATTAATCACAACGTTATGATAAGGAGCATTATCCATCACAACAAGAGAATTTGGTGGTAAGTTGGGAATTAGTTGTTTCGTTACCCATTCTTCAAATTTTCTGCTATCCATTGCAGAATGGTAGTCTGCAGCTTTGGAATTTGAGGCAAATATTAATAAAACCATGTTCACTTCCAGCATGTACAATCATAAAACGTTTGCCATCATAACCTTCAGGTTTGCGAACACTTTTAATGGTGTCATCTTGCCAAGACTTAATTTTATTGCCCTTAGAATAAATCCACGTTTCATCTAAGAATACCACTGGTCTCACAGAATTCGACATGAGGTTGGCCATATATTTTTTAAGAAAAACACTTCGCAACAATGCAATGTCATGTTTCTCTATTAAAGCTTGCCTGTTGTCTTCTTTTCGATATTTAAAGCTAATTTCCTTCAACAATGCACTTAAGGATTGTTTGCACAATTCAACAATGGCTTTGGTTTTTAGTTCATCGTTTAGGGTTCGTAATGTAACATGTTTCCCTAAAACAACATTTTTATAACAAAATTGTAAACCATTTATAAAACTGTTGTTACTTTGTTGATACATGTTGTAAATAGCATTTCGCACTTCCATTTTTATTGTTTCTCGCAGATCCCTTGTTTTTGGCTTAGTACGAGGTATCTTAGTTTCATGAGATGAGCGAACAGGAATTTGCGATTTCTTCTTTTTGATAGCACAAATAGTTTGTCGGGTCACACCAAGTGCTTCGCTTGCTCTCTGTAACAATATGCACTTTGTAAATATAATTGTGAGTGTATTAGAATATCTACCTCGTAAACAGCACTCAAAGGTAATAAAGGACCCCCATTTTCTTTTTCCCTCTCAAAATATGCCAGAACATTAAGCACAAGCTCCTGTGCCTTGAAATCCAACCGCTTTCCAGGCATTCTCTGTAATAGTAAAAACATCAACTCCTGTTTGATGCATTGCCTTTTTTCAAAATAACTTACTGAAGACTTTGCAGTCGTACTCTGTGTTCTGAAAAGAACAATTTTTTCTTGCGATATGCGAAAAGAATGTAAAAAACGGACGAGAAAATAACTAATAATAAACTAAATACGAAAACGGTGCTAAGCTACATTTGACAACTGACAACGCACACTAAAAGGTAAACAGTGCACTAACAACTTGAACAATGCAGTAGTATATATGACTATCCTTGTCTGTCACTCGCATGAAAACAAACCAGCTACATCCTTGTCTGTGAGACAAGCCCAAATCTTGCTTCCTTTTTCAACAGTAGTACTTGAGAAAGATAGTGAAATTAATGGATTGTCTTTACCCATACGACAAAACAATCACGTAGGTAAAAACTGAAAATAGACAAACTGTACGTAGATAGTATTCCACTGTTGCAATTGAAAGCCCGTATGTACGTCGTGCAATTCTTAATTATAGCAGCGTAAAATAACAAGTCACTAAATTTATTGATTACATATTTATTCAAAATAACTTGAATTCTAATAAAAGAATAAAAATATTTATATCTTTAAAAAACAGATCAAATATTAAAAACAAAACAGGTTCATTAAAAGAACAAAGTAAATTATATAAAAGTAGTTATAAGTATAACCCAAAGAAATTAAACAATTCCTTTGTTGTAATTTAAAATGATAATCGTTTTACTTTAGCCGAACTTAATCTGCTTCTTCTATTTGTTAAAATTTGACGAGTTTTTAAAAGTACTCATTACAGATCTAAAATTACAGTGTGTTTCATGTAGATATGTAAAGAGATCAACCATGTAATAACCGAAAACACCATTTCATATCGGTTATATTATTATATTGTTTCAAAGTAAGGGTATTTTGTCGCGGTTGCGAGAGGAACCTTCGATGAGAGGGGCTGTATTTCTCATCACTAAGCCCAACAGTACAAAAGATCAATTATAGGAATAAATACAAAGAGTTGAAATATAACATGAAGTAACTGCAGTACAATATAGTAATATAAATGCAGCTAATCGGTTTCTTTTGTGTTGGCGTTCAAAAGCTTTTTAAATGAAGAACAAGATATATCACACAGCTTATCTCGTTATAAATTTTATTAACTTAATCGGTGACTTAACTAATACATCGGGTGTCCAGGATAACATGAAGTGCATGGGTGTATTGGAAACCGTTACAGATACCAGGTCGGTTAAATGGGGAAAACGTTGCGCAGTACAATCTGGGATTACATTTTTAAGAGTGTGCGTTTTCTAAAAACCGAAATATTTTCTTTATTATAAAAAATACAGTCATCAAATTTTCAGCATAGGGGTAGTTAATAATGTGGACTTTAGAAAAATTTTAGGTTCACTGGGTTCGTTGCGCTTGTACCCAACTTTTGTTTTTCTTATCGGCGCCAAATTGGATGTTTACATTTTTGAAATAGTCATAAAAAAGGTTTTCAATCATGTATAACATCTCTATGTTCAATGAAGAAAAACTATGAAAAATAGCAAAATTACGATTTGACCATAGGCTGTGATTTAACGTACTCGTATATGCTTGCTCAACAACTGGAAGCGGTCGTACTACTTAAAACTGGTTCACAAGAACACTGATATAAATTTGATGATCTAGCATCACTAAAACAAAAATAAGAGTAATATGAAACGTGCTAATACTATTTAATAAAAATTACCGAAATCAGTAACTGAAACGACAATAAAAAGAAATTAACAAAATCCTAGAATTAGGGCTGAAGTAGGTGTTCAAGCAAGTCACCATTCTCTCGCATGCACAATCTACAACGTTTAACGACTGCCTCACATGATTGCCTGATTGTGTCTGGACCAATCCCATTTATACCTGCTTCATCTACCCGACGTAGTTCTTCTACGGTTCCATAGGATCTCGAGTACACCAAAATTTTCTAAATAGCCCCATAAAAAAAAATTGAGAGGAGTGAGATTCGGCGATCTAGCAGGCCGCCTTACTGGTCTTCGATTTCCAATCCACTTATCTTGCTGGAAAAACATATTTTGCAAAGTAGCAAGCGGGAGTTCCATAATTCGTTTTGCTACATTTGTTTGTAAGAGGCTTAAATATATAGCCGAGCTTATGTTTTCATTATAAAAGATAGGGCCGACAATGTGGATGTCAATAACACCTATCCATACACAAAACTCCCATTTCACTTGCTGCCTGACTCCACGAATTAGATATGGATTTTCATTGGACAAACGGCTCTCGTCCGACCATAGTAAAATATGGAATTTCATTATCTTTTCTGGTGAAACATTGACAAAATTCCATTCTAGGGATGGTATTTGTAACATTTTAAAGTGTTACTGGAGACTCATCGGGCAACGCCTATAGTATTTTCAATGCTTCTACCTGGCTGAAGTCTTTCTGGAAATTTATTGAAATACATTTCTGCGGCCATCTCATCATTTCTTCGACAGAGAATAAAACACTACATATCATATTTGTCTCTGTTCGAAGAACAATCCATTTTAAAATCACAAATTACTTTTTACATCACATGGACTGTTTGACAGCTAGAAAGCTCAGAGCCGTTGCGATTGCTTAATAAATGTATGGATAGGTGCCAGCCCACTACGGTAAAATCGTAATTTTGCTATTTTTCTTATTTCTCTTCATTAAACATAGCATTTTTTATGACCATTTCAAAAATGTAAAAATTCAATATGGCGCCCATAAGAAAAACAAAAGTTGGGTACAAGCACAAAGAAACCAGTGAGCCTAGAATTTAAGGCAATTTTCGAAGTCTTCATTACTAGCTACCCCCACGCTGAAAATTTGAAGACTATTTTTTATAATAAACAAAATATGAAGGTTTTTAGAAAACGTACACTTTTCGTTTTCACCCTATATCTCAGTAACGGAATGGGTTTTTAAAAATGTAATCTCGGATTGTACTTAGCCGTATAAGAGCGCCATTTAGCCGACCTTGTATCTCTAACGGTTTCCAGTATACCCATGTACTTCATGCTATCCTGGACACCCGGTATTCGTTCTGGAAACTGTAATGTAAAGGGTACAAACATTAAACCGGCAAACCTGGGTACAATAAAACTCAACTTGTGTAGTAATATTGTAAAAATAGATTGCTTAAAGCTTAAATATAATGAATTTTAACTTTTGGCATCTGAGATAATAGTACAGATAGTATTATTATATTAACTTTGTACTTACGTCATGCAACCAGGTTAGTTTTCTCCAGTGTGGATTGGCCCGAACGTGGCATTCAAAATAAACGTCGTCGCCTTCCTTGATGTCGTCGGCGTTCAAGGTACTTCCGAGACGTAGGGACACTATCGGAGGGTCTGGAACAATAGGCTATTGTCAGCGATAGACGGTGACAAGACAAAAACCTAGCGACTTCTCCCCCGTCTATATCGGCACGCAGTACGAAATACTATACATAAATCATTGATAGATAGGCCAACGCCGATGCCTCGACGCTTCCCGTCGTACTTTCTATAAACAATAAAGTACAGGGTGCATGGGCGAACAAGAAAATGAAACGGAATCCGTCGAGGTACCGATTCGGTGTCACGGGGAAGGGTGCCGGAAGGGTGTGATATCTTTTCTTCGATAGGAACGGGAGTGTGCCGAGCGTATAGAACTGATGACTGGAGATAATTTATAATAACAGCGGGGGCGGATTGCGTTGATGGTTGAAGTATCATTAATTATCGATTATTGCTGTTTTGATATTCACCGTAGGCTTGTCTCGAAAGAAAGAGTATGTTTAGAAATCGTACGAAGAACTAACACATCTGCACAAGATAAATTAACCTTACCTGTATTGCATGTCAAGGAAATACGTATATTGCTATCAATTTTTCAAGTTACCTAACCACATCTACAGAACGTATTAAAAACGCGAGATGGGAATACGATCAAGTAGTAGGTACATCAGTCGCTTGCCACGTTATATACACTACCGCTCATAAGTATTTGGGCACCCTAGGATTTTAGATTTTTGTATACAAAGAATGTATTTAGGAAATACATTCCCGTATTATTGAATAGTATGCTCAGAATCAGTAAGATTCACTTAAATTCTATTTGCTTCTTTTATCTGCATGTGAAGCAATACCGTCATAAAAGCGCAGGTAGTAACGACAACAAAGAGCGTATTTCTTGAAATTCCAGGAAAAATGTAACAGTTGATAATTTTCTTATGAACGATGAAGCTATAACAAAGCCATTTGAAGCAATATTTTTAAATTACGGTCAGTTATCGTTCCATGTTAGTAGCGACAACATCTCTTAACGAATAGTGCTTAGAATTTCGTTTGAAATTTCAAAACATGTTGAAAAAGAAATTAGTGTTAAAACGCGTGCTCTGATAGTAGCACAACATAACTTAGGGATAAGCAATTGTCAAATTGCTAGAAAATTACATTTAAATCCATCTACTGTTGATTATAACATCAAAAAATACAGTGAAAGTGGCAGTTTTCTAAATAAAGTACGAAGTGGTAGACCAAGGGCAACAACATCAGCTCAAGATATTGCAATCGTGTTGTCCAGCAAGCGAAATATAAGAAAAACAACTCCAAAAATCGCTGCAGAAATCAATACTGTACTTCCGAAGCTGGTTAGCGTCTCCACGGTTAAACGCCATCTGCAAAAAGCCGGCTTTCACAGACCAATTGCAATGCAAAAGCCCTTGCTTCGCCAAATTAATAAGAAAAAGAGGTTGCAATGGGCACGTGAACATCGAAATTGGACGGCAGAAGATCGGAGCTAGGTATTGTGGACCGACGAATCCAAATTCGAGATTTTCGGTTCGCGAAGACGAGTGTTTGTAAGAAGATCTGTGGGTGAACACGCGCTAGAGCAACGTACAGTCAAACACGGTGGTGGTTCAGTAATGATTTAGGGTTGTTTTGCTGGTATATCGGCAGGTGATCTCGTAAAAATTCAGGGCATAATGAGAAAAGAGCAATACAAACGCATCTTAGAGGAAAATGCAATACCCTTTGGTGTATGAATTTTAGGTGAGAATTTTGTATTCCAACAAGACAATGATCCAAAACACACTTTAAAATTAAGCAAGCAATATTTAGGACAGTTGAAAGAGGAAGGGACACTAACAATCATGAAATGGCCAGCTCAAAGCCCGGACTTGAATCCCATCAAGTTATTCTAGGAAGAACTAGGTTGGGAAGCAGGAAAAACTGCTCCAACTACAGCAGATGACATGTGGAAGAAACTGCAGGCAAAATGGGCTCGAATAACTCCGGAAACATTGCTAAAATTAATTGCAAGAATGCCCCGATTATGTGAAGCAATCACTAAAAATAAAGATGATGTTCGATTTTTTCCAATTTTACAGAAACACTAACAGCGAATCACACAAACGAATGTTAAACAACAAACCGAGCGTCCAACATGGCTGAAATTTTCAAAAATATCTTTCAACGCACGCGCAATTATATTACCAGAATATTTTTGACGAGTAGAGCCATCTTCATGTTGGGACTTGAAACTTTCCAGACAACTTTCGTATACAACCTATCATATTTCGATTTATATTTAACAAAGCAGAACGGAGTAAACTCAACGACATGGCAACACCAGGAAGATTACTCTACATCAATTTTATTATCACCTGTTTTTATTTAAACCTAATCATTATAGAACTGGAATTTCTAACCAGGATGAAATTCTACTAAATCCAATCGCTGGTATTCAATACCTGCCATTTTCATGGTAAAAGCTTAAATATGTCCTCTTTTTTAAGTGCAGTGCTGGAATTACTGTAAATATTATACCTTTAGGAAACATTGTACGAAATAAATAATATTGTAACTACCAGATTTCATTTTTTGAACTATTCATAAAATATCAGCTGAAATGGAGCTGAAATATGCATAAATATATTGAATTGTTATTGCCTCCGTTATTATTTAAAAAAAATATGTTTATTTTTAAAACCATCAAATGTAATATCTACAAAAGAAAACTGTATAATATGACAGTAATTTAAAGCATTAAGGCATCTCACTATTTGTGAAGATAAAGGGAGGTATCAAATTAGAATATTCACCCTGTACATTTCAAACTTTATATTTTAATTTGTAAGAAATACTTGGAAAAACACACAAATGCCTAGCATTGCGGTTTTCTTCTTTGTAGTCCCTTTTCTCTGTCGAGAAAATATCTTTTCTTCTTGAATAGCTTTTTTCGCTTGATAAAATTTACTGATTTCAAGAGCATAACCGCCGTAGATAAAATTCAATAAAAGTAAAGAAAAATATTCGAAAGGCCGGAGGTATTTTATTAAACCATCAAAGTTTCTCCTAAAACAATATTGAAGGTACCTAATTTCGCGGAAAAAATGATTTTGAGAAAAAGGAAACTAAACATGGAGGCAAATTTTTATTAACATTTACCAACTTTTTTTAGTAGGTACATATACAGATTGAGAGTTGGTCCTATGATCGCACCTACCTTGATGGGACATATTCGGAGTTGGAGAGGGGATATTCGTTCATTACTGAAATATGCATTATGTCACGGCTCTTAACTGTCAATTGCTTAAAGTTGACGTTTTGGTTTTGATGTATTACCTTTCTTTATATTATACTGATTGTACGTTACATAATGGATAGCGTTCCGTTGCAACAAAAGGAATTTGTGACAAAATCTTTTCATCTAGGTCGCTCTATTAGAGAAATTACCGTTTATTTGGAATTAAATTTGAAAAAAACTATTGGTTTTGAAACAGTGAGTTATATAATTAGAAATTTTGAAAATTATGATTGTTTATATCCGTGCAAACACAAAAGAAGTACAGAATGACAAAATGAAGAACGGGAATAACAATCTTCTTTTCGCAAAATAACGGAGTGTTCGCAAAATATAAAAAAAAATTAAAGATCATCTCAACTTCGGTGTGCAGTACACATCTTATGGAAATTCGATTCACGGTTGCCAAATCGTCCAATCATATGTTACATTACTATTTCCGGTTCATTATTTGAGGAGAACTGGTGATAATTGAAACAAAAATATATGTTAACATTTTGTGCATACATTACTCCATCAAAACTTGTGGAAAATATTGAAATATATACAGAGATAGATTTAATATTGAGGTTATGTCAAATATTTAATAACTGATATCGCAACCGGAAATAAAGGTAGCGTTATTGAGAGGCTTCTAGGGATAGAAAGAGATACACTGTTGCTATTAAATCCCATACTGCATAAACAGGTCGAGACGCTCTACATGTCCCGTTCATTCAAATTAAACAAGACCTATGACTTTTTTCACGATGACAAATAACGAAGACTGGAATTTTGTGAAAAAGTTATAGACCGGTGTAATAATGATGAAAATTTTGAAAATATATTTTTTTCTAATGAAATTTCATTTGCCACATATGGACGTCATAATCCATCCGTGTCACGATATTGGTCTCGAAATAATAAACATCTTATTTATAATGCACAAACGCAATATCCCAGAAAAGTAAGTGTTTGGACAGGCATCCCAGGTAGTCATATAATTGGACCCTTGTTATAGAAGGAACATTAACAGCAAATAGATATTTGTAACTTTTACATATTAGCATAATACCTTCCGTACAAAAACTAGAAGATATTACGTCAGAGAGAATATGGTTTCGACAGGATGGACGCCCTGCTTATAACGCTGCAATTGTGCGAGAATATTTGGGAAACATTTTCAATGATAGGTTATTAACTACAAGGAGCACTATTCGCTGGCCCTCACGATCCCTTGACTTATCTCCTAACGATTTTTTTCTTTGGGATTACGTCAAGCCTTCAATTTATGGCTTTCCAAATAATAGAGCCACTAATATTGCAGAGCTACAAGCTGAAATTGTTAATTGCATAACAAACATTCCACTTGAAATTATATTAGTCAAATTTTACATGTACCTTTACATTGTATTTACGAACAAACCAGTTTCAAAACCATTCCTGTTAGATTTCTTTCCTTTATTTTGTATACATAATTTTTTAATTCAACGCCATAAAGTTCTCATTCGAGATTCTTATTTTTATGAAAAACCACACTATTATACCTTACTGTCATGTTTCTTAACCGTTTTTAAACATACGCTTGTCAATGGCAAATTGTTTGAAAAAACGGATGGAACAGAAACATAATGTACGACAAGTTGTAAAAATAAAGGCAAATAGCTATTCGTACTAGAGTCATCCAAATGATAGGATTTGTAGAATTCTGCAAAATTGGCATCTGTTTCAGCAATGACCTCTTCATTTGACGTGAACCACTTTCCGCTAAGCCACTTCTTCAAGTTTGGAAAAAGAAAGAAGTCACAAGGAGCCAAATCTGGCGAATATAGTGAATGGGTACAAATTCGCATTATTTTTGCTGTCGCAAATGCCGATGAGTGGACCGGGGCGTTATGACGGTAGAGAGTTTCTTTCTTTGCTAGGTGGGGCCTTTTTCTCTTTAGTTCAACATGGAATCGATCCAATAAATCAGCATAGTATTATTCCGTGTTTGTCCTTCCCTTCTCCAAATAATCAACTAAGATTATGCCTTGCGAATCCCAAAAAAATTGTTGCCATAACTTTTCCAGCTGATGGAATCGTTTTCGTCTTCTTTGGTGTATGTTCGCCGGGAGAAACCCATTTTGCCGACTGACCTTTGGTTTCTGGCGTATAGTGCGGCATCCATGTCTCATCTACGGTCACATAACGTTGCAGAAACTTACTCGTATTGCGCTTAAACATGTCAAAACGTTGCATTATTGGTGATGCTTTGCACACTTTTGATTGAGATGTTTACCATACTAGCAGTCTCTCTTATCTTCACCAGCGTGTCTGCTAACATATCAAAAACTTTATTAATCATATTGTCCGTAGTCACCTCAATGGGACGATTTGGCCGCTCCTCATTAAAGACGGATGTTCGGCCACGCTTAAATTCATTAAATCAGTATTTGATGTATTCAACTTTTCTTTGATTTCTGCACACGTTTTCTCGTCCAAAGAAAGAAATCGAATCACTGGCCAGTATTGTTCTGTTTCCATGATTCCACGAATACATAAACTTGCTCATTTTCAACAGTTCTTAAAACAACACTTCTCGACGGATCTCTCCGAAATGTTGAGAGACGTGGACTAAAGAATAATGCTAGGAGTCGGTAATGCAGATTTTGATACAAGGCGCCTTCTGTCTCCAAACACTGGTGCCTCTCATAATACCCTCGTAATTTATTGATATCAGATATACCGCGATAGTAGGTTCCGTAGTAAAGTGAACCGCTAAAATATATGGACAATGTTGCAACGTTTGCCCGCTATAAAAGTATAAGGCGGGGAGTCGCATGAAACGAATCTACCAGTAAGAATCCAATCGCCGTCAGGATTACACCCGTAATTTATTTCTTTAATTGATCATCCTTGCCTCTTCCGATTTTTTCTTCTTGGTCATTTTTGATTTGCTTTGTTTGTGTCTCGAAATTATATTGTAGGATAGTTTTCTTTTTAATTATGTTCTTATAAACTAAGAAGTCGTTAAATGGTACTACGGTAGAAGCAGTACTGCAAATGACTTCTTATTTGAACATTTATTATAATAATACGTTCAACTGAATTTTACACATGCAAATACGATTCATTTTACCATAAAATTCCATTAATTAAATTTAGAAAACATGTAAGCATTTGTTGTGCGCTTATTATCATTTGAACATTTAATATATTGGATATTTGCAAATGAAAACATGTAATCTGGTTATTTTATAATGAAATGTTCTATTTAGTTTTGGGTTTCGTAATTTTCCTTTTAAATTAAGGACATTTTCTTTGCTTGATATACGACAATAGTATTTATTTTAAAATAATCAACGATTAAAGTCCATCAACAGGACAGAAATCAAATAAGATGTATTACGTATTTCCTAAAATCTGTTACCTCGACTACGTATGCTAGGCGACTGAGTTGCGAGCGTTTGCGCTTGTCCTGGCACTGAGAAGCAGAGGGGACGTTCCTAGCACAAGCGGCAACGTTATTCGCTATAAGTATGGACTCGCGCCTATAAATGAATCCTTATCTACCCTAGTGTAGTTTATTAAATTTGATAGTAGTTCTTATGTCAAAATTGTTATTGTATCGCATGACCTTTTAACAGTTTGCATAAAACATATCGGCGAATTAATGCTTTATCCAATAATCACTCACACATTACTAATCCCTATGGTCCTTGTCAGATTAATTCATTCTAATAACCTAGATGTAATAAACATTTAAAATCATATTTTAGGAAATAAACAGCTTTTATTTTCAGTTGCTACTTATTTCATCAAAGTTACATTGAACAAATGTCTTTATGGGTTAAATAAGAAGATTCAAAGGAATAACTTACACACAACTTCGATTTTCCACGCAGTTTCGATAAACAGCCCGTTGACTTCCGGATTCTCTGCCCTGCACGTTATGTGCTTGCCGTCATCCTCTGTAGAAGGAACAAAGTTCAGCTCACTTATTGTTACGTTTTCTTTGACTTCGTCCTGTTGAAAGGATAAAATTAGAAACATTTAACAACTACCGTTATTCGAAGTTTCGTCCGAAGATCTGTTGGCCCTTTTACTGAAATATTTCGAGCTTTTATTTAGATACTTGGTATGCTTTGTTCTTAAAGGTATAGTATGCACAAAGAAATTCTTGGCAATAAACAATTCCGTCCAAATAAGATGGGTTTTCAGAAACAGTAGTCAAGAAAGTAACTTGACTATCGATTCTGTAAATGTAATTTTAATGTTTTCAAAAAGTTAATGCCTATACATAACATTCCTATCAATACGTTTCTTTTAAATGTTGAAAGCAATGAATCAAGACAACTTTTTAAACAACATTTGTAAACCTTTAAATTTCCCAAATTGAATTTTTTCACGAATTTCTTCACGGATTAGTAATAAATAAAATAATAGTATTATTTAATATTACATCGCTATTCAACCTCGATGATGTCATAAGTTTCTCTGGTAATTGTGTGGCAATTAAATAACCGGACTAGTGCTACAAAACATTTTATTAATCACCAATTACATTACAAAGTTTATCCCATTCAATGTACTCTCCTCGCCGATCCCTACAACGCTCCATACGAATTTTCCACTATCGAAAGCAGTGCTGGAAGTCCGTTTCTGTCAGCTTGTTGAGAACCTCCGTTGTTTTCGGTTTCACCGCTTCCATACTGTCAAATCTTGTCCCCTTAAGCTCCGATTTTACCTTGGGAAATAAAAAAAAGGCATAGAGGGCCAGGTCGGGCGAGTATGGTGGGTGGCCCAACACGGTGATGCCGGATTTCGCAAAGAACGCCTTCACAGACAAGGCGGAATGGGCTGGCGCATTGTCTTGGTGGAACATCCAGGATTTGCTCTTCCACAAATTAGGTCATCGTCTTCTCACTCGTTCACGAAGGGTAGTTAGAACCTTGTGTTTCACAAGAAACTTGAGGTTAACTCGTTGCTCGATCTGAACACTCTGCATTTTTCCGACGCGACGCTAGCGTAAGGACTTGAATGGACGATTGCTACAGCAAGACTGAGCGACGTACAATCGTGCCCGTCGAGCTCAGGGTGGGAGAAGCATCTACAAGCACAGACATGTTCAAACCTGCCGTGGCGTGCTCGCTGTTTGTTGATAGTAGCACCAGTCCGGTTATTTAATTACCACACCTCGTATAAGACATAGGCGCTTTGACGTCAGCAGGCTGTGACGTATTTTGCAGTAGGTCGTCGATCAGCCATATTTGTAGATTGGATATTCACACGTTTAGATCGTTTCTTGCGTTTTGAATTGGTTTATCCAAATTATATTGGTTTTATTTAAAAATGTACTTCTCGGCACACTCCGCACCACACAAATTATCAATTAACTCAGAAAGGCCGTTTCGAAGACATATGGGTCATCATCCTCAGTTCCGAAACGTAAACAAAAGTAAAATTAATAAAACAGTTAAAACACAATAACAAAGATAGAAATATGAATAGCTTGAATACGTATAATGCTGTTAGAAAATCAAAATGTGCCCGTTTCTATAGTACTGTCATGTATGGCACACTTACTAATTTCAAATTTAAGAGAACATAAAATATATCAGCTATTTTTCAAAATAAATATGTAAAACTATATATGTATGTGTATAATGAAAGCTGATAAAATAACCGTTTTAATGAAACCATCGCCTACTATTGCTTCCATTTAAAAAGCAAAAGTTTATTTTATATCTGGTAACTGTTTAAGGTTATAAGACAAACGTCAACGGAAAATTAAATATGGTCACATTACCTGCAAAAAATGTTAATAATATAATTAACTTAATTAATTATAATAATAATTCAATTAATTAATTAACCTATGGCGGTTTAAGCCAGTAGTCGGGGCTACTGTCGCGTCAGAATTTGGAACAATACGATTTGTTCAGTTCTGTAGAGGCGTTTGCAGTAACGCGCGTCCATGGATGGTGATGGCTTTACGTTTCAATGTTAATAAAAATTTTTCCTCATTTGAGGAATAAAAGAGATAGAACGATTAACAGAAACGTATAAAAATTCGATTTCTGCTTATAACTCAAGAACCGCTTGAAATACCAAAAATCTGTTTTGACCAATTAATTTATCTTGAAAAACGGGCCCGTAACTCTGTACTTCGTTTTGGTCTAGCTATGCTCCTTCATAGGTATATCCATGAAAAACGACCATTTGGCCTACCCTGTACTTCACTGTATCGCATAAATAGAGTACGTATACGTGTACGTTATAGGTTAAGTTGTATATATTAGGTACAATGGCGAGGATAAAGTCAATAAAGCAAAGAAAGCTATTAATATATTTGAGAAAAACTGTGTTTTATTTCCTGTTAGCCAAGATCTGAATTCTCGGATTAGCTGCAGCTATTCTGTTGTTGAATCTCTCTGGCCCGCGGAAATACATAAATGAATCCGGCCCCGGAACGGTGGTCCGCTAGCATATGACTAGCACGACCGTACGCAAAACGCTTAACACTTACTTATTGATATTCTAATTTGACTTGAACAAATTTTTAGGTTATGTATAGTGAAAAGTAAAAAACGGTAATTGCCAGGGGGATGTGTTCTGAGTTCTGAGATAAGTATGCACTTCTTTAAAAAGCACATTTTACGTAACAATGATAATTTAACTTCATTATTTCATATTTTCTGTATGTGAGAATACTTTGCCCTGTATTAATCTAAACTACTTTACATTTGATTCTTTGTACGCTGTCTCGTAAATATTAAAAGTATTCTTTGTGTTCGTTATATCATCTTAATTATTTGACAACTGAAAATATACCCGCAATTCCTTAACGTTTATCGACCAACGAAATAGGGGGCATTTTTCGTTTCACAGTCGCAATAGCAGCGAAGGAGGCCGCTTTAAGGAGATACGCCGCGGTATTTAATGTCCCCTCATTAGAGTCAACCATTAATCTTCCGTTAGTTCAACTACTGGGAAATTATTTCAATTTTGCCCTATTTTTGATGTTCGTGAATGAAATGGACACAATCTGCTTCTTGGACTAGAGATAAAATGGTTGCACCAATTTTACTATATTCATTGGAGGATTAAATCGCTTTAATCCTCAGAGGGTTGGTGATTCTTTATGCTTTTGACTTACTACAGTTTATACACATTTGTACTGTTAGCAGAGCTTCTGTTATTTAAGTTATTTTATCTAGAGTACTGGAGATACTACTAGAATACAATGTCAGCATAGAAAATAAGCAATTGTGATAATTCTGAACTGAATTTTCTTTAGTGCGTGTTATAAAAATATTTTGTTTTAACAACATTCTTAATACAGAAGTGTCTTTTAATCAAGTACTCAAACATTGCGGCAATGGAACACTGAAGCACGTCACCAACTTTGCTAAATTCAAACACCAGAAACGTAATTTCTTTAAATGGCACCATTTTTCTGTATTCATCGTATAGGAAATTTATATCTCTAACATTTTTGTACAGGGTCCGGCAAAAAAAATTCCCGTATTTGAAGAAGCCGCTGTATGAGTTGTAGTGGGGTATTGATGTGGAGGGGGTATTGTTTGAAAGTGGTGTACGTGCCATCTTCAGTGTGCGCAATGGCTTGGCTCGGTGAGCATTGAGTGTTTGTTGTGGAGGAATTTACTCGCAACGGTGGTTCTGTGATTACTACGCAGCGAGCGTTTCGGATTCGATTCCAACTTGGCCGACATGATCGTGTTCCTGATAGGAAAACTATTAAAGTTTGGGTGTCAAACTTTAGACAATCAGGTTCAGCACTGAAAAGAAGACCTACTGACCGACTTCGGACTACAACAACGCTGGAAAATGTGGCGCGTGTGAAAGCGTCTGTCCAACAATTCCCAAAGCGTTCAGCACTTAAACATTCAGCTGCCCTGGGATTGTCTGATAGGAGTGTAAGAAGAATTCTGCATAAAGAATTTCATATGCACCCCGACAAAATGATGGTTACCCAGGAATTAAGTAATAGAGATCGTCTGATGAGGCCTTCCACTTGTCAGGTACTGTAAACAAACAGAATTTTCGCTACTGGGCTGCAGAGAACCCTCGGGAACTTCATCAACGACCACTACACAGCTCCTATGTGACAGTTTGGTGCGCCATTGCCGAATTTGGTGTGTGGGGACCGTTTTTTTTCGAAGGAGGTGGCCTAACGGTAACGGTTAATTCAAATCGTTACTGTCACATGATAGAGATCTTCCTCCGACCTAGGTTAAACCAGTTTGTTGTAGACCATGAAGAGCAAGAAGTCTGGTTCCAGCAAGACGGAGCCACAGCTCACACGTCTCGGTGTTCTTTGGAAATGTCGAGGGAGTTGTTTCTTGGACGTCTTGTTTCTTTGCGAGGAGACATCGCCTGGCCCCCAAGGTCACCTGATTTATCATCTTGTGATTTTTTTCTTTGGGGACGCTTAAAGGCCCAAGTGTACAAACATCATCCCACAACTCTGCAAGCACTTAAGGAAGCAATCACCCAGGAAGTGGCAGTCATTCCAAGAGAAATGGCACGAAGAACTATGGACAACTTCCGGGAAAGACTTCGTCAATGTGTCAACAATGGAGGACGTCATTTACCGGATATAATTTTTAAAACCAAGTAATGTAAAATGGCATAGTATTCATTGCTCACAAATAAAAGTATTTTTCCTGTATCTTTCTTAGTTTCTTTGTAACTACTTTTTAAAATTAAGGAGTTTTTTCTGCCGGACCCTGTATAATGATGCATTTGTCTAATATTGAAAGTAAAAGAGATATTTATACTAAGAAGCAACTCCTGCATTTGGACAGTGCATCCAAGTGGTTTCTGGTGTTAGTATTGTTTGGTTTGCCATGACAATCGTAAATAACATACTAAAATTGCTGCTCTTAACTGTTGATTTGAAATGTTAAGCGTAAGTAACTACTTATACAATGTATTACATAAAAAATTTTAATACATAATTGAGGCGTCTAGTTTTAAAACCCACTACATCAATAATGGTTAATTTTTCAGGAGAATCAAAAAACTGCCATATCTTTATTTTTAGCCTTACAAAGTTTAACACAATGCTTAAGTAATTTACGATAGAATTATAAGAAAGTGGCAACATTAAATAAATTTTACACATTGTGGGATATGATCCTCACTTTCAATTATGGTGGGTTTTGAACATCATCTCACCATTTTAAGTAACTGTTTGTAGCTTGAAGTTTTCCAAACAATTTCAATTTCCATTTATATTTTGTGGCCCAGGCTACTCCATAGTGCTTAGATAGTAACGATAGAATGCTCTTCAGTTTTGTGTCTTTAAGTTTTACTCCCAAAAGCAGGGATGTTCGAAGATGAGAGTTAAGGAAACACCTTTTTTCGTTACCAACTTTGCTTTACTTAATATTGTAAACCTGCATGCTTCCACACCATTAATAATAATAATAATATTAATATATCTTTATTTCAGAACCAAACATGAGTGTAACAGCAGTAAACACAACATGTAGGAAAGAAAACGTCAACAAATACATATAAACGTCCACAAGGCATATCGGAAAACCCAATTTATACAATTTATAATTACATTATAAATCAGTAAAATCGGTAATGCGATAGCAATTAAGCGATAACAAGTATTTCTTTACAGACTTTTTAAAAAATACAACATTATTTATATTTTTTAATACTGATACTTTGATTAGTCTTTTTTAAGTAAAACCTTTTAGTGGGATTGAATTTAAAATTTTGACTAACGGTTTGAAGATTCTATTAGCTTCTTCCTTAAGGGGGAATGTTGTCCAGAGCTAAATTGTAGATTGTAGCCAAATTTTCAATAACATGTATATGGTATGCTTCTGTACCCTCTCTATTTGGTCAAACACTCTGTCTGGTGACAGAAAGGAATGTCCAACAATAGGAAACACTCTAAATTATTGACTCTTTGACTTCCAGGAGAATGAAGCCACTTCATAAGCATACAAATTAATGTTGTGTTCTTGTTCTGTCCCCCACATCCGTCAGCTACTAACTTTGCGGTGTTTATTCCAGTTCAGTTTGCGTTTTTTGATCTATGAAATACTGAACTAGCGATTTCACTGGTGCTTTTAGGTCTATCGAATTCACCCCAGTAATAGCACGTTTTCCCTAGTCAGTTTACTTTTTGATTCACCAATTACAATTGTAAAGTTATACAAATTCAGCTAACCGTTGAAGTAAGCTGATAAATCAGGTAACTTTGGGAGAAACATATTTTTTTTGGAAATCAAATGACATAATTAGCAGTCTAATTTCTCACGTAATAGGTCATAAAATGCTTTGGCTTTTAATTGGTGTAATTTTTCTACATGCATAGAATTTAGATAATTACATCTAAATTTTATGCATGTAGAGCAAGTATCAATTCTCGGACTACCAAATTCAATATTGTAGCATGACTTAAAAATATATCGAAAGAAACAATGTTTTAGACTTGGGTTCCTGCTGTACAGCTTCTACAATTTGTTGCTAGTAGTATTATTTCATAGAATTTGAACACGCTGTATACAGAAAATTAGTTTTGCTACAATACAGTTCCACCCTATACCATCCCAAATCAATATGTTAACCTTTTTAACTAAATAATTCATTGTTCGTTGTCGCAGCTTTTGCCGACGTTTCGCCCACGCTTTTATGTGACATCTTCAGAGCTGTTACTGCACACTGACTGGGGACTATTCATTCCGGAGGGGTTTATGTAGGGCTTGTTTCGGGGCAACGGAGCGCAAATGTTATGGATCAATGAAGCGTGGCGGTTGCTAGGAGGTTTGATAAGTTGGGATTTCTACGTGATGTAAGGGATAGTCATCTTCGCGATTTAAGATGTTGGGATGCTTGAAAATCTCTATTGATTCAATGATTTTTCTGCTATAATAGTGACGGTTGCGATATAAGATGCGGGTAGAGTTAAATTGGATTTGGTGGCCAGTTTCCAGTCTATGCTCAGTCAGCGAGGACCCGGTTATACGCAACAATCGCGTACAACGCTCGCGCTCAGTAACACCAGTGCTGACCGATCGCTTTGTCTCACCGATGTACACACTACCGCACGAACATGGAATCTGGTAAACACCAGTGGCTTCCAGATGATTGCGGTCTTTGATGGGAAAATAGTCTGAGAGCTTGAAATTGGGTTTGAAGATGGTTTTTATGTTGTTCCTGAGGAGAATCTTGCTGATGCGATCGGTGACACCATGAATGTAGGGTAGATATGCTTGCTTACGGAAATTAGGGTTAGATGAGGGGACTTGTTGTGGAGAAGGGTTGGTGTAGCGGTTAATGGTAGTTTGAATGTCTTTCCTAGAATAATTATTGTGGGTCAAAGTTTCAGTGATGTGGTTCAGTTTTTGAGGAAGCGAATTGGGTTCAGACAGGGAAATGGCTCCCTGATGACACCGCGCTATTGGGCTGGTTTTCAGTAAACGGAAATCATGTTGGGAATTCAGAAACGATAGGAAATTCTTAAAAAAAAACCTACCTGCACCAACACTTTGGCTTAAGATTGTAAGATAGTAAGGCTTGTTTTCGAACGTTTCCATAAAAATGTTGGCGACGACAGGAGACAGAGGACATCCCATAGCTGCGCCTGAGACTTGCTCGTAGTATTTATCACGAAACTGGAAATAGGTAGAAGAAAGACAAGTTTCAACCAAGGCAGCCAGATCATCCGGTTGGTCATTGGAGACGAGGAACTCTCTAATAATAGATACTGTATCCGGTATGGGAACTTTGGTGAATAGGGATTTGACATCAAAGCTGATAAGTAAATTACCAGGATCTACCGTCAATTGTTTCAGTCGTTCGACGAAATGTTGAGAATTTTGGATGAAAGAGTCGCTGTGTCCAGCGTAAGGTTTTACAAGGTTAGAAAGGTACTTCGATAATTTGTAGGTAGGAGTACTGATAGTGTTAAGACGTAAGGGGATATTAGGTTTGTGAATTTTAGGGAGACCGTATAACTTAGGGGTTGACGAATCGCTAGGGAGAAGTGACCTCTTGGTATCAGAAGGGATATATGACAGTTTAATGGAGTTAATGATGGAACTGTCAATTCGGGGAGTAGGATCACGTTTAAGAAGTTGATAGGTGCCATCTTGCAGTAAGGAAAGAATTTTTAGCTCATACTCTTCACTGTCCAGGATTACCGTAGTTTTTCCCTTATCAGCTTTTAGTACCGCAATTTTAGGGTCGGATTTCAGGTTTCTTAAGGCCAGAGTTTCTAATTTAGGAAGGCTTGATTTAGGAGGTTTGGCGCGCGCGAGGATTTTGGATGCGGTTTCAGGTAATTTTGGTGTAATTTTAAATTTACTATTTTTTAAAAAAAACAGTTTGTGAAAATCGACAAACCCTACTTTAAATGATATTTTACAGAGTCATATTGTATATTCATGGTCTTTAGGTTCTCTGAAACGTTTTTGAGATTATTTAACAGTTTTGAGATCAACTTTACAAAAGAGATTTTGAAAGCTTTTTGGGTAACTTATATATAAGTATAATTTAATTTTTGACCGAGGATTTGTGCAAAATAGTTTGGTTTGAGGGACTTTATGGACACTGTGTAAGTATGTAATAATAAAAATAAAAAAGCAATTAATTAGACTTTAAAAAGTTTGAAATAACACAACCGCAGTTCGTAGAAGATATATAATATACCTTTACACGCGGTTAATGCATGTGGAAAAAACTATTAATCCTCTTCTTTTAATCCTATTATCGGATCTGTGGGCTTGCGGAAGCTTATAAAGTTTAGGGCGGTCGCCTTAAAACTTTTTAATTAAAAAATTACACCTGCCATGCCTACAAAATTGCACCGTTACTAATTTATTCCTCTTGCAATTTATTATTTAATTTTAAAACTACCTTCTTTACTTTATCAAAATATTGGTTGTAACAAAACGTGTCCTGCAACCATGTTCCCCAACGTGTAACAATCGGCTGTGGTGGTTCAGGTAAATCAGGACACTGTTTGTGAAATAGTCGGGTACGTTTCGGGGACTTTAGAAACACTGCCTTTGTACTAACAATCAATGCATTTACTAGTGGAAAACATGTAGGAATCGTTTGTGCCGCAAGATTTAGAATATGGATTTTACACGTTACTTGTTAGAAGTTACCACTGTGTTCTTTAAGAGACAGCCCAACATTAAAAGTTGCTTAGTTGAAACTTCAAATTTGTTCAATGAGTTCAACACCACCTTTAAAATCTCATCGGCAGCACAATTTATAACTCTTTTGGAACCAAGTAAGAAGGAGGATGACGGTCAATGTGGTTCCATTGTACGTATCATTACATTAACCACAGAATATTTTTGATGATCTGTTGTTTCGTCCACACACAACCACAGTTTTTTATCTCTCAATTCTGTTACATTTCGTATCGATGTGCGATAGGTAATTTACAGTCCGCATATTTATTCCAGAAGGAGACAAATGCTTCTTTGTCTAGTAAACGAAACGATAGATTACATAAAATAAGAGTAACACATAAATCAAATGTACATTTTTCTTGATCTCGTATGCCACTTTTTGCAGAAGAATGCTATTTGCTTTCGACGTGACGTTGACAATGGCTTTTGGACCAACACATTAAAGGTATTTTACAAACTAGACATTGAATTTTAGCGCCATCAAAAATTAAGTCCGGCATGTCCACTATAAAGTTTTTAACTGTGTCTGCCGTTGGTCGTTTTCGCGACGTACCTAACTGCGACATATTTAAAGCAAATATAAGCGTACAATTACGAAATAAGTTACGACAGCGTACATGTACACAGAACTACTCGCATACAGCATCGATTTAGTACTGACGCTGTGAACGCGTGAAATAAATAATCGCCAACTCCGTACCATATATCTACTACACTGACTGTTACCGCTGTTTGCCCAGACTAGTAATGAACATCAAAAAGACCTCTTCGCGTGTGTGTTATACTTTTTCGCGCTCTTCCTGTGGGCTTGAAAAATATAGATAAAGAAATAGTTGCGATACAGGATAAAAACAAACAAGATATTGCAACGAATGGCAATTAAGTGCCAGCTGTGTTTTTAGGTAAAAAAACAGATCATTGCATTGCATTACATGCATCACTGTTTGTTTGGTAGCGCAGCCTTTGAAAACATCAAATGATAGTAACTGAAATTCATCGACTGCAAGACGTCTATTACGGATATCTACGTTATGTATCCGACGTACAAATTAAATCTTCTCATCAAGACAACACACATCAAAAAAAAGGAAGAACGTAGGATCTCGAATATAGATTCTGGATTTCAAAAATACAATTTTCTCTTCTTTGTGGTAAATAATACTGAAAACAAATTATCTGTCCGGTTGTGTTACCCCTAATTTCGAAGAAAAATCGTACAAAAATTGTAGTTAGAGGGCGACCTATTTTACCCTAGTTCTTTGTCAGTCTTTTTTGAGGTAACACATACAAATAAGTGCGCATATAACTCCTCAAGAGCCAAGACGAACAGCCGGCCATAAACGCGAAGTGACGTTATATACGTTTACTACTCTCGAATCTTCTTCAGTCTCTATTTTTCCTCTTCTTCCGTAAGAGACGCCTCAACTTATTGCCGTACGTCGATAGTTCCTCCTTCCGCAAAACGGTAATTTCATTAAACGTGGTCTACGGTTGTTTCGAGAGATTTACCGCACCACGTTCGATAGACCATCCTAGCAATTTATACCGTACTTGGAAAACAATAGTGGCTACTTTGTATGTGTTTACGTTGTAAACGAAGAAGACGATGCGAAATGATGGGAAACGGGCTTAGGTTCGTGTGTTTTACGTAATTATCCCTAGCTGAACGTTCACTCGCCGCAAACGAAGGTAAAAAGGGTATTTCGATTTATTGCGTTACTTAATGTTGCCTTTGTTTTAATATATTTAAAAGGGGGAGCGGTGTAGATTCGGATAGATATTCATAGCGATAATAAATTATTACTGCTATGAATTGTAATGTTAAAAGTATTGGTATAATTAGCACGTTGTTAGCGTTGTTCAACCACATGCATTGAGGTACGTTCAGGTTAGCTACTATATATTATACAGCTGATTCGTCCGCCATTTTGGATCTGAACTGTTTCTAATAAAACAATGACTGGTTGTTTTGCTCCAAATTGTTCCAACCAATCGGAAAATGGCTTTAAATTTCATAGGTAAGGTAATAATTGTGATTATCACAGTGTTAACATGATATAATACCATAATCTAATTTGCGGTTAGGTAGCATGGATATGAAACTTGTTTTTATATTATGGAATGCTTATTTTAATACTTAATTTGATTTTTCATAGATTTCCTGCAGATACTGAAAGGCGTAAACAATTGCTAATTAATTGCAGGAAAGCAAAATGGAATCCGACATAAAATGCTCGGCTATGTTTTGTTAGTAAATAAATTACTAGATCATAAAAAAGTAAGCTTTCTAAATTATGTTAATTTACAGGAATATTTTGACTCTAGCCAGATAGAACAAAATCGTAGAACAAAAACTTCGTTTTAAATAGTGGTGACACAGAAAATGTGAATGAGAGAGTGTTGTTCCAATGCTTACAGTTTGGGGGTCTCAAGGATATATCTTCAGAAATATTTAGTCTTTTTAAACGAACAACTACTGCAAATAAACAAAGAAAACTTATTAAATTCTTCATTTCCTTTTTGGATATTCTTAAAAATGTGTAAAATGAACATAGCTCTAATGTGCCAATGCTACGGCGTAATAAAATATTAGATCAGTATATGGTTGTTAGAGCTCTAGGTTTGAGAAATTATGAAATGTGTAAGCAGACGGTCACAAAATCTTTTGGGTTCAAATCAGATTGGAGAAAACTTTAATAATAAATAGAACGAGAGTGGTATTTGTTCCTAGTGGAGGCATGGATGGATTATAATGAGTTCAGTGTTATGCTATGCAGAAATCTTTCTCACTTATATGCACTGCGGCATGAAGAGGTCTTTTGTGCATCCAACTAGAATTTGGCCGAACCTGGGGGATTCCGATAGGGAATTTTAACGTGTCTGACGCCTGGGATATCACCAAATTGAGGATAAGGAGATAATGAGCTGGATCCCCTTAAGGTATTGGAGTTTCTACGTGCACCCAAACTTAAGGAAGTGCTGTGACGAGTTAATCTCAGGAAATATCAGTAAAGGGGAGCACAATACAACCTCTGAACTGCAAAGGCAAAGTGCATAGTGCACCTCCAGTATCTACCATTTACCATCTTGTGGAGACATGTATAAATACGCTTTTGCATGGATTTAATTTGGATATACATACGAAATAGATATAGTTTTGCATATTTCCTGATGTTAAACGAATAATATGCTCTCGACCACGTCGGTGTTTCACATATACAACTGAAATACAAATTACTAATGATACGTTTTTGTAGATGACACTACGGTTATTGTGGATACCATGATGCTTCCATCAGCGGATTATTGTACGAGCTTATTAGAAGGAGAACAATAATAATGGAAAACCAGTGCGCCTAGAAATTACTCTCGAAAACACAAGGCTAAATAGCTTCGACGTCAGCGGGCTGTGACGTATTTTGGAGTAGGCCGTCGATCATCCATAAACCCGTTTACACGTTTAGACCGTCTCTGCGTTTTGAATTGATTTATCCAAATTGTATTGGTTTTATTTAAAAAAATACTGTGTAGTGATATTTCCGTACTTTGTTGGCGATACCTGTAATGTTTTTCTAGTGTTGTATAAGCGATAAAACCTTTTTTGAAATTATAAAAACGAGGTAACCTAACCTAACATGACGTCGGCTGTTTTCACACGTTCAGATCGTTTCTTGCGTTTTGAATTGGTTTATCCAAATTATGTGTTTGTAAAAGAAGATATTATTTATCTTTCAACAGCTACAGATTCAAGGACCGGTGAAACTATAACTGTAAGTTTAAAAAATCCTAGGCTTAAAAATGATGCTATTCCAACTCAATTCCCTAACTGTCTATTGTATTTGACAAAAAACGTGAAGATTTTATTGTTCAAATAGTTTTATATTCTTACAAAACACGAAGAGATGTTTTTTAAATGTGTATAATAAACGTTCTGTTTTAATACGATATATTTTAAATTATATCGCGGAACGTAGCCATTTGGATGCTGATATATGTAAATGTCATATTCACAGCAGTTAACGTATTGCAACAATTATAATAACTTGTTTTACAAATACCCTACTTAAAAATGATTGTAGGAAAAGTAATGATAGATTAGGTAAAACACCACATAATAGGAAAGATAGATAAGGTAAAACACCACATGATAGGAGATTAAAGACCTTGGTTAAATAGCATGTCTGTAAATTTTCTCGTAAAATTGAACAAAATTCCGAATAAAATTGTAGTTACAGTATTATTTCAACCTTAGTTTCGTCCAAATACATGTACAGTTACAAGTAATAACAATCAGTCGATTAATATTAACCACAAATACGTCTTTCACGAAAACGGTGCTCGGTCGTGTTTGGTTTTTGCTTTGAAACGTTTCTCCAAAATAAAATCGAATGTGGGGCAAAGAAGGGCTCAGTTGATGACTGGCATCCTCTTTAAATCGGAAGCCCTCCAAAACTTGAAAAATAAATGTAAAAGAACGATTCCTTTGCCGCTTAGGCTAATATCGTGCATGGCTATACATCACTCAAACAGCGTGACGTCATCGAAGAGCGGTGAGACCTAGTTTCGGTGGTAACGGCCTAGTATTCAATTATGACATAAACTGTATACTGAGAAAAGAGAACGTTCAGCCCATAGTTTTAAGTAGGGGCCGGATTTTAGGTTTTTCGCCTTTTTGTTTCTTATTAAGGCATTCACATAAGACCTAGATAGAAATGTGTTTCGTAACAAATAATGTTGATTAAGCCTATCTTATATTGCCTAAATGTCTAAAACAAGATAATACGACCTAAAAATCCTTTTTGTGACCTAAACGTCCTAGACGTGGTTTTTCCAATAAATTAATAAACACCATCTGTGAAGACTGGTAAACTTTCCATATTTACTATAGAAGAGCTAACAACGTTCTGAAGCTAAGCGTTGTACTCCCTTTTGAAGTAGATGTAGTAGAATCTATATATATTTATGCTACATACTATTTTTTTTCTTTGCAGCAGATTACATTATTCTAGTATCAAAACAACGCTTATTTAACTGTTGAAAAAATTAAGAATTACATTGAGCACAATGATATTTGGATTTCTGTAGATGAAATAGTGGGGAGATATATAGCAAATATGATAATTGGAAAGTTGAACTATAAAGAGGCTAGTGTGCCAATTCTGCTCACCTCAAAACAATTAGAAAAAACCAATAATGTTACTATTTCACGATTTGTTGATAAAAGTTTGGGTATGTAAATTCTTTAAATAATATCTACTTAAATATTATTTTGTATATATTTTAGATTTGCTGTGGTCTGTAGACATCAAACATGGAAGAGTTAAGCTTCTGGTGACCGACGGTGCACCATATATGCTGAAAGCTGGCACAAATTTAAAAATATTCTATAAAAATCTTTAACATTTGACATGTTTGGCACATTGCTTGCACCTTGTGTGTGAGTCTGTACGTACCCAGTACGAAATTGTTGACGGGCTAATTTCAAATGTGAAGAAAATTTCTTTAAAGGCTCCTACTAGAGTCGAATTTTATAAAGAGACGTTGCCCGATGTTCCGCTACCACCAGAGTCTGTATTAACGAGATGGGGAACATGGATACGAGCGGGATTATTTGACGCAGAACATTTGGATGGCATACAGAAGGCCTGTTTTGAATTAAATTGTTCCATTTTTTTAAATGATTAAATATTGCAGGTAATAATGGCATTTACCCCAGATGCGCGATGCATTGAGTTGGTGCAACTATATGTCAACAAACCACAATTAAAAGAAAAATTAATTTACAATACTTTAAAATCTCTACAAACTTTAAAATCCTTTCCGACAATATAAGTAAATTAGAAGCGATAGGCCTTCCGCTAACTGAAGCTGTAGAAATTGTGACACATACAAATGATTCATTACAAAATTGTCCTGGGAACATATGTAAAATCTCGTTCGACAAATTAAAAAGCTCATTGGAAAAAAATTCTGACTACAAATTTATAAATAAAAATAACAGTTAATTATTGTCTGGGGAAGAGGTAGATCTGAGTGCCGACTCGATTGATGTAAATTGGACAAATTTTAAATTTGCTCCAATTACATCAGTCGATGTGGAACGATCGTTCTCATGTTTGAAAAATATTTTAACGGATAATCGCACTTCAATGATATGTGAAAATTTAGAGCGATCTATAGTTTGTCATGCAAACGCTTCGCTAAAATAATTGTGCTTTTACTTTTTTAGTATGTTTAAATAATTTGTTAATATTGTTAATATCTCCTGATAGCAGCAAATAGCTAATAAAAATGTGAAAAAAGTTTTAGTTGTTATTTCGAAATTTACTTTTGGGTACCTAAACGTAAGGTATTGAACCTATTTCGGTCTTTTTGCGGCCTATTTTGAAGTTTTTTAAGTCCTACTTTAGGCACCTTTTTCGAGTTTTTTTGTGACCTGAAATCCGGGCCCTAGTTTTAAGCAATAAAACATTCAGCGAACAAATAGCTTATTCATGCCGCTATAAGAAAGTTAATGGCTTTTCAAATCTTTTGGTCACGAGATTCAATCAAAATTTGTTCTTATCATTTACGCAATATTTAGACGTTAGAAGCATTACCGAAAATATTGGTTGAATAAGTTGTAGGACATCTTATTAATCAAACGTGAACTGTATTACCCGAAAGTAGTGTATGTTAACTAGGTTGGATAACCGAGTTTTGATTGAGTTAGTAAAATAACATTTAACTTTGCAATTCCATCGAGGTTTATTGTATTTATTACAAATTCATAGCACTATGTACAATTAACGTGATTTTTTATCAGTGGCTTTTACAACTAGCTTAGTAATTGCTCAGTTATGCTATCTTTACGTAACATTAATTTTTAGTAGTGTAATTTAAGATCTTTAAATGAAAGACTAATACTCTTTAACTATGAAGTAGGACAAATTTGGAAAACATATCGGCAAACAACATTCTCGACCGCAAAACTGCATTTACGTCCCTTGTGACATAAATAACTATTTTTGCATAACTCCGGTGAATAATTTATGAAAAAATCAATTTGCACTTCTAAGTGAATGCTTGCAATTGCAAACACTAAATTAGATTTCGATCTTGAATTTGACATAAATTTCCTCGAATTTTTGTTGTAAATGTATACAAGCACTTACAAGTACTTAATGTATTGAAATAGTGAAAAAGTTGCAGGGCAAACTTAATATTTTAAAATGTATTTTAACAATAATTTAATCTTGCTTTCCTTCTGAAGTAAACCACTTGCTATGTACTTGAAATAACATAGATAAGGCATCTTCAGATTTTCATGGTCGCACAATAAAAGTAGTATTAATTAAGTTAGTTACACACTGTTTCAAAGCATTTGTTTCATTTCAGTTCAGAAATCTCTAAATGTTTCCTTCCCGCATTCCTTCGTTCTTTCAAATATTTGTATTGCGCGCAGCTTTGTTGCCTTTTTGTTTGGCTCGAGACAGGAAATTCTTTTAGATTAGTTGAAAGGAAATATCCCTTCAGAACAAAATTAAATCTCGACGGAAGACGGTGGAGAGGTTTAAGAAATGAAATAACGATTTACTTCCGGCGAATTAGAAAAGAATGAATTGCAGTCTTATTGTGTTGTAGTTGTATGGAGTGCCAGTATTTGCAGAGGTATGTCTAAGGAATTTTGAGGATTTATTTATATGGCCGTTAGTAGTTTTATTTCATAATATCTAAAAATATTTAAATCTGAACTACAGCGCCTGGCCAAATTACTTGAAACACTCAATATTTTGTAGTTCCTTCATAATAAAATATAAACTATACATGTATTATATTTTTTATTTATAAAATATATTGTAAAAATATGTAACATATGTAAATATTAAATAAGCAATTAATATTTAGTCCATAACCCATGATTTTTAATAACACCCTTAATTCTTCGGGGCATACTTTCAATGCAAGATATGATTGTCTCTTTTATATTTTCATCGTTCTCCCATACATCCTTTATATTCTCCATTAATATTTCCTTTGTAGGGTTTTCTCTTTCATATACCCTACTTTTTAGTCGATTCCATACATTCTCGATGGGATTGTGGTCCGGTGAATTTCCGGGCCAACGTAAAAGAGGTATGTGATTGTCTTCAAAGAATTTCTTAACCTTTTTTGCTACATGGCAAGGGGCATTATCTTGCATAAATATACGCCCTGTCGGTATGCGACGTCCTGGCTTAAAATACGGTCATAACGTGTTTTTTAACACATTTATGTACTGCTCTTGACGCATTGAACCTTCTACAAAATAATCACTCCCCAAATCATTACCTGTGGGGGGTGTTTTACAGTTCGAAGAACCGTGAACTCTGTGAGACGTTCGCCAGGTCGTCTACGAACAAATTGTGCTCGCTGCACTAACACACAGAGCGAGCACTCGTCACTAAAGAAAACCTATTAAATAATGCAAACGTTAATTCAGTAAAAATCATGTTGTTAACTTATTCACCTTTTTCCAATTCTCGTCTGTGAAATATCGATATTCTCTTGCAAAGTTGAGACGAGCAGATTTAATTTTTTCTGTTAAACGCGGCTTTTTTACAGGTCTTCGGCCCATTAGGCGATTTTCGCGCAATCGGCGCGTGACAGTTCTGCTCGAAATCTCTATTCCTCTCTCTTGTAAATTTTTTGGAATCATTTTATTGCTCAAAGCCTGATGAACACTCTCACGGTCAGATCTCTTCGAAGTTTTTCTTTTCCAACCGCACTTTGCCCGTCTTTGTGTAGATGTGCTAGCTCCTTCGTTTAAGTTTCTAGTTAAACGCGATATAGAAGAAGGAGATACTTTCTGTAATTTTGCAATTTCTCGTTGTGAATGTTTGTTTGATTGTAGAAGAGCTTCTATAGCGGCTTTTTGTTCACTTGTTAAATCTTTCCCGGGCATTTTCTACAAAAAAACCCCAAATATTTCAAATTTTTTCAAATTTCAAATAATTAATTATTAAGAGAGAGATAGAATAATAATTTTACCTTTGCAATAACGATATATTAACACAAAACGCTTAACGATACTCCACAACGTAGCTTCTATACGGTTATGACGAAATATTTTAAAAAATATCGATGCATTCTCTAAACTGTGAACTCGCTAAATGTAAGTTGATAACTGAAATATTTATACATACCTACTTTACTCTTCTAAATATCATTTCTCTGGTATTTTTATTTATTGATACAATAATCTAGTCCCTTTATAAACGATCGGATTCAAAGCAAAAGAATATCATTATAATAGGATGGGAATTTCCAGGTAAAGGGGTTGATTTATGACAGGTTTCAAGTAATATGGCCAGGGATTGTATTTGAATGACATGGTCGCAGCAAGTCTACGCGTTCATATAACGAAATTAGCATACGAATTAGTACGAAATATTGGGCTAATTTCGTTGATACATTGTGTTTTATAATTGCTTGAACCTTTGATCAAACAGGTCAGTAACACAAATACGTTTTTTTAATTAAGTCGAGTAAATTTCACGTATAGCTATTCCAGTCTTAGGTGTACTTATGTCAGTTTGATTTTATACTGAACTCAAACGTTAGGAACGTATAGGATGACGAAAGATCACGACAGAGAATAAAATTCATTAATTTAATTATCGTCCGCATCCCCTTATGCCTTTTAATTAAGCGTTACTTTTCCAAGTATGCCATATTTACAAGCGGTAAATATTTGAGTTAAACCCGACACGTAAAGTATTCAGTTTCATTACACATGATATTTCGTTTTATTCGCCATCCAGAGGGCGAATAATCATAAAATTTTATGCGCATCCGCAATGCCCTCTGATATTTGTATTAATTCTTGCGGTTTACTTCGCTCCGTATCCGGCAATATTGCCGCTGCAATTGAAAATCAATGTCGTGTTAAATATAAAATGAATCTCTCGAATTCGATTGGGATAAGCTTCGCGCTTGAGAAGCATTCGAAACGAATAGATAACCGTAAAATGTCTTTAAATGTTTTAAGGGAAGTTACAATGCTTCCTCTTCGTAATAAAGTTAGGAACACCATCGTACGGTGAAGTGTAGGTGTATTGAACAACTGTACAACTGCAGTTATAATAGTTCGCAATAATTGTCTTACCTCATTTCCGCTCATAACTACTGTTACGGTTTGCAATGTAAATGATTCAACTTTTTTGAATTTGGTATTTACTCGTGGAAAGAATGCCTAGTAACAATAATTAAAAAATTAATGCTAATATAGCTCATGGTATTGGTGGAATCATTCCCGGCAAAAACAATGTAGTAGAGAAAATAGCGCTAACACATGAACATGTTTCTGCCTACCCGGCGTCATCAGCATGGTTCTGAGCACTATCTTCTGCTGCCACCATTGCGTTTGCCTCTCGGTTTATGCTGCTAATTTCCAAAACAGCACTGAATATGTCTTTCGGCGACACCTATCGCCAAGAGACACAGTCACGCCGTCCCAGAAGGTAACAAGACAAACCGGAGAGTAGATGTCCACCACCTATTGGGCAGCTCCTGGGCTGCCGAACGCAAGGGGGCGTTGTGCCTAGGCGCAGCGACATCTATACGTGCAAATGATTCCCCAGGCTTACCATGATGTATGGTAATACACGTGGAAACAATGCCTAGTAACAATAACCAAAAAATGAATGCTAATATAGCTCATGGTATTGGTGGAATCATCCCGGCAAAAACAATGTAGCAGAGAAAATAGCGTTAACACGTAAACATGTTTCTGCCTACGGCGTCATTTTTTGGTTAATTTTTAATTTTCAATTTTTAAAAATTTTTTTTTTAAATCGTCGATGTCAAATAACGCTGTATTATTGTAAACTTTTGATTTAAGATAACTTCAGATCTCAGTCTTCCAACCCAGAAATCATGAAAGTTAGCATTTAAGAAAGTGGTAATTGCTGCAGTGGAATGAAATGGAGCTCCGTCCATTTGAAACCACGGATCCTCAATATCCATAACTTGAATTCGCGGTACAACATAATTACGCAGTAAATTCAAGAATCTATTGGATTCTAAACTTCCCTCAATGAAATATGGTCCCACAAGGCTAATGTCAGAGTTGACAGTACCATTGATTGAAAAGGATGCTTTATCAATAAAAAGTATTTTGTTTATCATGTTTTCGTTTCCATTTAACAAATCAAATGACATTTCACAGAAATCTGTTCGTCTTATTGTCTTCTTGAAAATGTTGGTGCTATGTTGTGCTATTGTGTTTAACGCTGTGATAGGACTTTCCTCTACATAGCACAAAGCATTCAATTTTAATTCCTCCATCAGTATGTGACCAGTCTTTAATTCCTTTTAATCTATATGTAATCTATATATTTAATCTACAGTGAAGACCTAAAGTATCTCCCCCACCCTACTAACGTTTGAACAACTGAGGCTAGCTTTTTCGGAAAAAATGGGTCGATTTCATTTTTTCTAAGCTAACTTTTGGTGTTATCGATAGTTCAACTTCATTTCCGGTTTCACCGGAAGTGACGTCAACCTTTTTATTTTAAATAGAGCACTCGGTATATTTTTACATTTTTGGAAAGGCAATAGTAAGAAGAATTTAACCATACCACATTTATTATACTTTAGCTTAAGAAATATTACGATATGGAGCAATAAAGTTGGTAGTAATCTACACAATAATAGAAATTTAAATTGATAAACATTCATAGTTTGACAGTTGTTGTCTTTGCGTTGCCTAGTAACAAGATTTTTACATGAACATAGAATCTTAGCGAACAATTTGCAGTTTTTCTTTTAGCCTGCTATGCTCACACAAGTACAATTTATCGATGTATATCGGGTTATTTTTTAATGAAAAGTATAGCGAGTGTGGTATCGTTGAATTCGTCTTTCTATTGATTTTTCCAAAAATGTAAAAATATACAGGATGTTCTATTTAAAATAAAAAAGTTGACGTCACTTCCGCTGAAACCGGAAATACAGTTGAACTCCCGATAATACCAAAAGTTAGTTTAGAAAAAATAAAAATCGATCTATTTTTTCCGAAAACGCTAACCTCAGTTGTTAAAAAGTTAGTAGGGGGGGGGGGATACTTTAGGTCCTTACTGTATATGTAATCTATATATAATGTAACCCTCGCAATGAAATTTCTTTAATTGCTTGAATAGTGCCAATAGAGGGTATAGATCGTTCTATGGTTGCACATATGCGAGGCATATATATATTACGGCTTGAAAAGTAGTCGTTTTTAGTAACCAGTCAGATAACGTGACTAGTGCCTGAAAATGTCTTAGATAATGAAAATTGAGTACTACGCGGTCATTACATCTTTAACAAAAGAAGGGCATACGCCTAATCACATATAACAACGCTTAGACGGCGTTTATGGTGATTTATCTCCTCCATATTCCACTGTAAAAAATTGGGGAAAATGTTTCCATTTGGGACAAGAATCCCTTGATGATGATAAGCGCTTCGGTCAGCCAATTGAACTGTTAATGCATCAAAACATTTCAATTATTGAAGAAATGCCGAATTCTCCATAACCATTTGGGTATGAATAAGATTAATACAAGATGGATACCGCATCTTCTTTCTGTTCTCCAACGTGAACGTCTGGTCGAATGTGTGAGCTTGTTTTTAAACATGTGTGGACACGATCCAAAACCGATTTTGGAGTCCATTGTCACAGGAGATGAAACAATGGTTCTGTATTATAATCCTCTATCCAAGGGGGCGTGGTTTTAAGGGCGTTAGTGAGTTGCAAGCAGCTGTAATATAACATTTTGCGGTAAACACATTATTTTTTTACGAGGGTATAGAATTATTAATTGATCGTTGTAATAAATGTATTGAAGTTAGGGGAGGTTATATTGAAAAATAAAAATTGTTATATTTAACCAAGTCTATATCAGGCAGAGAATTTATGGCACCTACCTCGTACTCGTATGCTCCTTAAACTTACATTTGCCGTCTATTTTCTGTTTTCATATTTTGCATAAAATTTTCGAATTATTTGAATATTAAGCTCATTCATTATAATTTCTTGCCATGCCAAACGCTTATATGTTCAATAAAAAAAAAAAAACGAGTCTATGCATGGAAGGTAAATGTAAATGTTCAGTACAAAAAAATGCAAAGTATAAACACCGTAAAATTAAAAAATTTATTATGAAATATTTTCAATATTAATATTGCTATAATGGGTTTTCAGTTTCCTGTTGAAATACTAATAAATATATACAAGCAATCGAAACATTTCAGTACAGCCAACGCAAACCGTTTTCCTCATTTTCGCATTGATTTTATGACATGTTCAGTTACTCGTACAGAAAATATATAAGCATAGTTTACCTTGGCTCTTTTAAGCTGACGTTTACCCTTGTACCAAGTGATGATGGCGGAAGGACGTGATCCAGCGGATTCGCAGGTCACCTCGTATCTTTTTTCTGCCACCAGGGGGCTTACCGTCTTCAGGATGGTCGCCGTTAGGGGCTTTACTGGAAAGACGAAAATACGACACGTGAGAAATCTCAATTTATTTTTTTCGTCCCTTTTTCTCGTTTACTTATCCTGGTTTGGTCGGTTTTCCAATTGCGCTTACTAGGTTATTCTCGGGATCCGGAAAAGCACTGGACGAGAACGATCCGAATTCATTTTAAATATTTACTTTTTATTGCGAATTTCGTTTGTCTATCAAGAAATTCGCTGTCCTTTTCTTAATTAGAATTTATTTAGAACTGGAGTGATGTTGAACTTGATAAAATAAATAATGTTTTGAAGATCAACTCTGAACCATCTTGAACACAAAAATAATTTTTACGGAGTCTAGCCGTGTGTGTAGAATTTTCTTACTTGATGTTGCTATTAGCATCTTCAATATGACTCTAAGTATTTTGATAATTTTTTTTGATTGTTACATTGTTAGTTATGAATAGATAACGTAGAAATTGTGCCTTATATAACTTTAATCCTTTGAGTACTTTGAAAGTTTACATTAAGCGAACAATTCTTTTGAAATGAATTTATAGTTTCGTTCAGAGTTGTGCCGCGATAGACGGCTTCTAGTTATAGCTAAGAAACTTTCTGTTTTAATTTACTTTAAGATCTATTATTCAATATTCGAAAGTGTTCGGTTTTATTTCTCAACTAACAATTACATTAATTAATAAAGTAGAGAATCATGTACACAGGCGTTACCTCCGATATATAACAAGGTCTAAGCGCTCTGACGTCAGCAGGCTGTGCCGTGTGTTGTCTTAGGTGAACAATCAGCCATAAACGCGTTTACATGCTCAGATCGTCTCTGCGTTTTGAATTGGTTTTTCCAAATTATGTTGGTTTTATTAAAAAAAAAAATACTGTGTAGTGATATTTCCATACTTTGTTGGTGATACCTATAATGTCTTTCTGGTGTTCTATGAGCGATAAAAACTTCTTTGAAACGATAAAAACGAGGTAACCTAAAAGCGTGACTCGGGCGGTCTATTTATAGTACTGTGGCGTCGGTTGTTTTGTATGTTTTGTTTGTGAGTTACACTTTGTAAAAGAAGATATTATTTATTTTTCGCCAGCTACAGATTCAAGAACCGGTGAAACTATAACTGTAAGTTTAAAAAATCCTAGGCTTAAAAAAGATGCTATTCCAACTCAATTCCCTAACTGTCCGTTGTATTTGACAAAAAACGTAAAGATTTTACTGTTCAAATAGTTTTATATTCTTACGTTATATTTAACAAAATTATTTTTGAACACGAAGAGATGTTTTTAAATCTGTATAATAAATGTTCTGCTTTGATACAATGTATTTTAAATTATATCACCGAACATCGCCATTTGGATACCGATATATCTAAATGTCATATTCACAGCAGTTAACGTATTGCAACAATTATAATAACTTGTTCTACAAATTACTACTACTCAAAAATTATTGTGGGGAAAGTGATAAATTAGGTAAAACACCACATAGTAGGAAATTAAAGACCCTGGTTAAATAGCATTTCTGTAAATTTTCTCGTGAAATTGAACAAAATTTTGAATAAAATTGCAATTACTGTATCATTTCAACCTTAGTTTCGTCCAAATACATGTACAATTACAAATAATAATAATTAGTCGATTAAATATCCACCACAAATACATCTTTCACGAAAACGGTGCTCGGTTACGTGTTTGGTTTTTGCTTTGAAACTTCGTTTTTCCAAAATAAAATCGAATGAGGTGCGAAGAAGGGCTTAGTTGACGACTGGCATCCTCTTTAAACCGGAAGCCCTTCAAAATTTAAAAAGGAAATACAAACAGACGATTCTTTTACCACCTAGGCTAATATCGTGCATGGCGATACATCACCTAAACAGCGTGACGTCATCGAAAAGTGCTGAGGCCTTGTTGTTTCAGTGGTAACGGTACAGGGCGTAGAAGCTTGCAAATATGAAACTTCTGCGGTACTTGCTCGCATCTATGCCCTCGCAAATAGGATTAAGAAAGTTGCCCGTGTTAGATCAACATTATTCTTAATGGTGCACGCGCATATTGGACTGCAAGAAATCCTACAGAAGTATAATTCTAAAATAAATGCTTCTCAGGGTTAGCTAAATTGGAGAAAGGAATAAGATTGCTAAGTCATTGCCAAAATTGATAGTGGATGTATGGTGCGTCTTTTTGTACGTAATATTATAATAATAATTCTGAACTAAGGCATAAATGTTAAAAGGGCACCCTTCCACCACCATTCCTAGAATTTTAACTTAATTTTTAGTCGCACTGTACATATTAGGTCCCTTAATATCAAACTTTGGCCAAGTACTATAAGTTCTGTAGAAGATATTTAATAAACATTGAAAATTGAAGCTGTAGCAGCCTGTATCTTTAACGTTATCAGTATTTGGACTAACATAAATTGATCTATGTCTTCATATCTTAGCTTGAGTAGTTTGTGATGGCATTTTGAATTTTTAGAAATAGCTTATATAGTACTTTTTGTTTAGCAATAAGGAAGCTATAGACCATTCTACTTTCAATAAGAAATATTGTTCTTATGGAATATAGCAATTTTTTTTTTATACGTACATATTTATACACAGTCTGACAATTAAATAAAGGAACTTTTAATTTAAATCATAGAACACTTAGCGCTATTTATTAAACGGTAGCAGCATTAGAAACATACAGGTTTTCTCTTTTAAACGCACTTAAGTTCATGTAAATCGGATGAGCTTATAAAGTTACACGTATTTTAGTGACTAGTTTAGGTGCTCATGTCGTGAAATCGCAATGGAACAGAGAGTTAATATTAAATTTTGTTTTAAAATTGGAAAAAAAATTACTAAGACGTACGAACTGTTGAAAAAAGTTTATGGTGATGATTGTATGTCTCGTACAAGAATTTATGAGTGATTTACGCGATTTAAAAAACGGTCGTGAAGTTTTAAATGATGATGCAAGACCTGGACGTCCAGAAAGTGAAAATCGCGCTGAATTTGTGCAAAAAATCCATGAAATCATTGCTGTCGATGGGATTTTCAGTGTGAGAATGTTAGCTGAAGAATTAAATACCAATAGAGAGACTGTTCGACAAATGTTGACGATCGATTTGGGCAAAAGAAAGGTGTGTGCACGTTTTGTTCCACATCAATTGAATGAAGACCAAAAAGTCGCTTGTGTAGAGCATTGTAGAGACATCATTCAAACTGCTGAAAAGGACCCAGATTTTCTTGATTCTATCATAACTGGTGATGAGACATGGTGTTTTAAAAATGACCCTGAAACTAAGCGCCAATCTGCACAATGGAGGTCGAAAGGCGAGCCAAAACCACAAAAAATGCGCTTTCAGAAGTCAAGAATCAAGACAATGTTGATTACTTTTTATGATTCAAAAGGTATTGTCCATAAGGAATTTGTTCCAGAAGGTAAACTGTTAATGGAGAATACTATCCAGGAGTTTTACATCGTTTGTGGTCGAGAACTGTTCCGAGTTAGGCCCGAATATCCAGCAGGAAAACAGCTGTTTTTACTGCACGATAATGCACCACCTCATAAGACCTTAAAAGTTCGTGAGTTTTTGAATAAAAAACAAATTTGTCTTATCGCCCACCCGCCGTATTCGCCGCGCGACTATTTTCTGTTCCCGAAACTAAAAACTGCAATGAAAGGACATTTTTGTGATGATGTTCCAGCCATTCAAGCAGCCGTGACAGAGGTGCTGAAGAACATCCCAAAACTCGACATCAAAAAATCAATGCATGCATTAGTCACCCGTGCCAAATGCTGTATTGAGTCTAACGGTACATATTTGGAATAAAAAATTTTTTCAACAATAATATAATGTGTACTTTATTCTATATCTAAAAGTTCCGTTATTTAATTGTCAGACTGTGTATATTGCTATGTTTTTCTGTTACCGGTATTGATGCCGGATAATTTGATATTTAGTTTACTGCTCCTGTCATTTGTCAATTTTGGTTCACCCTTATATGTCATTCCGGAAGTTTGCAAGCGAAGGCGAAATGGCGAAACCTTCGTCAAGAGAAAAGCAAATGATTTTGAATTGCTTTACATATTTTGCAAAAAGTATGAATTCACAAGGAAAAAGAAAACCATTCACCCGTAACGGTTGCAAAAAAGCAAAAGGCGAATATTATTCGTAAGAATTCTTGTTTAAAAATATTTGATGAACATGTGCAAACACTTATGTCACGCGTACAGTTCGGTCTTTTTAAAAAGAAATACTCCATCCACGCAGCAAATGGTTTTAACTACTGTAAACAGTGAAGCAGATTTACCCAGGTTTTCCAGAACTACGCTTTACAGTTTTTTAACGGACGTTAATTCTTCTTTTGAAAAAATTAGAAAAATGGTTATGTTGGACTATGATGATATCAGATGCAGACATGAGTATTCAAGCTCAATAAGGAAATACCACAACAAAGGAAGACACATTTTTTTACTGATGAATCCTGGTTGAATACAGGACATTATGTGACAAAAGCGTGGCCTGATAGGACAGACAGTACATCTACACAAGCGTTTCTTCAAGATGTAAGTGTGGATCTAGCACCATCAAGAGGTCGCGGTCAGCGATATACATTAATTCATGCTGGTAACGAAGAAGGGCTCGTTGCAGATGCCAAAAGAATACACTGGATGTACGTACATGATGAAGTGTGTGCAGAAGTATATGAAGCCTGGTTTTTCAACAAATTATTACCCAATTTGCCTGCCTTTTCCGCCATTCTTCTTGGCAATACTCCGTGCTACAGTTGCAAGATAGCAAAGATAACCACAATGAGCTGTAAAAGGGATGATATACGGTAATTTGTTGGAAATTGTATCGCAAAATACAGCTAGGTACAATAAATATATACTTGATGAAAAAACCGCTCAACAAGGACATACAATCTCGTCGAAACAGTGTAGGTACAGGTCAAGAACTATATCGGGCACAATAATACGAAATTTATAGTTGCGGATATGCCGGAGCTTATCCAACAAGTGTATCAAAAAGTTTCGGTGGAGAAGTGGCAAAATTACATTAGGCATGTTATGAAAGGTATTGTATACTTTGTTCATATTTTTCACTTATATCACTTAAAGGTTTTACTTGAAGAAGACATGTGGAAATTAGACTAGATGCAAGATGATCCAAACGAGTTTATCATAAAGTGACATCATCCTCATTATCATCATCTTGGTCTTCAATGCTATAAATTAAAATAGATTTTGTACTTTTGGTAATGTAATAAGTAGAGTTTGCTAAAAAGGTGGTAACGGCAGTGGCGCACCGCATAAAAGTAGGTACGCAATATACTATTGTTACCTTTTCCTGTCGTCTTGATGTCCACTGTGGCAATTGGCAACCGCCCTGGTAAGCTGCGTAGAATTGCAACATCAGCAACGCTTCCATTGCCGAATCATTCAGCCGTCGACGGTGTTGTGAATACGTTGTCGTATACTTCGAAAATGATCGTTCGACATCCAGTGAAGTAAGATTTGCAAATGTCAGATATTCCTTTTCCTCATCTGGGCACTCTTGATTTTCAGTTATAGACCGAACCTTTGGTAAATCGGGATTTTTCGTTAAAATTGCACCAAATTTTTGAGCAAAATCGACTCCTATAGTGTTCGTCAAGCTTTCTAGAGCGACTTGTAAATTGTTTATGGAATTGTTTTCTAATTGCTCAATAGCTTGTGCAACTTCAGAATAGTTCATGGAAATTTCATTTATTTGTTGTTGAACGGAATTGGAAAAAAGTTGCTGACTATCTCGAACTGCCGCAGAAACATTTGAATCAAGTTTCAAGATGACTTTTTCACTTGTGAAAAATATTTCTGATAGTAAGGTACTTCCTGGAGCCATGTTCCCCATCGCGTTATTATAGGCTGAGGTGGTGGTGGTAATTTCGGACACAATTGTTTGAATACACGGATGTGTTTGGGAGATTTGATGAACACTTTTTTGGTAGATGCTATTAACTTATCTACCATCGGATACTTTTTTCGAATGATTTCTGCTACGAGGTGACATGCGTGTATGAGGCATATTATGTGAAGAAGAGTTGGAAAGCATATTTTCAACATCCTACCAACTCTCAGCATTGTTGCAGCTCCGTCAGTAACGGACATTGTGACTTGGGTTCCTGTGATACAAAATTCTCTCAACGAATCTTTTATTATCTTGACAACGGTTTCTGCATTAGTTTTCTGAATCCTTTTACTGGATAACAACAATGAAGCTGGTGGACCATCAGGTTTTAAAGGACGCGCTACAACATGAATGACGCTGTGTTTCTAAGCATCAGTTGTTTATCCACACATAGGCGGATTTTCTTATTTCTCAACTCGTCTTTTATACATTCCTTACACACGTGGCAAATTGTATCGTAATTGCATAGATGTTGGCAGCTTCCATGAGGGAACGTACTTAGCCCAAAAAAGACGAAATTAGATATTAGATGTTGTGGGATGTTGCACACACTTAACATAAAAATAAAGTCATATAAAAATTGCCAGTATGGAATACTGTTTCTTAAATTCAACACATGACGTTTACTTTTACAATGTTTTCTAAATTCAAACCTATCGCGACTTAGCAATCCGCTATTGCATATTGTGCAATAAATATGCGGACTTCTATATTCTAATCCAGGGAAATGCCTGAGATATTTATTCACATTCGAAGAGAACGTTACACCCTTGGGCGTCCCATCTCCGCGTACTTATTTGGCGTGCAGCGTGCAACGTACTGTAGCTTTGAACTCTCTCGCGGTACTGTTGAGATCGACTACGAGTTGAAAATTACCCCTACCCACGCCGCTACCGCTACGCTACTGCCATCCGGTACCACCTTTTTAAGAAACTCTAGTAATAAGTAACGAAGTAAATATTAATTTGTTGAAACACTTGTAAATTATAATCTATACTTTTTTCCAAATAAAATATTAGAGTTTTACATATCAATAAAGGAAAATAAGGTAAGTATAGTATGATTCCTTTATTTATGTATAGTACATAACATATAAATAGAAGCCTTTCCGGGATAAGTTTACATTTACGTGTCACCAACCTGAAATTTAATAACATGTTCAAAGCGGCAATATACAGAAAATTAACTACCTATATCGCTCTGGCAACGTTACATAAGATCTCCATAAGAGCAATTCTTCTTTCTGAAAGTGGAATGGTCTATAGTACCGGCTTTTGGGTGTTACTGAAAATATTAAAATTGCCTGTTTGACTATTTTAATAATTATGTTGCAAGTGCTATTTCCAGATTTTGATTAAATTTGTTAGAAGCATTGAGCAGTCGAAACTGTTCGACTTTTTTTTAAAGCTGAGAAATATCTTCGTAAATGGGTAAAAATTACCCTCTAAAATAAATGATTTTTGCATTTTGTTGATAAGTAGCTTCTCGGTCTTTTCACTTGTTTTTAAAGCGTAAGCATGACATATTTTTAAAATACTTTTCTATCTTTATCCAAAATTATGGCCAAAAAAGACACAAAAATAGCTGATAAGGACGTGATGCGCGTGGAGAAACCCTATCCGTGTTAGAGATTGTACTACCCTTAGTTTTGAATGGTATGTTAGGAATTTATTTACAGAACTTGCGAAAAGCTGTGATTCCTACTTTCACAACATCAAGAAAATTGTGAAAAAGTGAAAATTATTTCCTATTTCGTCCCGAACACTTAGCTAACAGAATATGTATATTTATCTTTATAATATGTAAAAAAATATACATATTCTGAAGAGGACAATAAAATTAATTGTCGAAACATTAACATGATTTTATTTTTACACAAGATTACTTTGAATCTTTACGAAATTATTGCAAAGCCGCTACAATCAAGAATTAAAATCAATCTATTAAAAAGAGCGGCTAAGAAATTACATCATTCAATTAAAGATATATTGTTTAGTAGATCCTCTGGGCCCCACCTTCCCTTATACCTTTAAGAAAGAGACAATACATCCCGCAAACTTCAAACTTAGTATCTTCAACCTGATTTAGTAACAAACTTGCGGTAATCAAGTTGTATTATGCATTGACCGTAACAGAGTTTACCCTGAAAGACATGCTCGTAGCTCCACTTACATTGCAAATTAAGTACGACCATCGCTTCTTTGGGCTCCGTTAGTTTCGTATTGACCGCTTGACATGTGAATATCGCTTCCAAATGTTGTCTAGTGATGGAGGGCCAAACTAGGCGATTCTCTATCACATCGCCGGCATTATATTCATACTGATCGTCTACGATGAGTCCGTTCACAAGCCATCGGACGACTGGTTCAGGATGGCCCCCGACCGTCCTGCATGTTAATGTGATGTCGTCGCCTTCTCGATATGGCCCGACCGTTCCGTTCAGTAGGCGACCCCATTTGTCTAAAATGGTAGGTTGTTCCGGTGGAACTGAAACACATAAAGCAGAGAGCACATTGGAATTAATGTGTTAGTGCTATTGCTCTGGGAATGTTTCACTCTAATACGTGATACACTTCAATAGTGGAAAGTTTATTTCCTGGTAGTACAGTTAAAAAGAACTCAAAGAGAAATTCACTTTATATGAATTCTACAGGTACTTTAAAAGAGCTTGACGATTCCCCTAAAGCTACTTCTTACCTTGAAAGCATATTATTCTTTAGAACGTTTGTTGTTGTTAGAGAGTTAGATTAATGTCGTTCCTGGTTAATGGTAGCTTAGACTTGATGGCCCAGTACTGCTTAAGTAACTTAATATTAAAATATTTCATCAGTCTGGTTTAAAGCTAAATATGTATCAGGTCCTAAAGCATTTAGTAATTTGAATCAAAATTTTATGTTATTAGTGGTTCTGTATCTTTTTCTTATTTTTAAATTTTTTACTTCATTTATTTTAGCAAGGTTATAAAGTTATAAAGTAAATGGGAAAATTAGAATTAGGGGAGTATTTATAGTAACAACATATGTAGAAGACCATTTCCAACTCCGCTAGAGCAGTTAGCAAAAATCTGAATATTATTGGGACTGTGCTATAGGAGTGTGCTCAGTTTCCCGATATGTGGGTTTTACATAAATGAAAAGCATTATGATAATTCATTTTTCAATTATGGTTATGGAACTTCGGCATATTACTAAATTCTAGTTTGGCTAATGTATTTTAGTGCTAACTATGTATAGGATAATGTGATCGGAACAATTGCTTACTGGAGACATAATAAGTTCATAACAAAGCTTGTTCAAATTGGTAAGCTTGAAATGCAAGTATTGTAGGAGGAGGCAAGTGAATGAACTTAAGATCATCTTGTCTTTCAAGAATACAAATAGCGTTAAGTTGTTGAATAATTTCATTTGTCTTCGTCCTAGAATACCTTTCCAGTATGAAGCTTTTTCCTATTCTAGCTAATTCATAATTGTTTGGCTTTCTATATCCTATGATACTTCAAATCCGGTGCAGCCAACTTTTAATTTCTTTAATTTTTCGATGACTTATGATTGCATGAAGTAACGTGGTTAAAATTTATGATTTAACGCTGAACTAGTCGTCATAGGATTTTATATGTCACTACTACTCCACATATTTGCAATGCACTTGGATCAATATCAAAGTCAATCTACTGGATTCATGGAAATTTATTCATTTCAAACGTAGTACGACTAGAATTCCTGATGTAATTGTCAACATACACAATAAATATAGCAATCCCCCAGATTTTAGATGCTTTGGTGAATATATCCTCAAATGCCTTCTAATTCCAAGCTCAGAAACTGATTCTCGTTCTGGTAAAAGCAATCATTTTTACTTTTAATTTGGCTCCTTGTGTGTTCCCTACAGTTTGGAGAAATAACAAGAATTGATCTTGTCCTTAAGAAGGGGAGATGTAATATCAGAAAAAGATGTAGATATTTCTATCACTTGAAAATCCATTTGCGTAAACAAGATATGAGATTATTAAATGTACCTAAATGAATTTGTTTCTTTTTTATGCAATTAAAAACATTTCTTCTAATTTATCTATTAAGGCAAAAACATTCACGGTAGGTTCAATAATACAGACCATCTAATTTTTGTACTTAGTGTCTAACCTCGGTATATATTGCGCACTGCGTAAACGTCAAAGGCTGAAATGTCACTTTAGACGTTTGTATGCTACACTTTATTGAAATATATGGAAGACGAATATTTATACGCAGCAATAGCAATGTTAATAAACTTTATTTGCTCATCTTAATGCAATTGATATAATATGTCAAGCTCCATGGTATTATTCTAAAGCGTTACAAATGGTTACACCCGCTGTACATACAAGGAATCGAGTGGACGTTCGTGTACTATCGATGTAATAGTACACGCAAACCGATCAACCGATAATAACCGAACGTCCACCCGATTCCTTGTATGTACATAGTAAACACAGCGGGTGCAACCGTTTGTCACGCTTAAATTATTACGTATTTGATCGAAAATATAATCTAAAATATCCTCTAGCTAGGCTTAATTCGAACAGCTGGTTAAACGTCATCTTGAAACGTCACATTGGCAAGTGTCATGGTAAAAATGAAGGTAAATGACACTGTGGTATACGAGGATCGCTCAATAAGTATGTAATCGATAGGAAAAAATGTTTTAATGTAATTTTTAATTTTTCTCGATTTGAACCTATTATAACAGCTTTTCCAAAGTATTTGACTACTGTCTTAATTAAGCTACTTTCGATTTTCACATGAATTGTTGAAACTAATATAAGTTGCTTTCCATTTGATCTCAAGTATTGTATTGAGTCGTTTTGTACGGCACAAATTTCAAATATGCGTGTTCCATTTGAAAAAAGCCGTTAGTTCCGAACCGTACTTTTGTGAAATCCCCTTTCCCTTCAAGAGTTTAAGGCACGCCTTATATACAATACAATTCTTTTTGCCTACGTTTCTCAATATGGAAAGTTAGGTTAGAATTATATTCATCCGTGTCCAATGTAATAAAGCCATGTTCCTTTTAGGTCATTGTAAGTACTGTCCAGTATAGCACTCTGGGGAACGATACGGTACAGTTAATAAAATAAATCGAACGCATCAACATCCTTTATAATGAATATCAGTTTTAAGAATTTATGTTTACATCAGGCATTGTGTTGGGCGGAAAACTAGGCCAAATTTTATTCAGTATTTTCATAAATGACTTTCTTGAGAGCCTCACTTCTTTGAATTTAGCATTCGTCCATAATATAATTAATCCGTTAATAATTATGGTGTGGCGTGAGACGACACCAAGGTTTGAACCTAAGTAAGTGCTGATATGCATTATTTTCCAAAAGAAGAGCCAATTCTGACACTCTATTATTATTAGCGATTATTAACTCTCGGGAGTCCATTCGGTGCGAGCCCTTGGTGTGATGTTTGACATACGTAGTTTTTTAATAACAACGAACAACTTTGCCTAACAGTGAGCAAAACTATCAGTTCCTTGTATACAGTGACCAAAAACTTCATCAGTGCAGATGTAATGGAGTATTGTTTAACTCCTTCGTTTTCGGTCCTCTATTTCGATTGTTTGCACCGGAAATCTGTCTTTGAAAGTAGATGATGTTTATCTAAGCAGAGAGTCTGTCAAAATAGACTTTTGCGACGTCATGGAATGGAAGTTTTGATGACCATAGTGTAATAATCAATCAATCGATTTGCAGTTTTCATTATTTCGTGTTTCATTTAGTATTCCACGCTTACTGTGCAGGCATCTGGCGATGGGTGGACACACAATGCCACAATGCGTGGAAGAACCTACGTCTCGTTTGTTATCTTTTTAATTAGAGCAATAAATTTATAAAGGTTTTGTTTAGGATTCATATTCTTAATAAACTAATTGTGGCTTTACTCTATACTAGCTAAAGTGTGATGTATATAATGAAAACTGCAGCATGTAACGCTGTGGATTAAAGTCGACGTTAATGTCATTAATACTGAGTGAAATTAGTTAGATGCATGCAGTATATACTAACGCTGGTATGGTAACGATAAATAATGAGATGCAGGGATAGGATACTGATGTAATTATCTACAAGTGGACACCGCGCTAAGATATTACCAGATATAATTATGGATTAATTTGACATTATAAAAAAGGTGGATGCGCCGGAAAATATGTAGTTAATTTTAGTATTACGGTTGTTTTAAAACTAAATATAGCCTCGAGAGTGGTTGTCTTATTCGTTTATACAGTCTGGTTTGCCAGAGTGGTAGTTAGATGTGTTAGTTTACTTACTGTTGAATAGTAAAATGTAAATATACTACATTGATTTTGAGTACAAGAAAATAATGGTATTCAAATATCTACCGTAACCACTGATGTAAATTATTGTACTTTTCGCGAGAATTTACATTTTCTAACTGACAACTGGCGAACTCTCCATTGATTCGTGAAAAAATTAAAAGTTATTTAACCAAACGTTGAAATACGATGCGCATTTTTTTTATTATACGATTTTATTAGGCGGAATAAAGTATATATTTTTCATGTTTCAACTGTCTCAATAGCTGCTCTAATAATTAAATTATTACAGTTTCAATTGTCCAATATAAATTTCATCGTGTCTCCTTTGTTTTTCATTTTAGTGCTATAGAACTGTGGGGATATTTTACGCAGTTTCATTTCCTACCGAATAACTGAAAAATATACAGAGTGTTCAATCTAAAAAAGATAAACAATTTAAGTTAGCGTTGAAATGCAACGTGCAGTTGTTTTGTTCTCAACATCATTGTGATCATCAGAAAAATCACTACATCTTTGGTGATTTAACCTCGTAGCTACAATAATAACAACGTTAGTAAAAGTGCCCCATTTGAAATCATTGATTGTAAGTTTTTTATTGTTTTTTACTTTTATACCTTACTGTAATTATAGTTATTTAAACAAATATTTTTAATGTTTCTCGTAGATTTCGAACTGATGATGGCTATTAGCCGAAACTAGTATTCGATGTAAATTGTAACTGTAAAGAATAAAGAGGAGGAAAAGTAGCTGGACATTTGAAAAATTAGCGTAGTAGGCTGTAGAATTTTTTTTACAAATGAGTCAAACGTCAATGTCTTGTACGAACGTTTCTCTTAAACAAAAAATCGTTTATTTCTTAGTTGTAAGAATGAAAACTGCTGCTATTGAAAATTTGCGAGAACGTATTTATTCTGCCCTTGGAAGATGAACCCCGGCGGAAGTGGTGAGACACTTTACAAAAGAAAATTTTAGCCGGAGCACCAGATGTAGCATCATAAAACGTTTTTACGATGGAAAACCTACTACTAACTTGAAAAAAAAAGGCAGAGCGAAAAAGCTAAGTAAGGGTAAAGTTACAAAAATGATAGAATTGATGGAAAACAAGATTGGAATATCGCAACGACAAATAGCGGCAAAGTTTAAAGTCTCTCAGTCTTGTATATCAAGAAATTTGAAAAAAGAAGGTTTAAATATTATAAAAGACAAAAAGCACCGAAATATACGGATAAACAAATGGAAATTATTCCGGTTCGATGTAGGAAGGTGAGGACCAATCTAAAAGTTGCACTTAGATGATGAGAAATATTTTACCTTTGGTAACACTAACATCGCTGGAAATGCTGGATTTTACACAAAAAAAAAACTCTGCTCCTGACAAAGTGAGATTCGCAGGTAAAGCAAAATTTGAGCCAAAAATTTTAGTTTGAATTGCTATTCCAAAAGCCGGTGTTTCAAGTCCTCTCATAAGAAGTGTGCGTGATTCAGCAATAAATGCTGAAGTGTATAGGACAAAATATCTACCAAAACTGAAGCGATTTCTTGAAAGATTTCACCAAGGAGATGATATTCTCTTTTGGCCAGACTTAGCGAGTTCGCATTATGCGAAAACTGTTACCACATGGTTAACAAAGAATAACATCGCTTTCGTCTCTAAAGAAATGAATCCTCCAAATATTCCAAAGGCACGTCCTATCGAAGATTTTTGGGCAGAACTTAGTCGACTCGTTTATGAGAAGGGTTGGACCGCAAAAAACGAGAATCAGTTAGCACGTAGAATTAGCAATAAGCTCAAGCAAATTAGTCCAGATTGCATCCAAGCCATGATTCAAAAGGTTCCATCTAAACTGAGAAAAATTGAAGAAAGTGGACCTTTTGCCATTTTAACCTAATGATAATTGTAAACAAAAGTTCCAGTTTTAAGATTAAACCATCGCATATTTTCTAATAGTTTTTGATTAAAGTATAAAAAATGTTAAAAGATGTCCAACTACTTTTGCATCACCCCTTATTTAGTTTAGAGTATATAAAAATGTTCCTGTGTATTAAAATAGTTAATTTCTTTGACTGAATGGTTACACTACTTAATCGTTCTATTAACCTGCGAAGCTCTTTCAATCAAAGTTTTTATACTATCATTATTCTTTCGTAAATTTGGACTAGTACCTTTACTTCGAAATGACCTAGAATCCACTTCGAACACATCCATTTGCGCAACATCTAAAATTTCTTGCTTTAATCTCTGTTAGAACACGTTGTTTGTCGTATTTCTGTCTTTTTTTCTCTAATTCTCTTTGGTTTAGAACACATCATTTAGCCTCTGCGAAAACAACGACAAGCGGAACGGCGGTGTAGAGATTTACGCGGACACATTTGTCACCCTTAATACCTCAGCTTCATGTCCTTCGATCGAGCAACCCTTTTTACGTCTGGTATTACCCGACGAATATCCAATGCGCTAGCAAAACGTCTGTATTTTGCTCTTTGGACCAGATCGACGAGCTTTAACGAAGAAATATAGCATCCAACGAAAGAGCACGCATTAAGTCGTATTAGTAGCGCTGTTCTGAATTATGTAGGTGATTTTTAAATATACTTCGGAGATGTTATATTCCTGCGCGTTCCGGGAACGTGACTAAAAGAGAATCTATTAAGTCCTGGCTATAGATTAATGGAGGTACAATATTTAAACTTAATTTATTTAAAGTATGTTGTATGTGTTTATATGTAAGCTCTTCTAGTCAGATTAGGTAAAGTGAAAATTATTCCCCAAATGATAAACCGATCTTTTACCGTTGTTTCTGAGAAATGGTGGGTTTGTAGCACATCAGCAAAGAGTGACAAACTCGCAAGCTATAGCCTCATGAAGCTCTTATAAACACATAATAAATAGTTTATGTCTATTACTTTATTTCAAGAAAATTGTTTTGTATTGTATTGCTGCTTTGTTCATACCGAATGTTTATAAGCTTGGATGCAATAAACCACCACTTGTTTTGAACTTTTAATAACTGTAAAAACTATTATAACAAAGATTAATTACAATATGTATGAATGATAAACCATGTTCGAAACTCAACAACGTTCATTACTGTCGTTGTATTTCAACCCATTACGCATGTGTATTTTTTCCGTGGCTGCTTGATGAAATTTACGCGCTTTGTCTACGACAAACAATACCGAACACAAATGAAACTACACAGGCGAAAAATCGTTAAAAGTCGGAGAAAACCTACGTAGTGGGCACCATAAATTCTGGGCCTGATATAGAAAAGCTAAACTTGGTAAAATATAACAATTCTTATACGTTTGTTACAACGATCAATTAATAATTTTAAACACTTGCAATCTAAAATTTTTCCCTCAACATGTTGTATTACAGCTGCTTGCAACTCACTATCATCTTTAAAACGGCGTCCCTTAAGGTCCTTCTTTAAATGAGAAAATAAGTGATAATGATCTGGAGTCATGTCCGGACTATACGATGGATGTTCCAATTCTTAAAATCCATATTCGTGGATGGTAGCTTGTGAAATGATGGCAGAATGGAGGGGTGCATTGTGGTGCAATAACCCAACACCTTCTGTCAATTTTCCTCGACGTTTTACACGAATATTGCCCTTGAATTTATGCACCCAAGACGTATATCTGCTGTTGACAGCATTTCTTCAATAATTGAAATATTTTGAGGCATTATCAGTTCAATTGGCTGACTGGGGTGCTCGTCATCTTCTACGGATTCTTGCCCCAATCGGAAACATTTTGCCCACTTTTTTACAGAGGAATATAAAGGAGATAAACGCCGTCTAAACGTCGTTTGATGTGATTTAATGACCGCACAGTACTCAATCTTCATTACTTGAGACATTTTCATGCACTAGTCACGTTTTTTGGCTGGTTACTAAAAACTACTACCCTTCGAGTCGTAATATATATCGTTGTGGCCTCGCACATGTGCAACTGTGACGCAACAGAGTTTGTACCTGTCAGGCCGAGAATTTATGGCGCCTCGTAGAAATGAAAAGGTGCCCCAAGTAACTATAAACTGGTTTTGCCGGATAGGTAGAAAAGCAATGGATGTTGCATGCGCACACAGGGTCTATAGCGTTTTGGTCTCACTCCAAAGATCGACTTGTTAAACAGCCGGAAATGTTTACGCTTTATAAGTAATATAGTAATTCTTTTGTGGAGTTTTATTGGTGACTGTTTACTTTTGTGCAATGGATTCCGTTTCGGGAGTTAATGAACTATTTTTAATAGTTATTTTTGATAGTAAAACTAAAAAATATTATATCAAAAAAGATATCGTGAAGTATTAATATTGAACGTCCTAGCAGATCCGGCTTTAATATTAACATTATTAGAGAATATGGTCATTTGTTATCAAACTCCAATCACAATTTGAAGCGAAGGAAAGCGATCCTTTAACAATATTGTCAGTTTAAGGAGGCAAATATACTAAACATACTTTTAATTTTTTTTAGGATCAACTGACAAGGAGGAGAAAAACTCTTACTGGGTATTATGGTCAGTACTCATCCAGAAATAAATAAGATAAAATGACAAAATAATCAAAGAAGTTGTTGCTCTTGCTGGTCCTACTGCAGTCAAAGTTCCCGAGAAATACGCACCTCTTTCGACAGACAAAGCTTCGTCTTATTAAAGAGGTACTACTAAATCTGCGGCACTGGAAGTTTTTTGGGGGAGGGTTTTAGTGAACTGTTTCAAAGCGTTGTCTTGTTAAATGAAGGGTAACTGACAAAATTTCAGTATGATACCTTGCGGAGTTTAACAATGGAGATGAACTACAATCTCTGTCCGAATTACAAGTATGTAACAGAAGTAAAAAAAGTGCTATCCTAAAGGTATTCTTTGCATTGAAATGATTGACGAAGTATGGCTTCAGCGTTCAATGCATTACACCGGACATAGATTATTATTATCACTAAATCAAGTCTTACGATCACTTAACAAAAGATCAGTTACAAAATCTCTGCCTAATATTAATGTAATGGATAGAGTAGCCATTACGAGTACAAACAGAAATTTGAAAATATGTACCAGTCTGATGCACGTAAGCTAATAACCACCGAGATATTGCGGACCGTTAAAGTTACATATGGCTTATGAAACCGCAGAATTATCAAGGTTGGTCGCTCAAAATGTTTAAGCCCAGATTGACGTTCTTACACCAACGATGGTTGTCGTAGTGGAAGAATGTCTGGTTAATCACCACTTAATAACGACCATGGTTGACGACAAAATGATAAAGGCTTTAGGTGGTACCAAATTTCAGTACCAAAACAGCAGCTAGTTTTGTCGTGAACTATCCTTGGTACCAACCAGACTTCACAAAATATTGATCTATTGTTCAAAGATAATTGAGAGCGCCGAAATAGCCTTGGGACTATTGAGTGAAGATGTGCAAGAGAGAAGAAATAAAGATGTTAGGAAGTACAGGGGAAAATTAGCAAGGGTAGATATATAATCCAGACTTCTGATCCCCTTATAAGTGGTCTAAAAAAAGTACAAATTATTTTTAATCACTATATGGGTATATTGAATGGACACAAAATAGTGCTCATATCCGGAATGAATTAAATAAACTTATTTCATTAAGAAAATATGATTTATTTGCATTAAAATGTTACAAATTTTACAAATATTACATTACAAGAAAGAAAATACAATAAATTTTGGATATATTGGTGAGATCCGTCTTTAAAACAATAAACTAATTCTAAAGATAAGGTAAGGGAACCTTTAGTAAATTTCTGTAGCGATACTATAGGTAATACGATAAATGAATGATACCTAATTGAGATATAGATAGATTCCAAGTTAAATAAAACTTATTTCAAGAATATATTAGACTTTACAATTTAACAATATTCTTAGAAATATGTTTTACTTTATGAAAATTTCAAATCATCAACAATTTCTTTACATGTTTCTAACGTTTTAGGTTTTGTCCGAGTTTTACTGATTTATCGCTTGTGTGGGGCGTTATCACTAGAGCGGGCCAAATTGCGCCATCCAACAGAATCGGAATCAGGCGCAACGGCCGCTTATTGTAAATAGCGTATATGTGAGTCACAGCAGATATGTGATATTTCGAAATTAATACACAAGAGTAAAAAAATAAAAGCTGACGCAATAATAATGTTTAGTAATTAGAGCGGATATATATATATATATATATATATATATATATATATATATATATATATATATATATATATATATATTGTACACGCTGAGGTGTTTTTATTTTCATTATGATTTTTTATTTGATTGAAAACGGTATGCGTTGTAAATGGGATGTAATAAGGAAATAACTGAGAAACTGAACGCTTTTTTTATTCTGTTGTACTTAATAATGTAACTGTAAATAAAGATATAATAAATAAATTCTATCCTTCTTAATAATGCGGATAGGCTTGTTTAAAAAGTTGCACCATCAGATAAGTTTCCACATTTGCCTCGGTGAAGGATGTTCACCGAGACGAAAAAATGTTCTTATATTTCGAAAACGACCGTTCCACGTCTACCGAAGTAAGACAGGCGTAATTAAAATAATCTTTAGACTTAGTCAAGGAATCTGCAGATGCCCCATCGCACATTTGTCTTAATCTCGTGTAGTCCGAATTCTTTTTTAAAACACTATCGAACTTAGCTAAAACTCGTCCACTTGTTGCATCGTTTATACTGTGTAACAATGTACTAACTTCGTCCACGACTTGCACTGATTCTACCAACGACAATCCAGAATTTTGCAAATTTTCTATCGCGTCTACTAACCCTTTGTAATTGTTGCTAATATTCTTTAGATGTGTTTCAACAGAAATATCGAGAAATCCCTTCTGGCTCATCCTAATAGCTCTAGCTTCGGCAGGGACGAATTGCAAAATAACGGATTTGACTTCTTGAAAATGTTCATTATAATAAAAAGCGGCTTTTAACCACGTTCCCCAACGCGTAAGAATGGGCTGTGGTGGTTCTCGAATACCAGGGCATAACCTGTGGAATGCCCTAGTCCTCTTAGGACTTTTGAGAAACACTTTTTTGTGTTTGCTATTAATGCATCCACCTCCGGGTAACACTCTCGAATAGTTTGTGCCACAAGATGTAAAGCATGGACTTTACACGTAATATGTAAAAGTCCTTCACACTTTTCTTTAAGGGAACGGCCTACACTACACATTGTTGCTGCACCATCGCTCATGAACAACAACAGTTGACTGGTTGACACAAATTTTTGTAACGTTTCGAGAACTACGGCCGTAATTGCTTTACTAGTACACTGTTTTAATCTTCTGCTGGCTAATAGAATTGCAAAATTTGGTTTAATAGGATCTAATACGCGCACTATTATATTCAAAATAGAATTTTTTTTGCAATCTGTCGTCTCATCAAGACATAGCCACACCTGTTTATCTTTTAATTCGGCTTTAATTCGATTTTCAATGTCCTCACGTATTCGTGGAATATCTCTCCGTAACGCTGTCCGAGATGGTAGTATCCACTCGGTATTGTATGTACCCCAGAATTTTCGAAATGCTTTTTTATCAAGTATACGAAGTGGTAGACCACATACCATAAACGTTAAAAGCAATTCTAATTGAAATTGACGTTGTTGTGACACACCATTTCTTTTATTTCTGTGGTGTGCGCTATTTATATGTCTTTCACAATCACGTTTGCTCCAGCACAGTAGTTTCTTTTTACAAACTTTACAGAAAATTGTACTCCCATTGTAGTGTAAATCCACAAATTCACTAAGAAATTTATTAACTTTCGTAGGTAATGGCCGTTTATTTTTAATAGTTACGTTAGACATAATCACTAAAGCGAGCACACCGACGCTTGTTTCTAGTATGCCACGAAGTGGTGCAAACGTAACATCTGCAGACTCGTCATTTGTTGATGAATAGAGCGCGTCATCCGTAAATGAATAAGCGCGCTGTTAGTTCGTAGCCGTCGATGAATGAACTTTTTTTTTGTAGTGGCCCACTGTGAACAACGCCCTATTTATCAACGAACACCCAAACTGCAGGTGTATATTTGCGCGTCTTCACGATGTAATAGACAGTGGTTTTGGTCCTCGTCCTAATAATTACATATTTAAATTACCTATGTTTACATACATATATGCGCCCGGCAGCCTGATTGCGAACCTGGCGCGTGGCGCTCTTGGCCCGCTCTAGTTATCACCTTTTAAAATCAAGGACATTTTTGAAGCTAACAACGATGACTGTATGTGTACACACACTACTTCTGTAGTTGTGTTTATTCGTCGTATATTTTTATTATTGGCTAGCATGTGGGCGTATATTCGCAGGGCGAAATGTTTAATATTTATAGTGAATTAACTACGTTAATAATTAATCATAGTCCCGTTGCGGGTGAACGTTTTAAATAGTGTCAGAGAGAAATGATTCGGAATCATATTTTCATTTTTCCGTAACTGACTCATTCATCTTTCTCAGGAGAACCGAGCATTTACCGTGTAATTCTGATAAATAGCCCCCAGGATTAACCGTAAACATTGTGTGTTTCGTATTGCCGTTGTGGACCTACGACCAGAACGCCATCCTTTCCTCTTCTCTCCAACTTTTTCACCCTCTTTCTCTTTCTACGGTTTCGCTCTCTTTTACTAACGGCTCCACCTTCCATATCTGCACCAGATTTACTCCTTACTTTCATAAAATCCCAGCATTTATAAATTCACTTCATTTAAACTGGATTTATGCGGGGTGTTTTACATTTAGGTGGATTTCATATAATGTATTTCTAACTCTTCTCCCGCAGATTTTGCGTTTCTTTGCTGCATCAGCTTCTTTTCAGTGGCTCAGCGATGCTAAAGGGTGCTTAAAGAAAATTTCCAGGTGGCAGTGGAAAATGTTTTGAAGGCTATAATACGTATGTACTTGAATTTTGCAAATATTTCCAGCACCGGCTCTAATATTTTTCTGTCAAAGTTATAAAATAGGGAATAAGCTTATATTTCTGTACAATATTCCTCATCACGGTAGATTCTTTGATAGCTCTTTTTATTGGCAATACAAACAATTACTTACAAGGAAACTGTTCTAACTCGGAGATATCGATTTGAATGAAACTTGTCTAAAGTGAAGATTCTATAGAACTATGGAAACCCCCGTTGTCCGTCTCTGCTAAAAAACCCTTAAAGGGGGTAAAACGGGGCACTGAAAACAGGGATGATTTTGGTTTTTTCGAAATTATTCCACAATTGCTGAAGATAAAAAATATCGGTGTGTGCGGATGTATTGCGTTATAAGAGCGCTATTGAAGTACGCACAAACATCAGCATTCGGGCTGAGAAAAAGTCATCCCCTTCCCGCCGCTCCACCACCGTAACGGAGAATTTTTTTTTATCAGGTTCGAAGACACTATAGAACTATGGAACTTTGACATATGGAGGGTGAATCAAGAAGTTGCACATCAAGATTATATTTTCTGCTTTGATAACTATGTTTAATATCAGTAGTTAGGGGTAAAGGGGCGGCAACTATGTATATAGGCGTAAATAGTATTTCCAAGGGATCACTTGTGCGTATATTTTGTCCTTTTTCGTTCATCCCCAACTCCGCAAGGGGGTGGGGGATAGTGGTAGCGGTGGCAAAAAATCTCAACTGCGCTAGTTTGATAGGCTTACATAAGACGCATTTTGAGATTTTTTAATCATAATAACGGTGTAAATTGTAAAAATTGGAAAATCGTTGAAATTTCAGAGGTAGCTACGTGAGATTCCGCCGAAACGGAAAGTGGCGTTTTACAATACTCGATAGGTCATACAAATATCCCAGGTTTCAATCTGATCGGCTATATCCGCCTTGCTTAATTTCCATCTTGAATTTTTAAATTTTACTATCCTTCCTCATTTCTTCTTGTATTTCAATACAGACTTCAAATTTAATTCAACCTTCTCCCATCTTTTATTTACAGCTCCTTTCAACTCTTCACCAACAATCGATTTCAACATTTAAATATTTCCACTTCAAATTTCGCCATTATAAATGTCAAATTTTTCATTTCAGTTTCAACATTGTACAACTTGACTGAAATGAAGTTTTAGATATACTCGAATATTCTGGCTGATGATTGTGTATTGCCAAAATTAGTTCCAGTGTAAATAAAAATAAGATTTGTAAGAAGTAAAGAGGATTTTGCACTTCATTTTGATAAGTCTAATGATTAGGCCGGGCACAGGGAGCTTTGCGCCAGGTTAGAAGTGAGATTGCCGCGCCCACCACGCGATATATATATGTACATATGTACGCAGATATATCGGCACGGGCTACCTCAGCGAATGAAATTATTGATTTATTACAATAGTTTCTCATCAACCCTCCGCTGCCTTAGTCGTAATTATAGAGATAAATATATGTATGTGTGTAAGTATGTTTAATGTGCGCAAGGAAAATAAACAACCGTTGGCTGATACAGTCACTAAATTTATCAGTGAATTTCCAGATTTAAATTATAATGGAGCTAAGGTATTATGTAAAGTTCACACAGCGAACATCCTTCACCGAGACAAATGTGGAAACAATCCTGATTGTGCAAATTTTTCACCAATCTTATCCACGCTGCTAAGAAGTTACGTTTATTTATTATATTATTTATTGAAGTCAAACTTTTCATGTGGCATCCCTTGGTCCAGAAGCCATTGTCAACGTCACATCGAAAGTAAACAGCATTCTTCTGCAAAAAGTGGCATACGAGACCAAGAAAAATTTACATTTGATTTATGTGTTACTCTTATTTTATGTAATCTATCGTTTCGTTTACTAGACAAAGAAGCATTTGTCTCATTCTGGAATAAATATGCGGACTGTAAATTACCTAGTCGGACATCGATACGAAACATAGTGCCATTTGCTCGTGAACACATAGAAAAAAGAATGAAAACGGAATTGAAAGATAAAAAACTGTAGTTGTGTGTAGACGAAATAACAGATCGTCAAAAACATTCTGTGGTTAATGTAATGGTACGTACAATGGAACCTCATCGACCGTCATTCTCCTTCTTACTTGCTTCCAAAAGAGTTATAAATTGTACTGCCGATGAGATTTTAAAGGTGGTGTTTCAACTAAGCGACTTTTAATGTTTGTGAGTGATGGTGCCGCAAACATGCGTTCTTTGGGCCGATCTCTTAAAGAACATAGTGGTAACTTCTTACATGTAACGTGTAAAATCCATACTCTAAATCTTGCGGCACAAACGATTCCTACATGTTTTCCACTAGTAAATGCATTGATTGCTAGTACAAAGGCAGTGTTTTTAAAGTCTCCGAAACATACCCGACTATTTCACAAACTGTGTCCAGATTTACCTGAACCACCACAGCCGATTGTTATACGTTGGGGAACATGGTTGCAGGCTGCGTTTTACTACAACAAATATTTTGATCAGGTAAAGAAGGTAGTTTTAAAATTCACTCCGACAGATGCTATTTACAAAATATTCACAACAATTACTTCGGTCTAGCGGAGGGAATAGAAAAATTACATAATGTATTGATGTCGCTAGTGGATTCTGTTCAAATTGTGAATGATGTTCACGCACAGTTATGCGCTGTAAAGGCGAAACAAAGTGGTGTGTAATACGAAAATTTGAAAGTGTGTTAGAGAAGGTGCGTGTGAAGATGCATTAAGTTGTTTCAAGGATTATTTTAAATACGCAAATATAACACCGCTGGATGTCGAACGGTCGTTTTCGGCATTAAAAAACATTTATTCCGCACATCGTACTCACTTGACTGAAACAGCTGTGGAAACATATCTAATGATTCAAGTATTTAACAGATGTCACCCAGTTTGTGATTTCACAGAAGACATTTAAAACGGTAAGTGTTTCAGCACGTTTTATAATTTATTTCTTACCTTCTATTTTATGTGTAAACTTTTATGCGCTCGCCACGCCTCTGGTTGTTACCGCATATTTGCCCAGGTTAGTTATGACATTACATATATAACAAATGCCGTTTTCAAACAAAAAAAAAACTAATAATGACAATAAAAACGCTTCAATGTGTGCATATATTCGCTTTATTTACCAAACATACTGGGGTATTGATTTCAAAATACCACTTCTGTCGGCTGTGAGTCACACACGCACTATTTATACTCCGCGGCCCATGTGACTGATTCGATTCTGTTGCGAAGACCGATTGTGCCCAGCTTGTCAATGACATTGGCGTTCGAATCAAGAATCATAGCTTGCAAGTTAAAAATATTATCCTGAACCCTATGCAAATGTATAAAATTTATTCTATACCTTCAATTAAAAGAATATAATATTTCTAAAGCTACATTTATTGTCAAAACTGCTTAAAATTAAATGTTAAGGGCCCCTAGCATTTTAGGAATTAGCAAGTTCATGTATTTCATCTTTACTCTACTATGCGAATATTCATGTATACGCATCTAAATTAAAAGTTAATTTGATTACCTTTAATGTAAACGTACATGCTATAATTCTATAATTTTTTGTAGACCACTTACTAATATCTTACGACTGATTTTAGATTACGTCTTTCTTCCCTAACTATATTATGGCTTGGGTTTGCCGTCTGGCGTCACCGCGAAGTATCGTCGCTGAAACCTTAAAATGTGCACTTTCCCTAGCGAAATTGACGATTCCTTAAATAATCATATTTAAATTGGTAAATTATTATTTAGATCAAATCGAATTATTCCCTATGTGATTAATGGAGGAAGTTACTTTATATTTAAAAACTTGAGACCGAAAGAGCATAGATTGAAGAGTTATGTTCTCATTTTCCGGGGATTATCGTTGACTGGAGATATATTTACTGAATAAAACTATCGACAGCAGAGATTAAAGAAATAAACATAATATTCTTTACCCTCAACAATAAACAAAACAACGTAATTAACTCGTTATACGGTATTTTACACAATAACACAATCAGAGGCAAGGGCAGTACTAAGATTCATCTGTACGGTAACTAACAGGTCCATCTAATTTGCACTTAGTATTGTAACTTCGTCGGAGGAAAGGCCAGCACAACTATATGATTTGATATAAAAAAGAATAGGGACATTACCTTTGATAAAAGATCTTTCAAATCATATGTCATTTGCTCGCTAATCTCGTTCAACATTTTTGTAAAGGGGGTTATAGGTAGAAAAGCGGACGAATGTAAACCGTATGTAAATTTTATGTCAAAAAATTTCTCCCTAATGACAAAAATTGACTTGCCTCAGTATTTTTCTATGAGATCATTATTGAAGGCGCAATAAGTAGTTCTAGTGAGGAAGCCTTTTGCAATTTATCTTCAGTGAAGTTGGATGCCGAGTGGAGATGATATTTATGCCTGATCCATATCAAATCAACGTTTTGCTAATTTAAATACTTTATTGTTGCCAAAAAAATCCATTTTGCAAACAATTTTTGTCTAAGCAGATTTGTAGCTTATTGCAACGGAATAATATTCGGAACTAAAGTCATAGGAGTACCCTTACACTAGCTGGCATAACTATCTATTAAAGAATCTTTATTCAAATCTCGCTGTAAATATCAATCAAATCACGTACCCGAATCCATAATTGACATCCAATTTATCCTTATCCGTTCCATTACAGAGGAAATTTTGCTAGGTTTATTAAAAATTCCTACATCCTGAAAGTTTGCATCGAGCCCGGAATATTATCTTAATCAATCATGAAGTTTGCGAGAGTTATTCTAACCTTAGTAGTCGTAAAGTACCAGAAAGAAACCATCAAATACAACTTTTGTTTTAGATTAGAAGGAAAACTTCTGCATTAAAAATCCCTCTCGCTTACAAATTACACAAAAGTTTCCCACACTGAGAGGCTCACTTAAGGTATAGGGAGAATATGAGCCGGTAATTGATATAGAGGAACTTTCGTTTTCCGTCGTCGCCGTAGAAACAACGGAGAAGCGACTTCTCAAAAATCTAGAATCTTCGCAGAGGATTGCTGAAGTATTATTACCATGGATCAGAGTTCTTATAAGCCTATTAATGTAATTTACTTGTCAAAATGTGTTTTTGAAGTGGATTTGGAGAATATGGAACTTTATGTACCGGATTCTTTAAAAGCATATAACTGAAATGTTGGTATAAGAGAAAATTCGAGTTTTTTGTGTCTGTGTGGAAAAAATATATTTTTTCTTGCGTTAAGAAAACCCGCGTACATTTTAGCTATTTTCAATAGATAGAATAATATTTCTTTAATGTAAAATGTCCTGACTACGGGCGTTAGGCGCAAGCCAATAAAAATTTATTATTTAAAAATAACTTCACTGTTTTGGGTAAAAATAACTACGTTATCTGCATTTGGCCACCAGGACACACTGGTACTGATGTCAAGGAGGTAACTCTTGCCAGAACGGAATCTGAGCAGACATTTCAGGGACCAGATCCTCTAGTTAACTCATATCATTTAACGCTTTTAAAATGCATGTTGCATGGCTGGGCTGAACACAATGTTCTTCAAACCTGGAGTAAGTCCACTGGCCTATTTCATGCATAGCCCAACCGAGATAGAGCTAGGAAGCTTATAGAGCTTGACAAAAGCTCTGTCAAAACCGTAATCGTAATCCTCAACGACCATGCTCGATTCAAGAAATGTCTGTGCAGAATGGGGCTCCTTCAAACAAGTTTCTGGGTTTGGAGAAAGAAGAGACAGTTTGTTTTGTCACCAACCTGCTGTCTGTAGAATCAGGTATTTTCTGTTTTGTAATGCCAAAGACACTCAAAAAGATTTCGCTGTGTGAGCTTCTGGAATTCGCTAGATCTATTCGGCGAACTTTAAAATTAGATGGCCGATCTACAATAGACCTTATTGGTTAGCATCATCAATGTAATGTAACAAACTATCAAAGTATATTCAATTTTAACAAAATTAAAATTAACTTCATTTATGACAACGGCCCATGTTGGATCTTTAGTTTGGTTTGCTTGTTTTCACATGACATTAAGGTCACTTTCCTATGGGAACTAACTTAATGATAGATTGGACAACGCTTTCTTCTTTTGGAAGGGTAGTTCTGCTGAAAGGACCGAGGCTACTTTGACATTTGGGGTTACTTTGACATACATTGCTATTTTTACATGTATGCCCAAATTACCTTGTGGTTGAGTTTTCGCTGCAGTTTTTGCTTTGAGGAGGAAGAAGAATGATTAATTTAGGGTTATATTTATGTTGGCATTGGTGCATTTCCTTTAACAATCACCTAAGTTTTGAAGAAGAAGGCTTTAACACAACATGAAAACAAACACTAGGTCAAGGTAATTCCACCAATGGAGCTACTTTGATACCAAATTGATATTTATTTTTCAAAACCTCAGCCCTAGACCAACTTTTCCTTTGATAGTTCTATTACCAAAAGTCCGTTTGTGCTAATGGATATAAAATAATTAAGATATCTTGCTTCAATGAAAAGTATCACGAAAAAACCTTCAAAATTATGTCAACATAACCCCGGTTTACGGTATCATTTAGTTACATCTATCTTTCCTGTTAACACTGTTCAGGATTTCAGTAGACCGCAATAGTTTTATAAAAACAAATATCGTATTCCAAATGCTTGAAATGTAAAGTTGCACGTAAATAATTTATACAACTCAAGTAAAACGGATTCTAATGAGATGGTCCAGTAGAATTGCCGCACTGCAGAGTAGTTTTAGAAAATTTGACTTGCAAACCAGAAGCATACATGCATTCGGCGGAAGTTTGTAGAGCATAGCGATGCATTTGAGTCGTTGTAGATGCAGAAAAAACGTTGAGTAAATTTTGAGCTTTCATAGAAAATTGAATTCTCAAATTTTCGGATTCAACATAACATGTTTCAAACTTTACATAAATAATAATAATAATAATAATAATATCGTTTATTCCATAATGCACATGCATAGAATACGTCACAGTATGTATAAAATATAAAAACATAAACATATAAACATATAAATCAACAAACATTGAATATGTAAATATAAAAGATAAAATATATAAATAAAATGTACGAACTATAATAAATGAGGCTCATTTAAAAACTCATTTACCGTATAAAATGGCCGACTAGATAATAATGTCTTGAGCTTTATTTTAAACCTGGAAAGCGGCATTTGTTTTAAAGTATTGGGTAAACGGTTATATATTGCGATACATTGCCACACAACCTGTCTTTGCACCTTTGTCAGATGAGTTTGCGGAGGTAGCAAATGCAAGCTATCTTTACTTCGTGTATTCTGCTCGTGGTCCGGTACATATTTTTGAAACAGTTCACTGTTACTTTTTACAAACAGTGCAGATTCTAGTATATAAATCGATGGTAAGGTAAGTATATTAAAGTCTTTAAATACTGATTTACACGAGTCTCTAGTTTTTAATTGAAATATTGCCCGAACACATCTCTTCTGTAACATAAATATTCTTTTCGCATCTACAGCGCTACCCCAAAAGATAACTCCGTATTGAAGCCGAGACTGAACACACGCGTGATAAACACTCAGCGCAGTCCGAACATCGACATTTTGTGAAATCACTCTCAAACTGTAGCAGAAACCACTCAACCTTGCAGCAAGATCATCTATGTGGGGTTTCCAAGATAAATTGTTATCAACTACCACTCCGAGGAAGCGTGCTTGTTTTACACAAGTAAGTTGTTCTTCGTTATATTTTATGTTGAAGCCGACTGGATCTGCGTTATACAAAAGAATGTTAGTTTTATTGGTATTCAGTTGTAATCTATTTGTTTTACACCAGGCATGTATGAATTTGAAGTTATTTTCTAATGTATTTTTTATTTGTCCACAGGTACGCTCCCGAACAATGCACGAGGTGTCATCTGCATACAAAATAGCTAGGCCGTCAATAACTTCTGGTAGATCATTGATGTACAGAAGGAACAAGAGCGGACCGAGAGTGGAGCCCTGAGGAACACCAAAACGAATTGTTCGCCAGGATGATGAAACCTCCGCACCAGATGCATCATAAACCACTACAGCCTGTTTTCTATTTGTGAGGTAAGACCCCATTAGCTCCAATGCCACGCCTCTAATTCCCATTTTTTCTAGCTTATGCAAGAGTAAACGGTGATGCACACAGTCAAATGCCTTGGACAAATCCATGAAAACACAAGCAGTGATTTCTTTGTTGCTCATACCAGTGAGAACCTCCTCTAGGAATTGAAACGCCGCTCGCATGGTAGATCTTTTTTTTACAAAACCATTTTGATTTGGATGCAAAACACCATGTTTGATCACAAATTTCATAATTCTGTCATATAGAATTTTCTCAATAATTTTGGATATATTTGAAACAAGCGCCACAGGTCTGTAATTGTTCACATCTCCTTTGTCTCCTTTTTTATGAATAGGTCTAACTATACTGTATTTAAGTTTTTCCGGAAATTTTCCGGTTTGAAAAATAGTATTTATTATGTGGGCCAAGGGGGTGCTAGAATCTCAGAACAAGACTTGAGCATAGAAACCGGAATTCCATCTTTTCCAGTCGCTTTGGTGTTGTTCAAGCTATTGATAATGCTTACTACCTCATTGTTGTCGGCCAGATACAATGCCAGTGATTCCGGGACGTATTTAACTAATTCTGATTCTACTAGCGCTTCTTCGTTGTCTTCGAAACCATCACAGAACTCAATGAAGTAGTCATTAATGCTATCCAAAGTATGTTTAGCATCTTGGCTGTTCCCACCGAAATCTTTCAAATTGAACGGATGATGATTGACAGAGCCCTGAATCTGTCTGACAATATCCCACGTTGCCCTGCACTTATTCGCGGAATTACTGATGTACTCCGCGTACGAGCTCCTTCGGGAATTTTCAATTTCCTGCTTGAGACGATCACAAAATGTTGTGTATGTTTCCTTGTTGATTTTATTTTTCTTTAATTCTTCATACAATTGTCTCTTAATACCGCACATACTTTTGATTTTGTCTGTTAGCCATTTCTTGTTAGATCTATTTGTTAAAGAAATAACTCTTTTATGTATATGTTTATTTATCAACAATGTGAGTATTTCAATAAAATTGTTGTAGCACTCGTTCACTTCAGTGCTGCACATGATCGGCTCCCAATCAATGTCCTGTAGCTCTTTTTTTAATAACGATAGTTTGTGATCTGTAAATTCTTCAATTTGTATCTTTCTAGTTTCATCGACGAATTCATTACGAAACTCAAAGGATAGTCTTTCCGCATAATGATCGGACAATGCCGAAACAAGAACGTCAATATGTCACTATTAAAAAGTAAAATGGGCAAAGAGACAAAAGCAAACAAGAAGGAAAAGTAAACCAACATAGATTAGAAATTGTCGAAATATTATAACGTTTATAAAGAAAAAAGCTATGGATAAAAGATTCGGGCGCAAATGCTTCATAAATTACTTGAAAACATCAGTCGAACCATTTGCGTTACACTTAAAGTTGGTTCTTTGATAAATTCTTTTCAAGGTTTTGCTTTGTTGACTAACAAGAATTCCGGTAGAAGCTGTCAAATTGTGTTTTGGCTCAACGAAGCAATTTTATCGGGGAAAAGAAAGCGTATTCCCGAAATTTGAAAATGCAATAGCTCCAAATTTGCCTTTTTAGTTTTGGTAGCTGTATAGACATGAGCTGGCAGTTACGTATTCTGTAGAAATTGTAATTCTGTGGACCCCACACATTATATGGTAAAAAAGCGTTTCTATATTTTTAATGAGGTCTTGGAACAACAACAAATGGGTAAAAGGATGTTCTAGTAATTTAATTTCAAAATACGTGCGAAACCTCTTACCACACATTTTCAGGGCAGAATTTAGATATTTCAAAAGAATTTACAATTTTTAAGATTTGTACATGTTTTAATTCACCACGTCTTATGGAATACACCATATAACAAAAAGATATATAATTTCCATAATGGCATATCGAAATCCATACTGGAACATTTCAAAAGTTAATTCAAAATATGGGAGCATTTGTCACAAAGAGATATTTTTCGTTTGAGTTGCAATATCAATTTTTCCAAAACTTTAAGTAACTCGAAAACAATTGCACATGGATACAATTTGCATAGAAGTGCAAAAATGCACAGGGTACACTTCAAATAAGCAAGTTGGTATCGCTAAAACATTTTACGTCGGTTGATCCCATTGGTGCTGATAATCTGCGAAATTCCAGTTATCAATAGTTATAGCTCCAGATGGGCATCCTGTGTAGTTTCTAAGTCAGGTTTGGTATGTCACACCAAATTATGTTGGAAAAGTCCTAATGTGATGTTGCTGATGACCTGGTGAAAAATATATTTCGTAGGGTTTTGTCATATTATTCAGTGAGGCACAAACACTTTGTTGCTTTTCAGTTATTGAAAAGACCTCACCTAAAGTAAAATGTGGCAGCGAAGTGTTTGCGTGACTCTTTGGATATTTTTAAGATAAAAATATTGACGTAAATAGGCTAGATTCATCTTCATTAGCAACTTACAAGAGTTGCCATATGTGGTTAGGCATACAGGCAGAGGAACAACCAGTAACACCGCGTCTGTGTAAGGTGGATAGGTAGTGGCTTTACATTTTCAATTAATTAACCATGGCGGTTTGAGCTAATAGTCTCTGCTACCGCATTAGAATTTGGAGCGATATGATTTGTTCAGTTCTGTAAAAGCATTTGCAGCTATTAGTCCGACAAAACGTGCGATGAGAATATCTTAATCAAGTATTTCTCATGCGCACATGTTAACAACCAGTAGCACATCAAGTAATTAATTGATAAGGGAGATACTTGTTGAAACTTGTCGCTTCTTCTTAGAGGACAAGATATGGATGTATGTTTCAGTTCGGGGATCCACGCATTAGTTAATAACTTGTGTAGTGCGGAGTGTGCCGATACCTTATTGTTGTCTTTTACTAATATACCAAATATTATTTTAGTTTCATTGTTAGACATATGCATCCTCAAATAAAAGCGTTAGAGATATACATTTCCTATACGGTGGATATAATAATAATAATAATAATAATTTATTTTCTGTCATGACTAAAGCTGGCCACGAGCGGTACCGCGCAGTAGCATAGAGTCGACCAGGCCTCGCGTTCCACTAGAGTTATCCTGCTAATAGAGATGTTTGCTGCCGCAAATAATTTCGCTCATCTTTTAAATAAAAATTAAATAACACGTGCTCAAACACTTACCATTTTAAGAGTCCTCCGTGAAATCACAAAGTGAATAATGTCTGTTAAATATCTGCAACATTAGATATGTTTCAACTGTTGTTTCGGCAAAACTAGTACGGCATGAGGAAAAAATGCGTTTATATGCAGAGAACGAACGTTCTACATCTAGTGACGTAATATTTGCATAAGTAAAATAATTTTTCAAATAACTTAACGATTCTGTTGACGCACCTTCACAAATGTGTCTTAATGTGCCAAAATCAGAATTTTTCTCAAAAACACTTTCAAATTTTTCTAGAACAGAAACATTTTTTGCGTCTTCAATCGCGCATAGCTGTGCGTGAACATGTTGCACTATTTGTAGAGATTCTTCTAACGGCACCGCAGGATTTTGTAATTTTTCTATTGCATCTGCTAGCCCGAAGTAATTGTCGTGAATGATTTTTAAGTTCATTTTAACCTGACTATCTTGAAATTTCGACTGGCTTTTCTGGATAGCGGTAGCTTCCTTTGTATCGAATTGTAAAACCACGTTCTTAATATTGTCAAAATATTTATGATAATAAAACGCGGCCTGTAACCATGTTCCCCAACGAGTTAGAATAGGTTCTGGTGGCTCTGGTATACGGGGGCACAGTCTGTGAAATTCGCGAATACGTTTCGGTGATTTGACAAATACTGTTTTGGTATGCGCTATTAAAGCGTCTACTTCAGGATAATATTTTCTGATACTATCCGCCACAAGATTGAGAGCATGAATTTTACACGTAATGTGTAACAAATTAGCAGAATGCTTTTTAAGAGACCGGCCTACAGAAAGCATGTTTGCAGCACCATCACTAACTAACATCAAGAGTTGGTTTGTTGAAAGTTCAAACTTGTCCAATGTATTTAACACTAACTTTGAAATTACTTCGGCAGTACACTGTTGTATTCGTTTGGAGACTAATAGAATTGAAGGTGCCGATTGATGAGGTTCCAATTTGCGTGCCATTACATTAAGAACAGAATGTTTCTTCCGATCTGTTGTTTCGTCGACACATAACCACAATTTTTGATCTTTCAACTCCGATTTTATTTTTTTTTTCAATATGTTCGCGCGCAGATGGCACAATTCTTCGTAACGATGTTCGACTTGGTAATTTGCACTCCGAATAGTTATTCCAAAAGCAGATAAATGGTTCCTTGTCTAGTAAATTAAACGGTATATTACATGCAATAAACGTAACGCATAAATTAAATTTAAATTTTTCATTGTCTCGTGCGCAATTTCTTTTTGAGACATGCTTTTTACTATTTACGTGTCGTAGATAATGTTGTCTGGACCAACACATTAACGGGATTTTACAGATTACACATTTGATTTTAGCACCTTCATATATTAAGTCTGGAATTTCTGTAATAAAGTTTGTCCGACCGCGGTCGTTTTGCTGACGAAATCATAATTTTTCTAGGACAGATAAATAATTGCGCAAATGACCGGCAGCGAAAATGTCCGTACTGCTCCGCAGACGAAGTAATACTACCGTTCCTCTCGGTCCGAACTGATTCTACGCCGATGCGCGGTACCGCTCGTGGCCAGCGTTAGTCATGACCTATCATAGGCATTAACGTTGTCAATATAAATGTAGTGATAGTGATACATAAATACGTAAATAAATAAAATCTGTGTAGATATAAAAAAGAATAGGACAAAACGCACATGTAAATGTATAACACAGACAGGTAAAGTCAAACAATGTATAAATAAAATAAGATAAAGTTTATCATATGGTGTTGAAGTACTCGTCGAGTGTGTAAAATTCGCCGTGAAGGAGCAACCTTTTCAATTTCAATTTAAATTGTTTTTCATTTAAAGATTTGTACATTTCGGATAGATTATTGTATAATTTCACAGCCAAATAGTTGGTGGAAACTTGCGCCGTCTTTAGCCGATGATATGGCATTACGTAGCTATTCCTGTGACGTGTATTATGCTCATGAAGCATACTGTGCGTTACGTACTTTGATTTATTAGTGTGTACGTACAGCGCACACGACATTATGTAACAACACGCCAGAGTAAGTATACCATTTTTCTTAAACAATGATCTGCAAGATGTTCTGTAGTCTACGTTGCTTAAGATTCTTACTACTTGTTTCTGTTTCAGGAATAGCTTTACAGCCTCAGGTGAATGTCCCCATATTAGAATACTATACGTAGCTTTGCTGTGAAATAAAGCAAAATATGCTGCTCTTGCTGCGTCATATGCTGCTAGCTCCATGATCCTTCTAATAGCTTATATGTTGCAGTGGACAACTTTCTTGAGGTGACGTCAATATGCACTTTGTAGTCCATTTTATTAGAAATGTGTAAGCCAAGGAAGCAGATACATTTCTTATCAGGTAATGTTTTAGTAGATAGTAATAGAGTTTGAGTTTTGCTTTTGTTTAAACAAAACGCGTTACTCATGAACCATGCATTTGCTTCCATTAACGCTAATTCGGACTTTGCTTGCAGATCTCTATGCATATCTCTTCTAGTTAGTAGCGTTGTATCGTCAGCATATAGACATATTTTATCACAATGTATATTGCGTGGGAGATCGTTCGCATGTATTAGGAAAAGTATTGGGCCCAAAACAGATTCCCGAGGAACGCCATTATGAACTGGACGCATGTTGGATTCTGTATTTTGCCATACTACTAGCTTTCCTTTCCGTCAAGTATGACTCAAGTAATTTGAGTGCAGGCCCTCTTATACCACAGTAATTTAGTTTGGCCAGTAAAATTGGTACATTGACACAATCGAATGCTTTTGAGAAATCGCAACAGGTCAGTATAACGTCATCCTTCTCATGAAAAGCTGTTGTTATCGCTTGTATTATTTCATTGGCTGCTGTTATCGTGGATCTACCTGATCGATACCCATGCTGTTCTTTGCAGTAAACGTTGTTCTTTGTGAAGAAACTTACTATACGGTTTTTAATCGCTGTTTCGAATATTTTGGAGAATATAGGTACCAGCGCGATAGGCCGATAGTTGCATAAATCTCTTACGTCTCCTTTTTTGTATACGGGTACTATCTTTGTTAGTTTTAATTCGTTTGGGTAGATCCCTTTTAGCATACACTCGTTGAATGATATAGCAAGAGCTTCTGCGATGTCAGTTTTAAGCAGCTTGACTATATTTGACGATAGACCGTAAACATCGAGTGACCTACTTTCTTTAAGGCGAAAGATAATATCGCTGATCTCCTGTGTGGTTGTCGGATACAGAATAATTGAGTTCTGCATACGTTTTGAGTTCTGCTCCAAGAGATGAAGTGGGTTCTGGCTAGGATCTGGTAAATTGGCTGACATATCATCACCAACCGAAGCGAAGAAGTCGTTAAAATCATCCGCCCTCAAACCGTGATTCTCTTTGTATTGAGTCTGGGTTTCTAAATTTGTTTTTAGCCTTATTATATCCCAAATAGTTTTATTTTTGTTACTTGAGTATTCTATGATGTTAGTTACTGCTGTGTTTTTCGCTTTTTGAATTTCTGATCTGTACCCCTTTTTAATTTTTTTGTATACTTGTTCTACTTCTTGACTTTTAGTTGCTTTGAATATTGTATATATGGCATCAAGTTTTTGTTTCATGTCGATTACAATACTGGTGGGAGGAAAATTGTGTCTTGGTTTTGCTTTTAGGGTAATTTCTCTTTCAGGAAACATAGTATCCAGCAGCCGTACAAAAAAGTTATGAAACTGGGAATAGGTTTTCTCACCTCCAGTTAGTATCAAATCCCATCTGGTCTGATCTAATTTTAAGCTTTTATAGTTCTTAACATTCAAGCATCGTGATTTTACTGTCTCTACATTTGTTTTATTTTCAGAATATATAAAGAAAATATATAGTGCTTTTTAGGAAAGTGATGTTTAGATAGAGACGCATAGATATTTCTATATTTAGGCGATTGAGGACAAAATTATTATTAACAATATCTTGAAGTCTGTTAGACAAGTCTGATAGACATATGAATCTATGTTGTGTGGGTATATTTCTAGATGGAGAAATCAACTACGTAATAATATACAGGACATTCTTTTTAAAATAACAAAGTAAGTACCTGGTTTGCCACTTACTGATCAGCCTGTATATACGAAAATATTTTTGAAAGACACTCCGCGATGTCTACTATGTCCTCAGAAAATTTTAGCTTCCTGCCATTACGGAATAGGAGCAATTTTACGATCCAAGATGGTTGTATAAAGTGCAGATTTATTCCCAAAGAATCTTTAACGTCAAATTTAACTGAATGCTTGATATCTTCGTCTAGCTCGGGGTTTGGATTGTAATTAAGCATGTTCGGACAATATGGTCAACAGTACCGCGAAAATAAATTAATAACCGTAAAGGAAGCTGACCCCTTCACCATTTGAAAAATACGCGCTGTCTCTAATGACCTGCAACCGCGTTGTAGTTCAAAACTTTGCGAGGTTCGACCAGACGCTCCTTGCCACTTAATTAATATTTTAAGCGATCATTTATCTTCAAAATTAATGATACTTTAATTAATATTTAATTACGGAAAACGCTTTATGCGCCGGGTAATTTTATAATTCCTTTTTCTCTTCGCCCTTAGGACAATGCTTCGTTGCTGGAGTACAGCTGTCCATTAAAAAAAAAATATGTTTCAACTAATTACAGAACCATAGGTTGAAAGTGGTAAAATACCATTTAATAAATATATGAGTACATATGAGTGCAATTCTTTTTTTTTATAATAACAATCTAGTGATCAATTTGTCTTTTTTACTGTTTCGTACTCTATTTTATTTTATTGAAATAATCTAAACGCTTCTATTTCTTCGGAATGTATTGTTGCTAACAAGATGAAATGCGAAGAAGCTCTAACGATCTCATTTCTAGAATTCACCTTTGAAACAAAAAACGAGGTATTTCAGATAGCGGTAGTAGTAGCTGCTAGCGACATCAAAGCACTTCTCTTTGCGGGGTCGTACTCTGACATCATTTCAATTTCTGTAACTTAGTTACAGAAACACCCCTGATTATCGTACTCGTTTCAATTTTGAAAATAGGAATCAGAACTGACTTAACAATTTTGTTTTTCTAACTGCATCTCAAAAGTAATAATATTAGAAATGTCTAGACTGAAAAATTGCTAACGAAATTTGGTCCTGAAATTTGTTAAAGATGATTAAACATTAAAGTAGACATTCCTTTAATTAGTATTTCTACCTAAATAAAGATCAAAGATAGTTTATATCCAAACAGAAGGTTGAATTTACGGAGAAAAGATAATTTCTAAATCTAGTCAACCCAATCATGATAAACAGTTGTTTATATCTGCCTCAGACAAACTGAAACGGATAATACAAGGCAAACCAATTATGTTGGGTCTAGTAGAGATTTCTTTTTGTCAAAAAAACGCAGTACCTGGGAGTATGGTTCGATTAAAGGTAAGATAAAGAGAGAACTCTCATATTAATAAAACCATCAATAAATCTACAATTGCCCTGGATAGATATAAAAGGTTGCATGAGAAAACTTTAGGCGTAAATCCAAAAATGAGCTAGCTAAACATGGAAACCATCAGACCGTATGGCTCGATGCTATGGTAGCCATGAAAACCACTCTGGTAGTTGTTTTCTTAACCTAGAACTATTACATATCCGCATTTAAGGGGAGGCTGGATTAACAGTCAACCTCCAACAATTAGATCGCATGGTGCAAGTTACCAGAACTTGAAGGAACTTAAAGCGGTGCCGATTACGAGCAGGCTCAGTGAAGCCATCGGTGTCATGTACAACTTTGATAAGCACTATAACATCTTAATACCAGATAGAAAAGAATTGAAAAAAAGGTCTCCTGTTAAAGCTAAATCTATTTGGTACACAGACGACTCAAAACCAGAGACTGGAGTCAATGAAGGAATCTACGAGGTTAGACCAAGAAAGTCATTAAGTCTAACTCAAAACGCCACAGCATTTTAAATAGCGGCAACGCTGAGGTGCATTGAAGAAATAGGCAAGCAAGAGGCTAATTATTGATTTGTTACTATCTATTCAGACAGTCAAGAAGTGCTAAAGGCGCTGAATTCTACACGAGAATAGTCGAAACTGGAACTACTTGAACGTGGTAAACAGATTGGGTAACTGGACTAAGGTGGCCCTGATCTGGGTACCAGGGAATGAGTGCCATCGAAAGAGCATCAAAGCGGACCAATTAGCTCAAGCAATTGCTGACAAATACTTAAAGTCTTCTATAAGCATGGCATACATGGTAATTCAAGCAGCTATTAAATAATTTTAAGGCTGGTGGAATAATAGCCCAGCTTGGAGATAGGTTAAGTAATTTATTATAAGACACAAGCCTAAGTTTACAGCAGACCTACTAGGTAAAGATACAAAGTCTGTTAAGGCATTGTTAGGCGACCTAGACCTGACAAAGGAAACAGCATGCAGTTTCTGGCGAAAGAAGAGGCTGCCTTATACATGCACGACTGCACAAAACTTGCAGGAATATGGCTCTCAGAAATGGGTTTGCAATATCTATAAGCCGAAAGCTGCGCAGAGAGTTCACTCACAAGATTGCTAGGTCTGGTAAAAAGGGCAAAGCTAACGTAAATGATTTAATACTTGAGAAACCACAATAAATCTGAAAAGGTTGCAGTAGGATAGGCCATAAACTAACTCGGTTTTAATTCAATCTAGTTAGACTGCAAAGATGCACTAACTATGTATACCAATGGATCTAAAAGTGCTATTGGTTGTGGCTGTGTTGTATATGTCCATGGTTCGGATAGTTGGGAAATTCCAATTAGATTCAGTGGTCAGTTTCACCGCAGAAGCGGTTGCCAACCAGGAGGCTCTGAAATATGGAAAGCTGATAGCCATTAAACATCTACTCGCCATGTCTGATTCTGCAGTATGCTATTGCTGATTCAAATAAGGAACATCTTTCACACATGCATCTAGCAATTGAAGGGCTGGGTGCAAAAACCAGGTAGGTCTGTTTTGGGAATTAATAAAAATGTGTTTTAAAAGGAAAACATAATATTCAATTTGGATTTTGCTTATGTTGTTGCTAGAATATGTTGCAGCTGATATTTTTGACTTAGTTTTGTGAGAAAATAGTTATCATGATTTAAAAAAAAGTAAAATTCTGAAATGGAAATCATTCTCCCAAAAGTGGAGCTACCTAGCTTTTACACCCAGCCCTTCAATTTTATATCTTACGAAACTGTGCTAATGGAATCGTATTTGATTAAAAGCCATTGCGATATCCATCCTATCGAAATAGTCGACAACTTTGTCAAAGAAAGTATTAAGGATGGTGACATCTGCAGGTTGGTGCTCTGTGAAGAAGACCAGGTGCGTATGTCCAAACAAACTCTAATAAAGGAAGACTGGTACAAGTATTGGAAACAGATATGCAACAATGCAGCATCTTTACGAGGGTAGTCCTTGTAAGTCTTTCCCAGCAGATTTTGTTGTGCAAAATAGCAGCTTATGAATATGATGGCCTCCTCATTCAATGAAAATCTCTGTCCTTCGAGTGAAACTTTGAAAAAGGTCGCTCGGAGCCGGATCTGGTGAATAGGGTGAATGGTCTATCAATTCGATTCCAAATTCGTGAATTTTTGCCATGACAACCGCTGAAGTGTAAGACGATGCGTTGTCTAGGCGAAACAAAACCTCCTTTTTCTTCAAATGCGGCCGTTTTTCTACAATTTGTGTCTTCAACTTGTCAAGTAATGATGCGTAGTATGCTTCCGTTATTGTTTTTCCTTTTTTAAGATAGTCGAGACAACAGTCGTAGACAACTCCATCGCTATCCCAAAAAGCAGTCGCCATCACTTTCCCGGGCGACGAAACGGTCTTCGCCCATTTGGAGCCGATTCACCCTTCGCAGTCCACTGTTTCGACTGTGCCTTGACTTGGTGCATCCACGTTTCATTTACTTCCTATCTTAATGTTCCCAAAACGTTCAGTCGTACGCTTAATAATCGAAATCCATTTCTTTACTAAATATTTTGTGTGGTGTCAAGAGTACCGATACCTTTTGTGTTTGATACCGTGTAGATAGAATTATTTTTGCGACTGAATTACAATATTCTTTCATTTAAATCTTAGCGAAAATATGTTAACAAAATGTGACTCCCTTTTTTTAGTTTAACACTTGTTGAATACGTAAATGCTACTTCTCTACTTTGGCAAGTTATCTGTGAATGATCTGCAGCTTTCAAACTTCGGGTAAATCCAATTTTGTTCCAATACTGTTCCGCGCAACGTTAATGCCTTTCAACAGGGCGTAGTGCATCACATTTGTGTGCAGTAAATTTATTTGGAAGAGATATTGTCCAAATGCGTGTTACGCTAATGGAGAACTTGCGTCGTTAGCTATAATTTAGTTGCAAAATATTGATTTGCTCCAATTATGTGAAAATTACGTAATTATCAACATTGTATGGGATCATAATTGTTTTAAATTAATTTTTAATACACCTATTTAGAAGCTTTTTCGATTGCAAGGATTACGTTTTACTTCAAAACCTGTGCTTTTAATAGAATATTTTCGTTGATATATCTATGTCTGCTTTGTACTTTCTGGCGTAGAAGATATTGCTTCAGTTGGAGAACGTGACATGTAAGGAAGATATCAATGCATCATATCTCAAGTGGAATTAAGCGCACAGGAAAGATTTATTGCTATCCACAACAATATTTAAATGATATTGCTCGCAATAAAATTTGAATTTTCACTCGTTTATTGCGAGAGATTTGGGGCAAAATGCACAAACATTTTACTACAATTGGTTTGTAGGCTTCCGCCGTCGTCAATAATACTATACTCTTGGTTTCCGGGTTGGAACCGCGTCGTTACCGTAGCTTTTGCCGACGTTTCGTACACACCCTTATGGGACATCTTCAGGGCTGTTACTGCACATTGACTGTGCAGTGACAGTGCAGTGTGTACTAGCAGAGTATAGTTTTACCACAACGTTAACGTTAAATTCCTAATACCGTATGATATGATATTTTTATAATATCGTTACATACCAACGATAACACTGTGTTTGAATTGGAGTCTTTTTTTTGCAACAAGCTGTGCACTCAGGGGTGAACCTAATTGGTGCTAACCGTTTTTAAAGGTTAGCTCGCGTTTTCGAGTAATTTCAATTTAAGAACTTTAGGCTCAAAGACCCCCAAAAAAAACCTAATTTTTATCATATTTTGACCATTTATTGAATTTAAATCGATGGAAATTGATCGAAAATACATCGTATCGACGAAAACACATCGAATGGAAACTATTTGAAAAAAATTGAATAGATTCAGTCGATTTTTCATTTTTTGCAAAAAAACGTTTTTCTTGATTCTTTTCATTTTTCATTCTTTGATTGCCCTATCGTTATCTTCTTTAAATTTGTTACAAGTCCTTTGGCAAAAGAATGGATTGTCGCTGTGACAGTTTCAGGCTTCTTATCATATTATTCAAACGAGTTTGCGTGATTTCAATGTGATTGCATGGCGCATGGTTCATACATTGATATGCCTGCTTCTTCGGTTTTCATGGTTTCTAATGCTGATGGTTCAGATTGTTCTCTTGAAATTGATCTTGTTGGAACAGGAATTGCATTTGAATACGGCAGCGGCAATTGAGTGTATGTTGTTGGAAGATATTTTAAAGAACCACTTTTTCTTCTGTTCATACCGTCAATATAATTCATGCACGCATAACATTCAGCTGGATCATGTTCTCTTGGATTCATCCAAATGGAACACTAAATACCATAGCGGCTCCGGTATTTTTGTCCATTTATTCAAATTCAAAACGCATGTTGTACAAACAATAAACGGCGTTCAATGCACATCAGGAAAAACATTTTGTGAGGAATATTGTTGATACAAGTCAGCGGTTTCAGCACTTATTTTACGCCGAGTGGTCTTAATTAGAAATTTTCTACACACGTAAGAAAAGGTATTCAATTTAGAACATTTATCCATTTTTAATATTTCAAATTAATTGATTTTACAAGCCAATACAATGAACAATCTCGAACTTTTCACTATTCACTTCGGTTTGGGTTATTTGCTCTAATATTTAGATGTTAACACTTTGACTTCTGAAAACAGACTGGGCTCTCAGCGGTTAACAGCGCCGCTTATATATCCATTTGACCAAGTGGCAGTAGCAGGGATGGAAGTTTCTAGAAGGTTCACGAATGGTCCATGAACGGTCCATGGAAGGTTCTCGAAGGTTCCAGAAAGCTCTTTAGCCATTGATGAGATTTTCCAGAAAATTCCAGGATGTCCCAGAAGGTTCTTTGGGCCTAGAATTTTTAAATTGAAATTGCTCGAGAACGCGAGCTAACTTTTAAAAACGATTGGTACCATTTGATTCAGCGTACTCGAGTTAGGTTTACCTCCCGGGTGCCCAGATTGTTGCATTTTGCAACTAGCACAGTGTTATTAGTAACGCTGGCCACGAGCGGTACCGCGCATCGGCGTAGAATCAGTTCGGACCGAGAGGAACGGTAGTATTACTTCGTCTGCGGAGCAGTACGGACATTTTCGCTGCCGGTCATTTGCGCAATTATTTATCTGTCCTAGAAAAATTATGATTTCGTCAGCAAAACGACCGCGGTCGGACAAACTTCGAAAAGTTATTGCAGAAATTCCAGACTTAATATATGAAGGTGCTAAAATTAAATGTGTAATCTGTAAAATCCCGTTAATGTGTTGGTCCAGACAACATTGTCTACGACACTTAAATAGTGAAAAGCATGTCTCAAAAAGAAATTGCGCACGAGACAATGAAAAATTTATATTTAATTTATGCGTTACGTTATCGCATGTAATATACCGTTTAATTTACTAGACAAGGGACCATTTATCTGCTTTTGGAATAACTATTCGGAGTGCAAATTACCAAGTCGAACATCGTTACGAAGAATTGTGCCATCTGCGCGCGAACATATTGAACAAAAAATAAAATCGGAGTTGAAAGATCAAAAATTGTGGTTATGTGTCGACGAAACAACAGATCGGAAGAAACATTCTGATCTTAATGTAATGGCACGCAAATTGGAACCTCATCAATCGGCACGTTCAATTCTATTAGTCTCCAAACGAATACAACAGTGTACTGCCGAAGTAATTTCAAAGTTAGTGTTAAATACATTGGACAAGTTTGAACTTTCAACAAACCAACTCTTGATGTTAGTGAGAGATGGTGCAGCAAACATGCTTTCTGTAGGACGGTCTCTTAAAAAGCATTCTGCTAATTTGTTACACATTACGTGTAAAATTCATGCTCTCAATCTTGTGGCGGATAGTATTAGAAAATGTTATCCTGAGGTAGAAATCACCGAAACGTATTCGCGAATTTCACAGACTGTCACCCCGTATACCAGAGCCACCAGAACCTATTCTAACTCGTTGGGGAACATGGTTGCAGGCCGCGTTTTATTATCATAAATATTTTGACAATATTAAGAACCTGGTTTTACAATTCGATACAAAGAAAGCTGCCGCTATCCAGAAAAGCCAGTCGAAATTTCAAGATAGTCAGGTTAAAATGGATTTAAAAATCATTCACGACAGTTACTTCGGGCTAGCAGATGCAATAGAAAAATTACAAAATCCTGCGGTGCCGTTAGAAGAATCTCTACAAATAGTGCAACATGTTCACGCACAGCTATGCGCGATTGAAGACGCAAGAAATATTTCTGTTCTAAAAAGATTTGAAAGTGTTTTTGAGAAAAATTCTGATTTTGGCACATTAAGACACATTTGTGAAGGTGCGTCAACAGAATCGTTAAGTTATTTGAAATATTATTTTACATACGCAAATATTACATCACTAGATGTAGAACGTTCGTTCTCTGCATATAAACGCATTTTTCCTCATGCCGTACTAGTTTTGCCGAAACAACAGTTGAAACATATCTAATGTTGCAGATATTTAACAGACATTATTCACTTTGTGATTTCACGGAGGACTCTTAAAATGGTAAGTGTTTGAGCACGTGTTATTTAATTTTTATTTAAAAGATGAGCGAAATTATTTGCTGCAGCAAACATCTCTATTAGCAGAATAACTCTAGTGGAACGCGAGGCCTGGTCGACTCTACGCTACTGCGCGGTACCGCTCGTGGCCAGCTTTAGTTATTAGTAATCAACGATCGTCTAGAAATCACTTACACGGAAAACTATAAAAATCAAAATATAAAAAATGTCCCAACTCTCTCTCACCTCCCTATACCACAGCGAGACCCCTGCGGCAAACTTGCGTTTATTCGTTGTGTAATATGTATGATTTTATTTTATTACATTATGTTATACATTATTTACTCTGTTTCCTAATATGAATACGCGTTATATTTCAGTATTGGTTACATCTTTACTTAATATCCATGGTAAAATTCCGCTTGGAATTGTATTATGAACACATTGTTATAAACGGTTTGTAATCTGACACTATCTAGCCTCCAACAGTAAAGCACGTTTATATGTTTTGTGATAAAACAGAAAAGGTAAGAGGGTGCGCGTTCAAAAATATGTTGCTTTCAAAAATAAGAGACATCCTAATGTGTACATAGACTGACTTACTTTCGGCCCCCTCCTATGGGGATCTCGCCTATTATTGGAGATAGATAGTAGGTTTAAATTCGGCAAAGTTGCTATCAACCCAAGGAGAACCTGATTGTCCGAGATAAAAAAAAGTTCGTTTTCTTCTTTTACCTCTATCACCTTTATTTGGCCTTTGAGAGAAAAACTAAAAACACATTCCTAGACCACTTTGGATCTTCTATTTTATGGTGTACTCGAAATTTGTATACGACATTTCGGTTCTCTCTGACCATCATCAACTTTCTTATTTTTTACAAGCGCCACATTGGATTTTGATACCGCCAGAAAGAGTCTTTTTTATGTTATTAAATGTTGTTCTCAGAATTTTCGTTATTTAACCATATGATTTATTTGTATGATCAGAAAGGAAAAAGTCACTGTCGGATTCTACTACCAAGAATGTATATTATTTATTTTTTGTTGTGATGACGTCATAATTAAAAAAACAAGTGAAAGTCGGAAGGTGAATTGCACATATTAATGAGTATTTCAACGTTTTTAAAGAAACAGGTTGAGTTCGCTTTTTTGTTAATATTTCATACTTTAATTCCATATTGCATTTGTATGTGTAGCATATTGAATAGGTACTATCATCGAGAAAATCTTATTAAAGGTGTTTATGAGCAATGACGTTAATATTTTCTGAGGTTAGAATGAACATCTAAAAAAAGGAAGATAATCTTTCAACATCTGTGATCCAATAGGAAGATCTGGCTTGATTTTACAAGGGCTGCCTTTTATATTTCGGGAATAGAAAACAAAAAAAAAGAAATTTATCATCGCAAACGGCTTTATTGTTTTTCAAAATAGTCTCCATCAAGATCTAATACACTTTTGCCTGCGCTTGAACCAATTTTCGTAGCACCTTTGCCACTCCGACGGAGGTACCTCCAAAACCTGCATTTCAAACGCATCAACCGCTCCTTTAGGCGTTGAAAAACGTTGACCTCTTAATTTATTTGTGATGTGAGGGAATAAGAAGTCATTGGGTGCCAAATCAGGGCTGTACGGCGGATGACTCATCAATTCGACTTTTTCGGTCCTCAAAAACTCCTTTGTTTGAGCCGATGTGTGATAACTCGCGTTGTCCTGGTGGAGAATGATGCGTCTTCAGCGGTTGGTTTCTCCCATTTTTCCGAAGATTTCTGGCAAACAAATGGTGGTGTATCATTCAGAATTGACCGTCTGACGTTGCGATAACGGTATAGTTGCCACATGTCCGGTTTCTCCGAAAAAACAGGCGACCATTTGTTTCGAAGTGCTTCGTGCGCGAACATCTTTGGTTGGATTCGGCTCGTCTCTGAAGACCCATACTTTCGACTGCTGTTTAGTCTCGGGCTCATATACATAGATCCATGATTCGTCGCCTGTAACGATGTCATAGATGTGTTTGGAAACACCGCAATCGTATTTCTTGAGCATTTCTTTCGACCCCTTCGAGCGCTTTTTTGTACGAGTGTCAAATTATGTGGTATCCAACGCGAACAAGTTTTTTTGGTGGCCAAATGTTTATGCAATATTGAATGTATGCTGGTCCCACTAATGCCCAAGGATGTCTCTATCTCAAGATAAGTCACATGACGATCCTGCATATGAGTTCACGCACAGCATTGATGTTTTCTGGAACAACCGATTTAGGACGACCTTCACGAAATTCGTCATTGAGTGAACCACGGCCACGATTGCATTCCGTATACCACAGATATACGATAGTTTTTGATGGTGCTTCGTCGCTCAAAGTCGAATTCAGATCATCGATGCACTGTTGTTGTGATAATCCACGTCTAAAGTTTTAAAATAATTATTGCACAGAAATGTTTACGACTTAATTTCATGTTTTACCGAGATGAATTTTTCCTCACTGTAAACAACACAAATGGCGCCTGTACGTCAAAACGTTCTGAGTAAAATATACCGACAAAAACTCGAACTTTATGATAGGGTCGGCTGGTAGATGGCAGCACCAGGATAGTCCAGTCCCGAAATATAAGAGGCAACCCTCGTACGAAGATAATATTTTATTTATGTTGCAAATCATAATATAATTTATAATAAAAAGTTAATTTTCTTACTCAAACTTTACCCAAGTAATTAATAAAAAAGATATTCTTTACAGGAATTCTGCTTTCCAAAACAATTCTGTGTTGTCATAAATTATACTCACAGAGTACGCACGGTTGACTTGCTTTTATTTTTGCTTCCGATTTGTGCTCATTTCCCAATAGATATGCAGCCGAGCACAGGCGTTACTTGCTTTCATCGCTCCCTTGAAAATTGATGGAAAATTTACGTGGAAAGTTAACCGATGTGTTAGTTTTGAAACTCTCTTTTCCACCACTGAACGTGGTTATGTTTCATAGACTGCCAAGGTTTATGGATGGTATGTGTATCGGTTCCATTTCCTGTTATGCAGCTAATAACTAATCCTCTTTTTGTTAATTTTCTTTTGATTTATTGTAGAACCTTTATTTGTTGCTCCATTTAAACTAGGAGAAAACTTTAGGATCAGGAAGAACAACAATACCGGAGCAATAGCACAATAATACCAATATATTCTTCAAAATGCTTATTCTGCTAGAGCGGAATGTAAATTACTGTTTTTACATTGCTGTATTATGAAATAAATTATTATTTTTCATTTTCGATAGTTTGAAATAATTCCGGTCCCATTAAATTGAAACTGTCGGGACCCCACCGTATCTTAGTTAGTTATCTTAATAGTAGACGATAACAGGAAGTAGACTGCGTTTACTTTCGGAAGACACCCAAGCTGCGCGAAAATTGTCAGCTGATATGTATCGACCGTCTTAAATATGTTGACCAAATACGCGCGCTTTTTAAAAGTATACGAGAAGGTTAAACGTGTATTAAATTGTATATAATTGTAATTTTTTATACAAAACAAATTTAGATTCTGATAGTATTAACAGTTTTATAATTTATAGTATTTAGTAATAGCATAAATCTTACTTATGTGTATATTAATGTATTTTTTCTTAATTTTTCATTTCACTTTATGTATTAAATAACTTCTTTAAAAGAAAAGTAGGAATATTCAGTGCTAAAAAAAAAAAATAGGTGAGAAATGTTTGGTCTGTATAATAATTAATATTTTTACTTAATAAAAAAAAGTAATCGGAATGTAATTACACCTTTATTTATTATACATCTAAAGATAATATATACATTTTTGAATTAACTATATCAAATATAATTTTAATTTAATCATCATCAGAAGAAAAATCAAAATCGCTGTCACTGTCATCATCAAGGTTTATAATATAAGTTATAAAGTAAGTTCATCGGTAAGCTTATCCATTATATGTTCTTTTTGTATATGATTTTCCTCAATATTCACTGCATGCCGACAAACATGTGACCATTCATCTTTTGTGATTTTTCCAAATTCTTCTTTAGCGAGTTCCTCGACATCATTTAGTTTAAAAGTTATATTTTTAGATGCTACTCTGCCCTTTAAAATTGCCCATATCTTTTCAAGAGGGTTGAGTTTCGGATGATATGGGGGCAATCTCAACACTGTATGTCCATCTTTTGCAAATATAGAATCTATAGTGTAATTCTTGTAACTTGGTTTATGCATATGTCCTAATCTATACAATTAAACTTTTGTAAAATTTTCATTAAATAGGATGCCATTTTATCATTTCTGATTTTTTGCTGTTAGTAGTTGGATGTTTAACTGAGAGAACGTTGTGGTAGCTTGCATTATCCATCACAACAGCAGATTTAGGTGGCAAATTTGAAATCAACAGTTTTTCTAACCACCTTTTATAATTTATGAAGTTCATATCGTCATGATAATCTCCACTTTTTTGGCCGGACTTATAGATCAATAAGGCATTATCAATAAATCCATGTTCACTACCTAAAACAATAAATATACAGTACATGCTAAAACTTTTAGAAGAAATTTTACTAATGTACCTGCATGTACAATTATTAAACGTTTCCCTTTTGACATAGGGCACTTAAGTCCATTGTTAGAGTTATCAACCCATTCATATGGAGTTGTGTGACTGACATGGAGGTGTGTTTCGTCTAAAATGCAATACTTCAGTTTTTGAACATCAAATAAAAATTTATTTTGCTTCACCTGTATACACGATTGGTCGACCTTGTAACCAATAATTTGTAACATTTCGGATATAGGAGGATCTTAGCTCACGTATATTTGATCTTTCCATCAAAAGCTTTCGGTTATCAGTAGTCTTCTTCCACCTGTTATTTGATAAATATATTAATTACTAAAATAATAATAAATTTGAATATTAGTACGTACCTAAATCCTAATTTTAATATTAACTTTCTTAAAGTTAATATTAAAGCTTGCCTACAAAACCAATGGTATCATCTGACTGTATTTTATTATATACAGCATTTAAAGTAGGCCTCTGTTTGTCAGTTATGTGAAAATTGTGAATAACCTAACGTAAAACTGCTTCCCCAGCATTATCCACAGTAGATTTTGTTGAATGTCTTGCAACATTGTCTTTTGAAGAACTGCCACTTTGCTCTGCTTCAACAGAATTACTCTTTCGAATAATTCTGACAACAGTACTTTTAGATATTCCCGTAGCTTCACTAACAATATCTAAAATGTTACCTGTAAACAACCATAATGACTTCACTGATATATGAATATGTAAAAATAGTATTAAAAATACTTAAAAAAAATATTATCATACCTTCTGTTTTATATTTTTTAAAATAATTGTAGACATTAAAAACAATGTTTCGTGATTGCTCATGCAAAACTTGTCTCTTCTTAGCGATGTTCGATGATTCTCACCTGTAACTTAATTATTTAATACAACTTAATTAAAATCTGTTTAAAACAAAATACTTACAGTAGAATATTACCCCTAATTCAAAATAGTTTTGAGAAAAACTGATTTTTTAATAAATAGTACGCCAATAACAATATTAAAAGTAGAGAGCACGAAACGAATTCAACGACAACACATCAACAACTGACGCCGAAATGAGGTAAATGTTTGTTGGTCTTACTGTAGGTAAGAAATACATAGCTATTTCTCTCGGTTAGCACCAACTTCTCTTTCTAATCCTAAAATGCGTGTTTGCGCTCGTGTCTTCCGAAAGTAAACGGACTCTACAGCGAGATTGGACGAGGCACTGCAAATGTCTGCAAATGAAATTCCATGACAGGAATGCAAAGCAATTCCACTATAGTCGGCGGTACTATTGAACATTTATTAAAAGAACGCTATGATTAAAAAATGTTAATGTATGAAATTTCGTTTATTTGTAATTACGCTATAATTTAGTGAACTGTTTCAATACATATAATTTATGTATATCTAGAAATATTTTTGAAAGATAGCTTAGGGTGTCTTTTACATTATGTGAAAATGTCGACGTTTCATCATTTACGCAGTAGGCACAATTCTAAAATTCCAAAAGATTGGGACACCTCTAAATCTAGTATTTCTGTTAAACTTTCAGATCATTGGGAATGAATATAAGATTTTTATATGCAATCTTTGTTTATTCATTAAAACATGCAAACACCATGTCTCAATATTATCTACTTAAAAAGTGAAATGTTGTCTGTAGACGTTTTATTCATAGCATATATATTCATAGCAGATTTTTTCAGGGTGATACAAAGTTTGATGAACCACAAGCTACAGTAGATGCATTTGCGGATATATTTAATGAACATTTTTTACCTAGCGACGATATCCGCAATTTATGATACGAACTCTTCTTATCAATCCTTCAGTATACAAACCATTACTGAGACAGATGTGGTTAACAGTATCGTCAGGCTTAAGAATAGTTCTACTGCCGGGGAAGATCAAATTCCTTCTTTCTTCCTAAAGGATTGTCGGATGGTTTTAGCTGTTCCGCTATGTGCTATCTACAATTTATGTATGAAAACTTGTGTGTACCCTACAGTTTGGAAGATCGCTAGAATCACACCAGTTTTTAAAAAAGGTAAACCAGAATTAATCACGACCTATCGACCTATTTCTATACTAAGTAATTTTTCTAAGGTGTTTGAGCAAATTTTATATGATGCTATCTACGGTAACATCAAAATCAGGTTGTCTTGGCACCAACACGGTTATGTGAGAGCTAAATCAACAGTTACTAACCTGGCCTGTGTAACACAAAGCATTAGTGAAACTTTTGATCAACGCTCACAGTTAGATGTAGTCTACACATATCTCACAAGAGCCTTTGACTCTATTGATTTCTCGTTATTGCTACGGAAGTTGGGTACTATCGGCTTTTGCACTTCGTTGCTGAAATTGATGACATCCTATCTCACTGGCAGAGTCAATTGTGTAGTGTGCAATGGTGTTTCTTCTAGGCGTTATCTAATAACATCTGGAGTGCCGCAGGGTTCCAACTTGGGACCCTTGCCGTTTTTAATGTTTATAGATGACCTCTTACAATCACTAACGTGCCGGTTTTTAGCGTTTGCAGCCGACTTAAAAATATTTCACTGAATTGATTCACTTTATGATGCCAGACTTCTACAAGAGAATCTGAAAACTATAAGTAATTGGTGTATTGATAACAAACTGCATCTTAATGTGGAGAAATGCTGCGTAGTTAAATACACTCGAAAGGTGTCCAAAATCGCTTTTGATTATATTATACACGGTCTAAAGCTACCTTCATCGGACACTCTGAAAGACCTTGGAGTGTTATTTGATGATCGACTTTGTTTTGACCAGCAGGTGATGTCGGTGTGCAACAGTGCTTGCAGAATTCTTGGTTTTGTTCTTCGTAACACACGCACATTTAGTGATTACGGTGCTCTAAAGACTCTTTACTACGGGTTGATTCGAAGTAAGTTGGAATACGCAGCGATTATATGGCACCCTTATTACACATGTCACCAACTTCGACTTGAGCAAATGCAACGCCGCTTTTTAAAATTTTTTACATTCAAGGAGGCTGGTAACTATCCGCAAAGGAATTACGATCATGGCCAGCTTCTTCTGTCGCACGGTGTTTCATTACTTCATGAACGTTATGAACTCACTAGTGCGGTGTTTCTCTACAGGTTCATTAATAATAAAATTGATTGTCCAGAGTTACTGTGTGGGGTACCCTTTCATGTTCCCGCTAGGGAATCGCGAAATGTATCTTCATTTTACTTGAAACTTGCGAGAACTAATGTAATGCACCTAGCGCCAATAAACCGCATTTGTCGTTGCGTTGATATGTTATATAAAGTCATTTTTCTGGGTCACCTTGTTTAGTGTTACGTGTATATTATGCAACGTATGTATGTATGTATTCATCGTTATAGTTTTATGTGTATCTCTAAGAAGTTTAATTTATTTCATTTTGTACTTTTGCTACACTTTAGATAATTTGTAGGTATATGTGTCTATTTTGGTGTTTTACTGTTGGGCACAAATAAATATTATTATATATTATATTATTATTATATCCTGTATGTGCTTTAACATTTACATTTTTATAAATAATTGTTTCTAGATATATAATTTCTTTTAGGTTTTTCTTGAGATTTCTTGAGAAGTTACATTTGATTTGACTGAGTTTTTAAAATAAACTGAATAAGCGCGGCTCGAGCTGAGCGATAAAATGAGCATGCATCTTTACTAATTATATCACAATTTATACACGATAATCATATCATCTTTCTCTGGTAAATATATTCTTTGTTGGAAACCCAACGACATCGGATATCTTTTATTATCCTTCCATGGCAGCAATACACTATTATTATAGAATTGGCCTAGTATTCGTGACAGAACGAAATTAATTTTACCTGAGCAAACAGATACGCTTGTTCGTAAGGTGTCTTTCTCCCCATCGCAACGATTACCGAAGCGACATCCTTTCAGCGTTGGTACCTATACATATATCGAATTCGAGACGCGGCGAGAGTTGCGAAAGAGTATCATTATCATCTTTAATGGTTTAGGTGGAGGTCTCGCGAGTTTTCGAAAGTAGCGCGCGTATATAACGTTAGGCGGCGGTAGCATCGGTGGGCGAAAAGCGTATATAGGTATATAAAAATGGGGGGAAAGACGCACGCGCGCTTCGAGAATTTAATTTGGAATTCATAAAGTTTCTACGGCCTAAGTTTTGATAATAATTCGTAGATGGGGCCCGGTTGCAGCGCCGGGTTTACAAATAACTTCGGGAGATAATGTATTACGATACAAGAGGTATTACGGCACATTTCCCGGCACAATAACAGCTGACGCCTGAAATAATATTACCGAATCCGGTTTGTGTACTTTGAGAATTCGATTCATCTGTTACGTAATGGGAAGGCTCCTTGCATTTTAAACCGGCGAAAATATGGGCTACTATGCAGATGTATATGTACACTTCGCGACGAAACGATCTTACGCTTTAGCGAGAATAAAATTATGCAGTTGTATAGCGTGAAAGATGTGTATCTTAATGTATATTTTATTTAAATTATAGCGCTTCTAACTGGAAGAAAAATTTATGAAACGATACTAAAGGATTAATTTTATATCTTATGTTACATTCATGTCTTTCTGTTCATCTTACAACAGTGAGGGTAGTAATAGGTAATTTCTTAGGAACCATAATAGAGGAATATTTTCAAGTGATCCAGGGAAACTCAATAAAAACATTTTCAAATTTGAAATTTGTCTACTGGAATGTCCATTTGCTAAGCTAGATAATGAAAAATAAAATTTCTTGTGCAAGCGTCATAATTAATTACAAAATGTGTGTTTACGGAGTGTAGTTGAGTGCGCACCAATGGTTAAAGATATTTTATCATACACTCAAAAAAAAATACAGCCTTGGCCATATGTCTCAGGCACCCTCATGTATCATTAGTAGACTGGGCAAACAGCGGTAACAGTCAGTGTAGTAGATATATGGTGCGAAGTCGGCGATTATTTATTTCACGCGTTCACAGTGTCAGTACTAAATCGATGCTGTATGCAAGTAGTTCTGTGTGTATGTAGGCTGTCGTAACTTATTTCGTAATTGTACGCTTATGTTTGCTTTAAAAATGTCGCAGTTAGGTACGTCGCGAAAACGACCAATGGCAGACACAGTTAAAAACTTTATAATGGACATGCCGGACTTAATTTTTAATGGCGCTAAAATTCAATGTCTAGTTTGTAAAATCCCTTTAATGTGTTGGTCCAGAAGCCATTGTCAACGTCACATCGAAAGCAAACAGCATTCTTCTGCAAAAAGTGACATACGAAACCAAGAAAAATGTGCATTTGATTTATGTGTTACTCTTATTTTATGTAATCTATCGTTACGTTTACTAGACAAAGAAGCATTTGTCTCCTTCTGGAATAAATATGCGGACTGTTAATTAGCTAGTCGGACATCTATACGAAATGTAGTGCCATTTGCTCGTGAACATATAGAAAAAAAGAATGAAAACGGAATTGAAAGATAAAAAACTGTGGTTGCGTGTGGACGAAACAACAGATCGTCAAAAACATTCTGTGGTTAATGTAATGGCATGTACAATGGAACCACATCGACCGTGGTCCTCCTTCTTACTTGCTTCCAAAAGAGTTATAAATTGTACTGCCGATGAGATTTTAAAGGTGGTGTTGAATTCATTGAACAAATTTGAAGTTTCAACTAAGCAACTTTTAATGCTTATGAGTGATGGTGCTGCAAGCATGCGTTCTTTGGGCCGATCTCTTAAAGAACACAGTGGTAACTTCTTATATGTAACGTGTAAAATCCATATTCTAAATCTTGGGGCACAAACGATTCCTACATGTTTTCCACTAGTAAATGCATTGATTGCTAGTACAAAGGCAGTGTTTCTAAAGTCCCCGAAACGTACCCGACTATTTCACAAACTGTGTCCTGATTTACATGAACCACCACAGCCGATTGTTACACGTCGTGGAACATGATTGCAGGCTACGTTTTACTACAACAAATATCTTGATCAAGTAAAGAAGGTAGTTTTAAAATTCAATCCGACAGAAGCTGCAGCAATCAAGAAAAGCCAGGAAATATTTCAAGATAGTCAGGTCAAAGGAGATTTACTAACTATTCACAACAATTACTTCGGACTAGCGGAGGGAATAGAAAAATTACGAAATGTTTCGATGTCGCTAGTGGATTCTGTTCACGCATAGTTATGCGCTGTAGAAGGCGAAACAAATTGGTGTGTAATACGAAAATTTGAAAGTGTTTTAGAGAAAGACTCCGATTTTCTTATATTAAGACAAATTTGTGAAGGTGCGTGTAAAGATGCATTAGGTTGTTTCAAAGATTATTTTACATATGCAAATATAACATCGCTAGATGTCGAACGGTTGTTTTTGGCATTAAAAAACATTTATTCCACACGTCATACTCACTTGATTGAAACAGCTGTGGGAACATATCTAATGATTCAAATATTTAACAGATGTCACCCAGTTTGTGATTTCACAGAAGACTTTTAAAACGGTAAGTGTTTGAGCACGTTTTATTATTTATTTCTTATCTTTTATTTTATGTGCAAACTTTTATGCGCTCGCCACGCCTCTGGCTGTTACCGCATATTTGCCCAGGTTACTGATAAATATCATCTATTTGTGAGCAGTAATAATGTCAGTTCCGACAAAGCCGACTTTCGTAAAATAAATGGCACAAAATGAATATTCGAAATTGAAAATGCTAAATTATTAGGAAAATGTACGATACAAGCATAGGAAACCTTAATACAATTTTATAAATGGTTAAAATTAGAATCTAAATACAATAATGGATGCAGGGTGTTCCATTTGATATAAGAAAGTTGTTTGATGTTTATGATAGTCCAAATCAAAAGTATATTTTCGACCACCCTGTATAATTTTTAGGAATAATTTTTATTTTATTATCAAGTCTAATGCTTCGACTAAAAATAAATACAATTAGAGATATCTAGCAGTAATTTGCCTTTATTTAGCCCGCACTATCAACATATGCAATAATATACAGAATATTCCATTTAAGTTTCCTAAACATTAATGTATAACTGTTTTTTGGGTCACCTATTATATCAAAACAATTTTAAAACTTGCTCCCAATAAATTTACATAGCTCTTAACAAAATATATTTTAAAAATATTTTGCTGTTTTTCGTATGTAAACCGACGGGAATGTGGTGGTGCGCCACGCTATACTGGGTGGTGACTTGGCCGACGCTGTATAGCAATTATAATGGTAGATCTGGAATGTCCAATTATTTGCTTCCCTAATTATTTTAGAGGAAAAGTGTATTTAGTTTTTTTGTAGAGAAAAAAATTCTACATCCATACATATCATTGCTTTTTAGTTTTTAGAATTCTGAAACCGAAAAATCCGGAAAATGTAAATGCCGGTTCTATAAAAATCGTTGATGTCATGGAATTATGAAATCAAACAAACGTGCTTGCATTTGTTATTCCTGTTTGACGTTCTTAATTTACGATAAGCAATATCGCTTTTTGATGTTTAGAATTCTGAGATCGGAAAAACTGGAAAATTAACTTCTGGAAAAATCAGTGACACCTTTGGCATTATAAAATCAAACAAGCGCGCTATGATTTTCTGCCACCTCCGTCATTAAATTCGACTTATAATAAAACCATGAAAAATATAACAGAAACGGTAATTTTATTTATTTTAACAATAGGAACACATAATATTACAACAAAACAAAAAGCACAGATTACAACAAATGTTCGAACACACCATTAACCACTAGACAATGGCCTAGCCTGTGATAAAACTGTCGTCTAACATTTGCCAGTTGATACCTAGATATTTTGTCACATTCAGCTTGAATTTGATTTTTTAATTGCTCCAAATTCTGAAATGTTTGTCCACAATAAATGTTTGATTTTAAATGTCCCCAAAGAAAAATGTCGTTAGGTGAAAGATCGGCGGACCTGGCAGGCCAGTTTATTGCACAATTTGGATCGATAATGTTATGGGAAAAACTGTCATTTAAAAATTCACGCACATCACGGCTGTTGTGTGCAGGACAACCATCCATCTGAAACCAAATCTCTTGGTCTTCCCTAGTGACTTCAGTCACTGCCGGAGCTATTTCTTCTTGCAAGAGCTGTAAGAAGCGTTCTCCTGTTAAGTTTTCATGCAAGAAAAACGGTCCTATATTGTGATGTCCTAATAACCCCACCCAAACATTAATCTTTTGGGGATATTGGGTTCTGGTTTGTAGAACGTTGCGTGGATTCTAGTGTGCCTATATTCTGCAATTTTGCACATTTTGCTCATTATTCAAGGCGAACGTCGCTTCATCCGTAAAAAGAATGTTTTTTAAAAACTCCCTGTCTTCGTTGCATTTTTCCATCGTTTGGAAGCAGAATGCACTCCTCCTCTCCGCATCACCTTCACGCAACTCTTGATGAAACTGGTATTTATAAGAGTGGAACTTATGCTTTTTTTGTAATATTCAGGACTCGGGAGTGATGCAAACCGACGTTGTTTGGAACGTTATTAGTACACTTACAATTATTTAACACTGTGCCTGTAGCTTCAAATTTGTGTACTATTCTCTTAATCGTCGTACTGCTTGGAATTGGCCGATAAGGATATTGTAGGCTAAACTTACTTGACGCGCACTATTACCCCTATAATACCATTTTACCATTTCAACCCTTTCTACCGTTGAATACATGTGGCAAAGAACAGAATTTAATATTGACTATCGGAAATTACAAACGTTAAACAGGAATGACAAATGCAAGCACGTTTGTTTGATTTCATAATTCCATGGCATCAATGATTTTTCTAAAACTGGTATTTACATTTTCCGGATTTTTCGGTTTCAGAATTCTAAAAACTAAAAAGCAATGGTATGTATGAATGTAGAATTTTTTTCTCTACAAAAAACCTAAATACACTTTCCCTGTAAAATAATTAGGAAAGCAAATAATTGGACATTCCAGATCTACCATTATAGTTGCTATGCTGCGTCGGCCAAGTCACCACCCGGTACACTTCATTTAAAATTAGCTAACGAAAAAAAATGACTCATCATATGAAATTAAATATATAAATTTGTGTTATCAAGACATGCTTCCATCTTAAAATTTAATTCTGTAATATCAGATTCGGTCGATTACTACGTGGATTATTTATCAAAAGAACTTTCGAACCTTGGAGCATGAATGTATGTATTTGTTTTGATTCTGTCGCGGAGTGTAGCTGCTACCACACAGACATTGGTTAGCGAGCCGAACGTGCGGTGGAACTGCATTAGTGATTCAGAACATGTAAATGTACGTAGCCCAAGTTTTGATCAGTGATTTATGCAACTATACACAGTTGGTTTTGCTTCTGTTTTGTTTTGTAGAACTTTGCACACATCGCGCAGTTGGTTTCTGCGGCGTTCATGTTTTATTTTTATCTAAAAACGGAAATAAATTTTTAGCGAGATAAAGTAATAGTAAAGCAGCGGTTTGTTGTTCACGTGGAATAAATGTCCCTTAATTAGAATTAGAGCAAAGTAATCGTCTCTGCGATACATAGGCGTTTCACCGGAGTGGCAAGCTGTGTGTAAAAATCGGTTCTCGCTTTGTCAGCGTCCGCTTGTTTTTTTTTCGTTCAGTTTAGGAAACGGGAGCGTGCGTTGTGTTATAAAAAGATTCCGATTTTATCACATTAAAACAAATTTGTGATGGTGCATGGACCAATCGATTAACTGAATTCAAAGAGCGCTTTAACCACGGTGAATATCGTTCAACGAGACAACTATGGAAACGTATCTAATGCTGCCAAATTCCAGAAACATACAGCGCATTTCTTTAGAATTTGGTTTAGGTGTGTGGACGATATTTTCGCGGTTTTTGATACTAAGAAAAGTACTATTCCGGATCTCCTCGCGACACTTAATTCAAAATTCCAAACTATTAAATTTACAGTAAAAGAAGAAGTGAACAATCAATTCCCGTTCTTGGATAGTTTAGTAATCAGAAATAACAAAAAACTGGAAATAGACGTCTATAGAAAGGAGACAAACACAAATAGATACATTATGACCGATTTTAACCACCTTGGACAACATGAAATGGCCGCGATTCGTTTCTCAGTTAATAGATTGATGAGATTCCCTTTGAACAAATTCATAAAAAATGTAGCTATTTACAATGGTTACTCTTTTACAGACGTCTACAGAAAGTCCAACATAGGCATTATGTAAGAGATTCCACGACCTTGATCTCGGTAGAAACTCGCGACAAGAAATTTGTGGAATATCGAAAGGTGTTAGTAAAGCTTTTAGGGGACAAGATGAACGTATGTTTCAGTTTACGCAATACAATCAAAAACTTTCTTGGCAATTCGAAAGATAAGCCGGACATGAAAGAAAGTTCGGGAATTTATAAAATTGCATGTAGTGACTGTAATAAAGCCTATTGTTATGTTACAAATAACAATTAAAAGATTTGAATTGTGGAGATAATCTGTTCTGTTTTTATTTTAAGTATTTACTTACAAAGGAAAAAAAATGAGTTTAATCTAATTAAAATTACTTACAGTTATGTCGTGGCGTGTTTTTTATGTGCGTGTGTGTGTAAAATCCTACTGGTTCTTTCTTCCTTCTACTTCGTGAAATCCTCTTATTTTTGATTCCTTCTTCCCTCTGCTTCGTAAAGTCCCCTTATTTAGAAGCCCTCTGATGGTTTTCTTCAATTAAATTTCTTCAAATTGTTCTTAAAATTTTGTGACTGATTAAATATCGTTAACAATCGTTGGATATCATTTATAGTTTACTTGAAATGTTTTTTATATATTTGCACTGGTGACTTTCACGACGTTTTAACATTTGTGTCTCAATTTTCTAAAAGTCAATCGGAAAGATGTTGTTATCTGTCAGAATTGTTTTTCGTTGCTGACTTCTGTTTTTTCTCGTCGTCCCTAGCATTGCCAATCTAATGACTTGATATTTAAATTTTGATGTTTTGAACTTCCAACTCGGTGTCGTAGGTAACGTAAGGGACTTTAACGGTCATTTCCAAATACAATGTGATTTTTGTGTGTGTATGTGTTATTTTTACAAATAATATTTTTAATATATAAATAACTTAAAATAAGCTGAGATTTTGACTCTCCCCTGTAACATGTCATTAACCGAGTTTTTTTTTTTTTAAAGAAAAGATTGATAATATAAATATCAATAATGTCGGAGCTCGAATGTTAATCGAAAATAATTCAAGTTCCGCATAAAACTCTATTAAAATCTAATCTCGGCGAATTCTGATGTAATATTAATTATAACGAATTTAACATATGCTGTTCACGTTGAAACATCCCACTACACTATATTGGTTAAACAAAACGAGCGATAGGTGCTAGATTCAATGGGCACGTTCGATGCTACAGACAGAAGCGTCAAGTGTAGCACAACACATGAATGAAACTGGGCATAATATTAAATTAGAAAACCTGAAATTGATTAAGAGCGTAACTTCGCCGAAAGGACTAGACGCATTTGAAACTATCTACATAAAAAGGAACACAAATCCGGTAAACAGAGAAAACGCGCCACCTTATTACTCTTGTCTTTTTGGTTTATTAGGGTAAAACGGTCCGGTTTAAGTAACGTGCTACATTGACAAAAGACTCTTTCGTCTTGTCCTGTAGGTTTTGGATGTCTTAGATTTAGAATGTATAGACGGAAGACACACAAATTTAACGGGAAGGTACTGTTGTCTTGAGTAGGTAAGCAACAGGCGTACGGGCGCACTTTCAAGGCCATTCGCGGCCGCGGATTTATTCGCGCTTGTAATCCGCGGCTAATTTTGCAGAATCGAAGTTTGATTAGCGGCTCGCGCTTTTAATCCGCGGGTAATTTCGCGGAATCGAAGTTTGATTAGCGGCTCGCGCTTTTAATCCGCGGGTAATTTCGCGGAATCGAAGCCAAAGGCACTTTTGATTAGCGGCTCACGCTTTTAATTCGCGGCCGCGAATGGCCTTGAAAGTGCGCCCGTACGTCTGTTGTTTACCTACTGCCTTGCTGCATTTTTTTATGAGAATGAACGGCTACATATCAGGCGATAACAGGGGACCTTCTCATTCCGTATGTTTCGTATGTTTAGTATTAAGCGGCCAAAGTGGTTTCTTGGAAATACATATATTTTTTGTTTCTTCGAGAGTAGGGATAGACAAGCATGGTGGAATTGGTATTTTTCTCTCACATTCATTCGGTAATCCGGTTGATAATGGGGCGCCAGGAGTCCTCGAAGCGGCTGTTCCGAAATAATTAATAATTTGTGTGGTGAGGAATTTGCCGATATTTAGTGTTGTTTCCAGTTTTTCCGTCCATGATTTAGCTCTCTGTTAATAAATTGCAATATAGTTTTGTATTCTTTTTAATTGAAACACAGAAACATGTTCATTTTAATTTTCTCGGTCCTCTAGTCTTGTTGAAAACCCATTCTCCATCTTCCTTATTTAATCCTTTACACTCTTCGCCTTTACATCCTTTTATCTTCTGTTTACAGGAATTCCATTCATCTTTATTGACGTGTGTTCATTTCTTTTTTCTAGTTCTTTTTTCAACTGTTTTTAATGCAGAATGAATTTCTTCTCATTATTCTCTTTCTTTGTTATTGTTTTGGTTTCTCGTAAGTTCTACAGCTAGTGTTCCAGATAACATGTAGCTTTCTTAAATGGAGCACACTATGTATTTTTTAAGAATTTTGTGCTCCTTCCAAAATCCAGTTAATGTACGCCACCTACTGCTACTTCAAATGATAGATCGACAGCTTTGCCAACCAATAGCTATGATATGTTTTCGAAATGCCACGGCAATCATTTTGGAAATGAAAAGAAATGTCATTTCATGACAGTTGTGTTCAGTATAGTCTAGCATTTCATCATGACGAGATATACGCTTCAAGTATCAAAGTAATCGATCTTTTGTCCAAACCAGTCGCTGGTTACGTGAAAATTTTGGAAGAAATGATCTTCCTACGATGCTTGCAATTCGTCGAATCGTGAAAAAGTTTGAAAATAAATTTACTCTACACGATAAAAAAACACCACAGCGATGACGAAATGTAAGAAATCTAGACAACATTGCTGTTGTAAGAACCAGTGTTGCAGTGGGTGCAAGTTTGTTGGTAAATCGTCGTTCTCAAGAAGTTGGACTCTCAAGGTTGTCAACTTGGCGAATTTTGAGGAAAAATGTGGGTTTACACCCTTACAAGGTTGTGCTGACTTAAGAACTGAAGCCACTTGACCATCATAAGTGTCGTTTGTTTAGCAATTGAAAATTATCCTGATATTTTTAAGAAAATCATTTTTTATCAGCTCATGTTTGGCTAAACGGTTATGTAAACAAGCAAAACTGCGGTTTTTGGAGTGAAAATAATCCACATGAGATTCTTGAGAAGCCCTCCTTTCAGAGAAAGTCACTGTCTGGTGTGGTTTATGGCATAGTGGCATCATCGCACCTTATTTTTCCCAAAATGAGGAAGGAAATGCGGTTACAGTGAACGGTGAAAGATATCGAACGATGATAACGGATTTTTTATGGTCCCAGTTGGAAGAAATGAATTTGGATGTCATGTTCTTTCAACAGGATAGTGCCACATGTCACACTTCTGGTGAAACCATTGATTTATTGAAAGAAAAGTTTCCTGAAACATTGATTTCTCTTGACGCGAAAGATCCAAGAAGAATTGGACAACTTCGACCAGATGCTGGATTATTTTTTATGGGGTTACGTTAAGTCATTGGTCTATGCGAACAAACCACAGACAGTAGAGGACTTGAAAACCAACATGGAGCACTGCATTCGTGAAATTAATGCGGATTTATTCCATAAAGTAACTGAAAATTGGGTTAATGGAATTCGCTCCTGCATTCGTAGTCGCGGAGGACATTTGAGTGATGTGTTGTTTAAAACATAAGTGCTATCGATGAAACTTTCAAATAAAAAAAAAATTTTGGATTAACTTTTTTTTTCTGTTTTATTTACATTTAAAAACATATCATTCTTATTGGGAAACCCTTTATATGGTCATAACGCGAAAAAAATGTGGTACCTAACTTCGATCGTATAACGGTGCATATATCAGGAAAGCGATATGTTCCCGTTAAGAATTGTCGATATAACGGCAGTAGAGCTGAATACGGCTAATAAGTCTCTGACAATTGAGTGACGTCACACCGATTGGTAACGTTTTTAAAAGGACAAATAAGTAGAGCAACGCAAACTGCGCTGAAAGCCAGTGGCTGACGAATAAAAGTTTACACAAAATAAACACGGCCGGGACAACTCGGTATAAGCGTCAGTATAACTGCGACTCGAAAGCCGATCTGTTCTGTATGCATCTACGCTGTCGTATACTATATCGTAGTTCTACGTTTGTTTTGAAAATGTTTCCTACGTCGCGAAAACGACCAAAGTTGGACACAATAAGAGAATTTATTGCAGAAATGCCTGATTTAAAGTGAGATGGCGCTAAAATTCAATGTGTAGTGTGTAAAATAGATTTAATGTGTTGGTCGAAAAGTGATTGTCTACGGCACGCAAATAGTGCAGGGCATGTTTCAAAAAAAAATTCCACACGAGATTATGACTAATTTAAATTTAATTTATGTGTTTATTGCATGTAATTTACTATTTCGTTTACTAAGGAAGAAAGCATACGTCTCGTTTTGGAATGAATATTCGGACTTTAAGTTACCAAGTGAGAAAGCATTACAGAGAGTTGTGCCGTCTGCTCGTGAGCATGTCGAGAAAAGAATTAAATCGGAGTTGCAAGATAAAAAACTGTGGTTATGTGTGGACGAAACAACAGATCGTAAAAAACATTCTGTGGTTAATGTAATGGTACGCACAATGGAACTACATCGACCGTCACCCTCAATTTTACTAGCTTCCAGACGAATACAACAATGCACTGCCGAAGTAATTTCAATGTTGGTGTTAAATACATTGGAAAAGTTTGAACTGTTGATGTTTATGAGTGATGGTGCCGCAAACATGCTCGCTGTAGGTCGATCTCTTAAAAAACATTGTGCTAACTTGTTGCATATTACATGTAAAATTCATACTCTCAGTCTCGCAGCAGATAGTATCAGAAAATGTTATCCCGAGGTAGACGCCCTAATAGCACATACAGTAGCTGTGTTTGTAAAATCTCCAAAACGTATTCGGGAATTTCATAGACTATGCCCCGGTATTCCTGAACCACCACAACCTATTCTTACTCGGTGGGGAACATGGTTAGAGGCTGCATTTTATTATCTTAAATATTTTGAGAATATAAAGAACGTGATTTTAGAATTCGACCCAAAGGAAGCTGCGGCTGTCAAGGTAAGCCGCTTGAAATTTCAGGATAGTCAAGTTAAAACAGATTTGGAAATTATTCAGAACAATTACGTGGGACTAGCGGATGCGATAGAAAAACTACAAAATTCTTCGGTGTCGTTAATGGAATCTTTGCAAATAGTGCAACTTGTTCACGCACAGCTATGCGCGATAGAAGACGCAAGAAATGTTTGTGTTTTAGAAAGGTTTGAAAGTGTTTTAGATAAAGACTCTGATTTTGGCACATTAAGACAAATTTGTGAAGGTGCGTCAACAGAACCGTTAAGTTATTTGAAAGATTATTTTACTTACGCAAATATAACGTCACTAGATGTAGAACGTTCGTTTTCGACATACAAAAACAGTTTTTCTTCACGCCGCACTCACTTTGCCGAAACAACTTTGGAAACATATCTAATGTTACAAATATTAAATAGACATTATCCACTTTGTGATTTCACGGAGGACTCTTAAAACGGTAAGTGTTTGAGCACGTATCACATTTAATTTATTTTGTGTAAACTATTATGCGTCCGCCACTGGCTTTCAGCGCAGTTGCGTTGCTCTACAAATAAATTTAAATTATAAGCAACCTTCATTTTTCTCTTAATTTTGAACGAAGATTTCCTAAAAATCGTCTCCTATACTTCGAAATAATAATTACACCAAACTTCTAGGGCAGATAAAATTGCATGCAACGTACCCATTCAGCGTAAAATTAAACGTAGACAAACAAAATATTCATAAGAGGTAAAGCGCTTTACCTTTAAGCAACTGATAAAGAATATGACATTTACTGAAATATGAAATTTTAACATTTTTCCTTATCTAGATACTTCGCAGAAGAGGTTGCAATATTCTGCATGATATTCGCAAGTTCATATTCCGATATTCTCTTATCAAATTCAGCTAGCGTCTCGTTTAACAATTTCCTTACCTTGAGTCGCAATATCAAACGTTCCGAAACATATTGCATAAAACAATAATAAAAATAACAAGTGGATTGTGCCGAAACCAATCACAAATTTTATATGAGGATCTTGCAGTAAAATACTTTTCACATATTACTGTTCATAAAAATAAGAGAGAGCAGCAAATTTATTCATTTTAGTGTAAATATTAACTTTTTTGAAAAGGTTTTAAAAGACCATGTTTCTCTTAATTAGATTAATGAGACGATTATATTCTTTAAACAAAAACTTAATGTTGGTAAAATATTAGTTCCTTCTGCTGGTATACCATTTGCGGTTCTTGCGCATCATCAAATTCATTTTTCTTTTCAAATTAGTGTCTGTTTCGTTTGCATTCCTTTTAAGTTCCGATTATAATGATGACACACGTAGGTGCTATTTGGCGTGATATTTGGAAAAAGGAATTTCCTATTTTAAAAGCGTGTTAAGGCTTCTTAAGATTTTAGTTTTATTTTTATGCCAATAAATCCGTTCCTTCATTTGTTTTATTTTGTAAACTGGTCGTTATATTGTTTTGTTTTGTAAATTTAATATTTCATTTGTACTACTTGTAAATTCACTATTTCATTTGTCTTATTTCTAATTTAGAACATTGTATGTGTACGTATTGTTAAAGATTGTTAAAATTGGTTAAGCCTAACAGGAGTAACCAACATTTAAATAAAAAAGTAATTGACGTCTTCCCACCACTTTACTTTAGAAGATACGACAAAATATGTTGAATAAAAAAGAAAGAGAATTGGATTGGGAATGAAATGCATATATTTTCGATAAGTCTTAATTAGACAAAACACGATGAAAACTTTAATTGTATACTAAGTCGTGACCGTTACGCCGTCTTCTGGTCATCTTACAAACTTTAAAATCATTTCCAGTGTTTTCTTTTGGCCACGTTTATTAAAAAAGATTTTACCCGAAACTTCTGTGATTACTAGTTTCTGAGATATAGCTTCTGATCATAGTACGCTCACTCTCACATTATTATAAAGAAATGTCCTAAGTTCTTTTTTAAAAACTTTTATATTTTCTAAATCTTTAATAGAAGCAGGCAGCGAATTAAATATTTTGATCTCCATACACACTGGAGATCTCTCATACGTCACCAATTCATGTTTTGGTACGGATAAACTATCTTTGTTCCTAGTATCGTACATATGAAAATTAGCGTTCCTAGTAAATAAACTTAAGTTAGTTTTAACATACACCGCAATCTCTAGTATATAAATAGCAGTCACGTTAAGAAGATGCATAGAAGAGAAGTAGGAGCGGCATGAAGTACACTTAGATACACCAGCCATATTTCTAATAGCCAATTTTTGTATTCGCAACACCTTTCCAACGTGACACCCCATGGTCCAGATCTCACAAGGTTCTATTGAGAAATTAGGCGACCTGTTCCGTGTTCAAAAAACATATCGTCAGGGCAGCTACAAGGATATCCAATAAAAGTAAAAATTACAATAATGGAAAAAGGCCTAAAGTTAATAATTAAATTAAAATTAGGGAGCAAGTGAATGAATTAATGAAAAAGTTTTTTTTTATATGTTGCAGTATAATTAAATTATTTCTTTAATAATGCGACTAAATAGGAATTATTTTTATGTAGTTTAATAATCAATGAATTAATATTTAAGTTTATTCACCCCTTTTTTATTATTATTTATTATATATTAAAAAAAAACTATAGTTAGTACACGTGGTAAATAGTAATGAAAAGAAAAAAAAATGTATGAACCGGTATCTTTTGAAAATATTTATGAAACGTTGTACGTTAAAGGTTATATAATTGTATGGGTAAGGATGGCATCTGTATTCCGGTTTCTACTACTATTTTCTAGAACGGAATTACTATATCTCTTGGCAGTAGGTACCCCTAGGAAATACTTCAGTGCTGTTTTTGAAGATTAGTGGCATAAACTGAGAGATGAACACCAATGCGGGCAGGAGCAAAAAGCGTTAGCGCTTTTCTCTTCTCATTATCTCAGCTATTGTTTCTAGATACTTTTTTCATGTGTACTTCTACATTAAGTTTACTTCTGTTTGAACATTATTCTGTGGATGACTTCTACCTTAGCCTTTTTAAAATCACAAGCAATAAGAATAATTTACTGCATTACGTACGGATATGTTGTACTGTTTCAAACAAGGTAACTGCATGAAACCAGAATTGAAGCTTTGTCCTTAACCGTCTATTTACATCATCACTAGCCGCCACTGCTGTTGGCTCTGACTAGTTTGCAATTTTGCATGAAAGAACACCTGCGCCTGACTGTAGCAGAGCCAGACCGTACATTCGAATCCTAACAAGATCTATGGCAACGATAATCCCGGGCGAACGGTAACACTACTAGTCTTCGTTCCATTTTCTTCACGTCGTAAATATTCATTTTCAATGTAACATTTTTCTACAAACAGATACAGAATAAATTTTATTTTACCTGTATAAAAATTTCGCAAATTAGATCACTCGAAAAGAAGTCGTCAAGTCCGGTACTAAATGGTACTCGCTAATGTCATACCGTCGGAAGACAGATCGCGAACTCACATGGCATATTACAGTCTGTAATACCGTATTTTTAAAGCAAGAGAATTTTGTACTAGCAGTACATATTTCCGGGCTGGTGAGACCACCACTCATCAGACGACCATTGCAGACCCAACATTGTCTTGAAGATGTCAACTGCAGCGTTTGGCGAAACGTCGACCTCGACAAATCAAAGACCAAGGCCTACCAGCCCGGAAATATGTACTGCTAGTACAAATTCAGACACCGGCCGTGAAAGCCTACAGTTATTTTTAGAAGGGAAATTTGGTTGATTGAAAATTAATTCAAAAAGAAAAATAATATTGCACATTCGAAATGTGTATCGTAATTCGCTGTAGTATTTGACAAATGCTATCGAAAATAAAGGAGTTGAGAAACGCCACGACATACCGCCTGTTTAGTTTAAATCACCGTTGAGTGAAGACATTTAACTAAGTGTTTCATTTTCCAAGCAAATTTAAGCGTTGTAGAGTGAGTTAATGTCAAACTTTGGAGTTAGTTCTTATTCTTTCAATTTAATTTTTCTAAAACGTTATTTACAACTTTAAAACTGCCAAAAGGCTATCTAGGGAACACTCCTGTCTCTAACGACCGTGAGAATCAATGTATTTATTTACAAAACAAATTTCTAATATTTATAACATTACAACATGTATAGAAGTCGCATTGTTTGTAAAATAGTGACAGGAACAGAAAGAAAACAGCTTTATAAAACGTTCCAAAATATAATACTGAGATATCAGCGCTTTTTTGGTTTGATGTCTTTTGGTATCGTCGTACTGGATAGATGCCTTTTACTAAGCATTAATCTCGCGAAACATCAAATTTTCCCATTCCCACCAGTCGAACACGGGAGCGATCCGGTTTCCACCTCCTATCTGAGAAGCGGATCTAAACGAGCAGCCGGCTGATGTAGACTGGCAACGTTCGTTCATTAATAGTGCATAAAAACACAATGCCGTGCGTAATCTTCGAATAAAGGCTTTAAAAATGAAAGCTTCCTTGTAAAGGAGCTGAATAGGTTATAAATAGAACGAACTTATCTGATAGAAAATTGGATTTGATACGGGGGGATTATTTGCAGTCGGCGGAACGGCAGTCTGGTGTGCGATGCGGTGGATGCCGAATAGGTGTAGGACGTCGTATGGTGGTGGAGGGGAGTGATCCCTAAACATGGTATGAGAAATGCAGAACGTGCAAGAAACGAATAGGACGTATATATGGTTGAATCCCGAAGCCGCGCCGGATGCTATAATGAAGCCCTTATTGATTTCGCTCTAATCCTATCACTCGAATAGATATTCTTATTATCCGTATATTGGCGGTTGCTGCATCTTTCGGTCTGCTCCTTTATGGCAACCTTATGTACATATTGATTTATAACAGGTGCAAAAGACTTTGACATCTTGTTCAGGAAATCATTTAAACCAAAAAATGTTACTTCCTCTGTTCCTGTTACTTCCTCTTTTCCAAAATAAGTGAGCCATTTTCGTTTTCTTCTAAAATAAGTAGATCATTTTCGATTTTTATATTTTCAAAATTTTCAAAAATAAGTCAGTCATTTAGAAAAAAAAAATATTCCAACATTTCTTTAACTTATAAATTGTACCTAATACTAAATACAAATACTAAGTTACAAAATCTTAATATAAACGAATAGTAGGCAAGCGATTCTCCCTACGAAGCTTTGCCTTGCTAATATGTTTAAGCTTGCAATTATTGTTTTCGTCGCAATCTATTATCGATTTCATATCTGTTTGTAAACTTATGAACACGTTACCTAATATATGTATGTCTAGTCTTCGCTTTGAAAGATTCTTCGACAATCTTTATTAAGTCATCCATATTGCGCGGTGAACGCTGGTGTTGTAAGGATTGAATCGACGCAAAGAAGCAAAGAAGTCAAAATCGAGCACATTCAAATAAGGACTATTAACCGGTTGAAAAGTAAACGAAGTGTTCCAACCGTTCCTCCTACCCTCCGTTCTTACTTGCTCATCTTCAATATTGCAATGTGGCCCTGCATTATCATGCTGCATTATTATATTTCTAATGGAGCTCCTTGGCCACTTTTCTTTAATTGCTGCTATCAATTTATCTATCAAGATGCGTTTGTGAACATCTTTACAAGTATCAATAGGTTTGGTAACCATTGCACTTCTAGGTCGATTTTTGTATTTCGCGGGCCTGCTTCTTGTACAGGGTGGGGTAATACTTTCGTTATGATTTCAAGGAGGGCTAGTGTCGAGAAGGGTGGTCCGCGAAGAGTGGGGAAGGAAGCGTTTGCCTCGAGGGAACCTAAAGTTAGTCGGTAGAGAAAATGTCGTGGCCGGGTGAACAACGTGCGTTTATTATTGAAGCTGTTCTAACAAACGGGAATTTAGTGGTGAACGTGCAACGTGCATTTCGAACAAACTTTAATTCAGCCCCCTAGCACCCGTTCTTTCAAGACTAATCTTGATGTGGATTCGAAATTTTAGAGCCACAAGTTCCGCAACTCAAGGTCAGGGGGGTGGTCGACCACGCAGTGCTCGTACCCCTGAAAATGTTGCGAGAGTAAGACGTGCCATCTCCCGATCTCCACGGACGTTAGCCCGCAAGCACGCTGTTGCATTGGGCATGTCAAGTCGCTCAGCATGCCGTAATTTGCACGAACAGCTTCATTTTAACCCATACACCCATACTCCATTTCCACCTCTGCGGCACTGTAAATTGCCAAAACTTTCGGTATTGGAGTGACGAAAACCCAAGGGAGTTGTACGGAAGGCCACTACTCTGTCCTAAGGTAACCACATGGTGTGCCATAAGCAGTCATAGAATCCTTGGTCCCAATTTTTTTGAAGAGGGAGAAATGACTGCATAGTCACATCTGGCCGGTACATTGACAGAACTTTTTGAGACCAAACCTGAATGATCTTCACCTTGCCAATGTTTGGTTCCAACAAGACGGAGCGACAGCTTACACAGCCTAGCGAACGATGGAGGTTTTGAGGCAGATGTTTCCTGGGAAGCTCATTTCAATGACGGGTGACGTCCAATGGTCGACTCGATCGCCAGATCTAAGCCCTTGTGATTTCTTCCTCTGGGGCTGAAGTCTACAAACACAGACCCAGAACTTTGATGGCGTTGAAGGCGGCCATTCGCCAAGAAATCCAGCTCATACGGATCGACGTCTTACAACGGTTAACGGAAAACTACTTATAGTTCAGAATTGCATTGACATCGTCATGTTTTGTTCAAAATCTCTTAATGTTAAACTTTAAGGTTCATAGAATAAGTGGATATCAACAAATTTATTTTACGTTACATTCGTTTATTTTGGCCTCCCTGAAATCATAACGGAAGTATTGCCCCACCCTGTACTATAAACGGTCGTATTCTAGTTTTACTATTAAAGCGCTGGTTACGGTAAAGATCATACAGCGGTCGGGCAACAACTGCTAAAAGCATCACTTTGGTCATGTTTCGCTTACTTTAAACTTGAGGGCATAGTTCAACTTCATTAGGCAGGAGATAGGTTTTCTGGTTCATTTTAGTGATATAAAACCGCTTTTCATCAATGTGGATGTAATTCCTTAAATCCTTAAATTCGACATTCTCTTTTACAAAGGACAGACAATCCAAACGCGCTACTTTATTGTCCTCCTTTAAAAGCGGTTTCAAGGAACTGGAATGCCTCTTAATTTCGCAATTTTTTAGCAACCTTCATAGCGAGGTAGGCGGAATTTCAACTGCACATGATAATAACCGTGTCCCTCTTCTTTTGTAACCAACTAACCGCATGTTGGCAATATTTTCTGTTCTGTTAATTTTTTTCCGACCACACTTTTCTTGTTTTTTAGAATTAACATTCATAGGCTTATTTTCATCAAAACGACGAACAGAATCCTTACCTTGTTTCCAGATTCTTTTTATAGTGGCTTTTGATGTTCTGAATTTTTCAATTGTCACAATTACTGCTCCCCTCTTCAACTGTCTACTTGTTTGATTTTTGAAAAAAAGTGAACTATGACCGTTCGCTTTCGTTTGTTAAATTCGGTTTTCTCATCGTTTTAACACTTTCGATGTTAGAACAATTTAATTTAAATATTCGACTTTTAATTGCTGCTTGTGACAACTTAAACTGTCAAATATTTTGAAGGTTATGGCACATATGATTATGAATTTGGTGTAAAAATTTGTGAAAACGCATTTATGAAAACGCAAATGGTTCACTTATTATGAAACAAAGGAAGTATATAAACATAGTATTTTTTCTATTTACAGAGCTACAACAGATTTAAATTTTATTGATTTAGAAATGATTAATATTGCATGCATTCAAACTATGTCATTTAGTAGTCTGTATTTAAAAGCTGAACAAAATAATTTGACAAAGATGAAGTTGACAGTTCTCAAAATGAATAAGTTTGGTGCAGTTTTTAGTTTAGATTAGTTAAGGTAGTAGTCCATGTTTAAAAGCCGAACAACATAATTTGCGAAAAAAATAATTTGACGGTTTTCAAAATGAATGAGTTTAGTGCAGCAAATATGCAGATATTGTTTATGTGCATGGGTACTGTGATGGTAGGCATTTACAGAGTATCGCCAAAGATTTCCAGATAGATGACAACCTTCTGACAGAGTCTTCGGTCGTAACTTCAACAACTCAGAGAAACTGGTTCACTTGTTGTTCCACGTAATAATCGAGGTAATCACGCTAGAGAAAATAATGTAAACAGCGAAGAAAATGTAGTTGATGCAATGTTGGACAACCTCACCCTGAGCACTAGACGTATTGCAGTGCAGTTTTGCCTTTCTTAAAACTTTGTATGGCGAACATTACATCGTGAACAGTTGCACTCCTATTACATCCAATGCGTCCAAGCAGTACAACTGGAAGATTACGGACGTGTAGAGTTCTGTACTTGGTTACTTCATAAATTGCCGAAGATCCGATATTCTTAACTAGAATATTATGGACAGATGGGGGCCAATTTACTAGAGATGGTATTAATAACACTTACAGTTACCATTTATAGAACCTTGAAAATCCACATGCTGTTAGACTATATCGTTTTAGGGTTAATACTTGGGCTGGTAGCTTTAACGGGGAGCTGCTTGAATTAAAAGTTTTACCACGCAGGATAAATGCAGAACACTAACTTTTCTAGATGAAACACATTTTGTGTGGTATCAACACGATAGCGCTCCAACTCATGTAATTCAATGATGGAATATACATTTTCCAGAACGATGGATTCATCACAGAGGTTTTATTGCTTGGCCCCTTGGATTTTTCTCCTTGGGGTTTGTAACGTCCTGTATACTTACAGAGGCAAGGTATTAGCATGGGATACCTAACGCCTTATTGAAGTTTGCTTCCCCCATAAATTTATTGATCAGCAGTTGCAAACACGTAAGCTATTTTGTTTTCAAGATCACGATCGAATTCGGAAAACCTTTTACGAATACTTTATAATTCGAGAAGAGTGCGCATATAAAGTTCAGAAAACTTTGAAATATTAAATCGCGAGTGTTCTAGAAAGATCGGCAAGAGGGTGAGAGCTTACGACGTCTAACCTATCCAAGTAAGAATTTATGTATTTCCTAGATATTTTCCAATTTTACCACTTTACAGTGCGGGAATCTGGTGGCAAGAATATGCATAATACAAAACAAGCTGCCAAATAGACGCTAGTGAATGTTTTGTCAACATGTACATTTATACATGGTTATGCCCGCTTTTGGGGGAAAAATAGGTACGCACACATGCAGTTGCTTCAAAACGTATGACAATCCAAATCTTAAATAAATAGTAGTCTCTAAAACTGAGTATATCTACTGAAATGTTTTAAAACAGGGATATCATTCAAAAAAATGGGACCTTTGGGAATTAGTTAAATAATTAGATTAAGTGGGGGTTTGGAAGTATTCTTACACACTCTTTCGGCAATTTTAAACGGATTTTTATTTTACTAAATGGAAATTAACGAAAAATTAAATGCAATGTTTTAAAGCAGGGATATCATTCAAAAAAATGGGATTTTTGTGCATTAGTTAAATAATTAGATTAACTGGGGGTTTGGAAGTATTCTTACACACTCTTTCGGCAATTTTAATTGGCGTCCCTTCACTCCATTATTTTAATCGTGATGGCGATTGTTTTGTCCTCGGAAATTTTTTATAATACCGTCCAAATATAATCTGATGTTAAATTTCCAATAAATCTATTTATTAATCTGGCATAATGTAATGAATGCGGTGATGCGACTGGATGACTCAATTCATGCTATTCTGTGATACAGAATAGCATCGACAACCAAACAATACTAAAACTCACTGACGTTCTAGACAGAAACATTACAATAGATATTTAATCTATTTAATTATGCTCGAAATGCCTCTGAATTTACACTGTTGTTTATTGTAGGAAGATATTCCATTGATTTTTATGATTTACGAAGTGGATAAATTGTACAGAAGAGGGGTTTCGTCCCCATTACCCCACATTTTTCGTTGTCTGGATCTAATTACATTATTTAATATCCCCACTCCGAAGATCGGAGCCTCGGAGAGGAATAGAGGTTTTTGAAAATTAACTAATATCCGCCAGAGGGAATTTCACATTAACCGAGTGGCCATATTGTATACATTATACGTGCGGGAATGACAGCTACGTTTGACGATGTAAATATACACCACTACATTACATACTACAGGGTGGGAGAATATTTCCGTTACGATTTCAGGGATGCCAAAACAAACGAAAGTAAGATAAAATGAAAAATTTAGTGATATCCACTTATTCTATGAACCTTAAAGTTTAACATTAAGAGGTTTTGAACAAAACATCGGATAAATGACGACCACAATTGTCAATGCAATTCTGAAGTTTAAGTCGGTAGTTTTCCGTCACCCGTTGTAAGACGTTGATCCGTATGAGCTGGATTTCTTGGCGAATGGCCGCCTTCAATGCCATCAAAATGCGGGGTCTGTACTTGTAGACTTCAACCTTGAGATAACCTCAAAGGAAGAAGCCACAAAGGGTTAGATCTGGTTATCTAGTCGGCCATTGAACGTCACCTGTCATTGAAATGAGCTTCCCAGGAAACATCTGCCTCAAAACCTCCATCGATCGCTGGGGTGTGTGAGCTGTCGCTCCGTCTTGTTGGAACCAAACATTGGCAAGGGGAAAATCATACGGGTTTGGTTCCAAAAAGTTCTGTAACATGTCAATGTACCGACCAGATGTGACTGTGACCGTCATTTCTCCCTCCTCAAAAGAATGGGACCAATGATTCCATGATTGCTTATGGCACACCATGTGGTTACCTTAGGACTGTGTAGTGGCCTTTGGTGCAACTTCCTTGGGTTTGCGTTACTCCAATACCGAAAGTTTTGGCAATTTACAGTGCCACAGAGGTGGAAATGAGCCGCGTCGCTGAACACGACAATATCGGCAGTGCCGACAAATGTTTACACGGTTTTCGAGGTCCCTCGGTAACAGTTCCTGCATGATCACCATCTTGTATGGATGAAAATGAAGCTGTTCGTGCAAACTACGGCGTACTGAGTGACTTAACATGTCCAGTGCAACAGCGTGCTTGCGGGCTGACGTCCGTGGAGATCGGAGGATGGCACGTCTTACTCTCGCAACATTTTCAGGGGTACGAGCACTGCGTGGTCGACCACCCCCCTGACCTTGAGTTGCGGAACTTGTGGCTCTAAAATTTCGAATCCACTTCAAGATTGTAGGTCTTGAAGGAACGGAAGCCAGGAGGGCTGAATTAAAGTTTGTTCGAAATGCACATTGCGTGTTCACCACTGAATTCCCATTTTTTAAAAAAACTTCAATAATAAACGCACGTTGTTCATCCGACCACGACATCTTTTCTACGATTCCAAGGTTTCCTTCCCCATTCTACGCGGACCACTCTTCTCGACGCTAGCCCTCCTTGAAATCATAACGGAAGTATTGCCCCACCCTGTACATCGCAATGGAAAATGTTTTGCGTGTACTCAGAAGAAATCCTTCATCACAAAGAGAAAATAGGGTTTGAGAAAACAAAATTCCACACCTTATCCCTTGCAATGTTCAGTATAGCAACTGTCAAGGTAAGTGAAAAATACTAAATGTAGTTAATGAAAATGTATGCCATCAGCTATCGACCATACAGAGACATATTTCGCCGTCTACGGCTCATTAGTGTGTCTATATGGAAGATGGCGATACTTCATATATTTGTCGTATACAGGGTGAGTCGGGAGTAACGGACCACACTTCAGGAATGTATTGTACACGTAGAAATAATGTAAACAAACTCATATGTTTTTATTCGATGTTCATTTGTTTTTAAGTTATAGCGTAATCAAAAAATTTTAACTAGCGTTCTTGTAAATGGTCCAAATTTTCGCTTGATTTCCCATTAACACATCTTAAATAAAATAAAAATATCCTTGCATTGACTGCCCATGCTATAACTTGAGAATAAATGAAAATTGAATAAGAACATATGAGTTTTTTATATTGTTTTCGCGTGTACAATACATTCCCGGAGTTTTGCCCTGGAGTTGGTGCTCAACATCTAAACGCTGAATATATTGAAATATCTTTCTCAGGGGATTTTGGGAAAATTGTTAAATTTTCTAATTTTAAACTAAATTAACGATTCTTAGTGAGTTCGGGAGTATCCCTGGATACCCTTTCGGCAATTTTATAACGAATTTCCAAATTAATAAAACGAAATTAACGAATTTTAAAATTATACATGTAACTAACCTTGGAATTTGAACGATGCCAATGTTATATAAACTCTCTGTTTATATAACCTCTACAGGAAACTGCCTGTTCTGGAAATTTAACCCTTTTCTCTTCAAATAAAGACTTTGATTTCACAATCGAGCGCTTTAAATGGGGATCGGAGTTAAGAAACTTTGATTCAACCAAGGCCGAATAAAGATTGATGAAAAATTATGGCGTCGCTCATCTTTCTTTTAGTTTAAATCGCGAAAGACCGGCGATTGTTTTATTCCACAGCCAATTTTGATAATTTAACCCAAATAGAAACTTTTACGATGAATTTCGATCAAATGAGATTATTTCTGCAAATAGCATACGAGAATGAATGTAGTGACGCAACTAGGAGGTTGTATTTCGATGATTCTATGATACAAAGTGTTACTGACAAACTTTAAACGTGAAAATTCTTCAATAATTTACTTAAACCCTTCAGATAATGATTTAGTTGATGAAATATTGTTTAAAATACCTTTCAATTTACGCTGTTGTTTATTTTAGACGATTTCTACATGAATTTGGACGAATTACGTGATTAGGAAAATTAACTGACGAGTAGATTTGTCCATGCTACCGCACACTCGTCGTTATTTGGATTTATATTTTTAATATAATGTCCTCGCTCCACAGCCAGTTTGGTGGAGGGGAGATCGTGACTGGGAAATTTCCATTTTTCCTCGCAAGAGGGATATTTAGTTACCAACGAGTGGCTAACCTGACATTTAGTCGTTCAAAGGTGACAGCTGAGGTTGTAGTTGTCGTACATACAACGTTGAACATAACAATATCTATAATCGATTCTTTTAGCATAGAAATTTACCGGAAGCGAAAACATCTCCATCATCTATCCTGTACAAGCGCTTCCGACATATCGTTTGATCAGCTATTGTCTATGTAGGCATGCAAATTGTTGCCGCAGTATAATCAATTACATTTAAAATTTATATGGGTCTCACTGCACGTTTCAAATTCGTAATTGCATTTATTAGCGAATTAATTATATTGAATTGTTTTGCGAATATTTAATTTATAGCAATTTAATGCATATTCATTGTTTAATTTTCAATGCGCACTGTTAATTATTTGTTCAATATGACCGCCGTATTTTAATGCGAGTTCGGGAATAATTTCGATTCCGTCAATTGCCCCTAATTTACGACACACTGTTCGATATTATAGGAATGAGCGTTGAAGTGGGCTCAAAAATGGCGTTACGCGTATATACCGGATTATTTAAAAGTTTCCAAAAATGAAGTAGATTAACACATTTTAAACAAGAAAGAATTAGCACTTTAGATGTTTACATTATTATCAAATTCAAAATGGCGAGTAGGTACAAAAAAAGAGGCAAATATTTTAATATATAATTTAAGAGTAATTTTACTTTACTATACGATATTTCCAAATTATTCCGCATGTTTACCTAGCAATTACGTGGAGTTGGTAGGCTGGAGTATGACATATTTGTAGAAACGCTTTATGGCAGTGGTCGCCAACCCGTCGATCGCGAGCTACCGGTAGCTCACGTAGGCAATTCTGGTAGCTCACAACATATTTTAAAAATACAAAGGTGTAAAAATCATAGAAGCTTTCGTAAATTTCGCAAATTCTCATGATAAACACAAGCCGCGGCAACACTGCGGTGAGCGATCTGCCGCCGACGTCACCTCGCTAGAATCGTCTAGAACCGATCAGCGTGCTAGTGTTCGAGAACGATCTGGGTTGCTTTGAAGGGTATATATACGCAACGCGCGGCGACATTGCGCTCAGTTGAAAACTGAACGGCATAATCAACGTCCAGTGGTTGGGTTGCAGTTGGCTTGCAATTAAAAATATTATGCCAAGCAGTAGTAAGAAGGTATTCAAGTAGTAAGAAGGTCTTCAAGTACATACCATTTCCATTCGGAATGGGAAGAACAATACTTCTTTAGAGAAGCTAAAGGTAAAAATGTATGTTTGTTATGTAATACTTCTGTCTCCGTTGCTAAAAAAGGAAATATTGAGAGGCATCATAAAACTGTACATTCGAATTTTGAAAAATCATTCCCATTACATTCTGCCACCAGAAAGGAAAAAATGAAACAATTAAAAAAACAGTTAATTGGACAACAGTCAATATTTTTAAAAACAGTCGACAAAAATAAGGCTGCAATTGAAGCATGATACCGTGTGTCCCAAATAATTGCTCCAAAGAAGAAACCTTATGAAGACGGGTAAATGATAAAACAGGCGCTTTTAGAAGCTGCAGATTCGTTATTTGCCAACTTTAGAAATAAAGACGAGATAGTGTCTGCTATAAAATCTATGCAACTTTCTGCCAATGCAGTGACGAGACGAGTAGAAGTAATGAGCAATGATATTTTTTTACAGTTAAGAGGTGAATTAGATAACTGTGTTTATTCTTCACTGCAACTGGATGTATCAACAGATGTGGTTGACACCTCTCAGATGGCCGTATTCGTCAGGATGGTTTTCAGTGATTCTACGGTTAAAGAAGATCTTTTGAAGTTCATTCCCCTGGAAGGACATACTATTGGGCTGGAGTTGTTTTCTCATTTCAAAAATTTTATTTCTTCTGTGAAAATTCCAATATCGAAAATGGTAGGCTTGACAACCGATGGCGCTCTAGCTATGGTGGGTTGAGATAAGGGTCTGGTGGCGTTATGTGGTAAAGGTGAAAGTTTTCCGCAATTTCTCTGTTACCACTGCATTATCCGTCAGCAAGCATTCATTATGTGGAAATTTTCTAAAACTAAACAACATTATGAAGTTGGTAGTAAAAATTGTGAACAAAATTAGAGCTCCAGCGTTACAAAAAAACCTTGGCCGATGAAATTGATTGTTAATACGGGGAGCTGCTTCTTCACTCTGAAGTCCGATGGTTAAGCAGAGGACGAGTGCTGAAACGTTTTAATGATGTCCTATCTGCCATGCTTCAATTTTTCATACAACGCGAGGAACCGATTCCGGAACTGGAAAATTCAATCTGGCTTAGAGATTTTGGTTTTCTTGTGCACATTACAGACAAATTAAATGAACTTAATTTGCAGCTTCAGGGAAGAGACAAAGAACTAGTGGAAATGATTTCTGATATACAAGCATTTACCAAAAACCTTGAGTTTTGGGAATAAAACCTAATCAACCGCGATACCAAGCATCTTCCTATTATTTTAAAAAAGATATCTGAAAATTAAAATATTTTAATTTCCGACACCTGTACATTGTTGCAGAATCTCAGCTCTTCGGTGTCCTGCTTTTTGAAATCGTAACCAGTCTTCGTTGGAAATCAGGTATCTTGGTCCTTGGGCCTTGCTCCTTGGATTCTAATTTCAAATAATGTGTCGAAAACTCTTTATTGACGATATACAGCAGTTTTATTTTAGAAAAGTTTCATGTTTATTCAGGTTTCTAATAAAAGTATGGAAGAATTTGGAAACATTTCTGTGTGTCGAAAAACTTGTTTATCTGTCTCTGATTTGTTATTTTGTTCAGAGCCCCAGTTGTTTTTTTTTTAATAAAACTTTTCAATTACCATTCCAAATACCATCCGCTTCCTTGGTTACATAGTATAATTTTGTAGTTACAGCAGTGCAATAAAATGTGATTACCATGTAAACGATGTATTCAAATCCATAAATTGTATACGTTTCGCAATTTGCCTATCCAAATGCAGTACAGTTAAATAACTTGTTTTGCACCTAAGAATAGAAAGAACAAGACAGAAGAAGTACACACAAAACCCGACAACAGAAACAATAAGACAATACAACAAAATAGAACCAGATATAAAAAACAAAAACTACACCAACTTAAAAAAAACCATAAAACAAAGGATTTTAAAAAACAACATCTAAATATAAAACACGAACGCGAACATAAGAAGGAAAAAAACCAACCAAGAAGAGCGACATAGAAAAATCAACCGAACAGTCCTCGATACCAATAACCCGAGACGAACAACAACCCACTCTCGAGGCGAAGACAGAGGGCACAGCAATATTATATGTAAAAAAGAATACATATGTAAAAATACGTATATTATATAGACATATATTTCAAAAAATAAAATCTATTTCAAATCAAAAAAGAAATATAATTTACATTTTCCGTTGGTAAAATTAGTGTATCTGGTGTACGCTAATGATTATACCCTTTTTTTTTAACGAAATTATCACAAGTTTTAATGTGTAAAGCAGAGAAAAAATAACGAACTAGGGGAATTTTGAGGGAAGAGGGCAACAACACTGCGTCGCCTCGTTAAAATATAGAATTAAAAACTGTTCAAACTGTTACTTCAACACACTTTCAACCAGGAGAACAATATCATAATGCAGATGTTGACCCGCGTAGGTAGCTGGTTCTCAGAAGAACCTGGAATAGCTCGACGTTTCAATGAAGTCTCTTTCATCTTTTTCTGGAGCGAGTCGTGACAGACACACTTCGTCCGAAAACTATTAGACACGTATTTTGTTGAGTTGCTTTTTTCGGTTTAAGGGTGTGTAATTGACGCTCAAAGTTAGCCCTCGAAAACACATTTTTTGCTATGTCTCAGGAACAAGACACGATATTAATTTAGAAAAGGGATTGTTCCCTATTACTAGCACTACATTTTAGATAGAAACTGATTCTATATTTTCATTTAGTTGCCAAAGTAATAATAATAATTAATTCATATTTAAACACAATAATGTTAACACACTTACACGATTTTAAAAAAAATCGATATTTACTACTTCAACGAATTCATATGATCCTTTTTATTTAAAGAGCATAATTCAAAATTTAAATTTAAAATATCCATGCGGGGCGAATATTATTGATCCGGCATGTGTAATACTCGACAATTATATTTATCTATAAAGATAACAATATTGCCATACGAACTTCACGTTAATAATTATATATTATCCAACATGTACATATTGATATTGCAAATGAACGTATAAAAGGCTATTCCCAGTCCATTCCCACACATTTTAAACAAATTGCAATGCTATGTTCCCAATAATTGCCAGCAATTTTGTATGCTAATACGTTGCATGTGTACCAATGCCCAATGTATTAGGTAGTCGTTTTAAAAATAAAATGATTGCTTTACGAACGATTGAAATATATTCCAGTATGTATAAAAGCTTTAGTAACAACAATACAAGCAAAACGTTATTAAAAGGAACTAATTGTGTTCTAAAAGTATTATTTTTTAATATTCTTATTAGAGGGAATAAAATAGAAATTCCTAGGATTAAATGCAATATATAAAACTACAGCTATCAACTATTTATTTTTGAAAATCGTACATTGCAAAATAATGAGTAATTTAGTTTCGTAAATAGTAGTTCAACAGTTTTAATATCCTGGGACTTTCTTCTTATGTCGTAGCCAATATTGTCAAATGAATTATATCTAGAGTTGCTTACTAGCGCCAACGGGCAGTGGCGGAGGTTCGATACAACCCTCAGTATCACTGCAAGTCTCAATCAGATCTGTTGTGTATACATGTACGCTGCCGTAAATACTATTTCGTAGTTCTACGTTTGTTTTAAAAATGTTGTCTACGTCGCGAAAATGATCAATCTTGGACAAAGTTACAGAATTTATAGCAGAAATCCCCGACCTAAATTATGATAGCGTTAAAATTCAATGTGTAGTTTGTAATATCCCTTTAATGTGTTGGTCCAAAAGGGATTGTCTACGTCACGTAAATAATATAGAGCATTCTTAAAAAAAAATTGCACACGACATTATGACAAATTTAAATTTATTTTATGTGTTACCTTTATTGCATGTAATCTACCGTTTAATTTACTAGACAAGGAAGCATATGTCTTCTTTTGGAATAAATATTCGGACTGCAAATTACCAAGTCGGGCATCGTTACAAAGAATTGTGCCATCTGCTCGTGAACATGTTGAAAAAAGAATTAAATCAGAGTTGAAAGATAAAAAACTGTTGTTATGTGTGGACGAAACAACAGATCGTAAAAAACATACTGTGATTAATGTAATGATACGTACAATGGAACCACATCAATCGTCACCTTTAATTCTATTGGCTTGCAGACGAGTACAACAATGTACTGCCGAAGTAATTTCAAAGTTAGTGTTAAATACATTGGAAAAGTTTGAACTTTCAACAAACCAATTGTTGATGTTTATGAGTGATGGTGCCGCAAACATGCTTTCTGTAGGCCGGTCTCTTAAAAAACATCGTGCTAACTTGTTACGTGTAAAATTCATGCTTTCAATCATGTGGCAGCTAGTATTAGAAAATTTTATCCTGAGGTAGACGCTTTAATAGCGTATACAAAAGCAGCGTTTGTCAAATCCCCAAAACGTATTCGCAAATTTCACAGACTGTGCCCCCATATGCCTGAGCCACCAGAATCTATTCTTACACATTGGGGAACATGGTTACAGGCTGTGTTTTATTATCATAAATATTGTGAGAATATTAAGAACGTGGTTTTTACAATTCGATCCAAAGGAAGCTGTGACTATCAAAGAAAGCCAGTCGAAATTTTAAGATAGTCAGGTTAAAACGGATTGAAAAACTATTCAGAACAATTACTTCGGACTAGTGGAGGTAATAGAAAAATTACAAAATCCTCCGGTGTCGTTAGTGAAACTTCTGCAAATAGTGCAACATGTTCACGCACAGCTATGCGCGGTAGAAGACGCAAAAAATGTTTGTGTTCTAGAGAGGTTTGAAAGTGTTTAAGAGAAAGATTCTGATTTTGGCACATTGCGTCAATAGAACCGTTAAGTTGTTCCAAAGATTATTTTAATTAGGCAAATATAACGTCGCTGGATGTAGAACGTTCGTCTTCTGTACATAAATACTTTGTCCTCACGCCGCACTTGGTTTGCCGAAACAACTGTAGAAACATATCTAATGTTGCAGATATTTAACAGACATTATTCACTTTGTGATTTCACGGAAGACTCTTAAGCCGGTAAGTGTTTGAGCACGTATTATATTTTATTTCTGACCATTTATTTAGTGTAAACTTTTATGCGCCCGCCAGTGGCTGTGGGCGCAAATTGAGCAGTTCTAATTATATCTCACAATAAGTTGGAAAGAAATATTTTGGCCGCTATGATATCGCGGTAACACGCCCGACTAAAGAAACAATCGCAGACCAGCCGGTATATGAACGTTCTGGACGCACAAATTTCGCGATCAGTATTATTGTTATTTAGTATAGATTTTCTCCCCGTTTTTATATAGCGACAAATACGTGTATTTATCATGAACTTGAAAATGAACAGAATTACTTTAATTTTGAAAAGTGATTTTCTTTGGGAGAGAAAAGTAGAATAAAAGAATTAAGTAAGGCATCACCTCAACTAAAATTGGAACAAATGTAACAGAAAGAAGAGATGCAAATAGAACAACCATACGTCGTTTTTCCATGGAAATTGACAAAAAACAAATAATCATGAGTACTTATCTAGCATAGGCTAATTATGATTCTGAAATTTAATTTACCCTGCACAAACTGGATGGCACTTGACCAGTACAATTATTGGTATTTTTCGTTGTTTGTTGTTTATCATCCTGTTATCTGTTGTATGCTGAATAAAAACACTTCTGACCGTTTTATATATTTATTACAAATATATAATTATAACAACAGTGAACTGGTTTGTAACAGGATTTTTTAAAATGCAAAAGTTACTACTGACGAATTATTACTGATACTGTATGAGGTCCCTATTCCTTCTGAGTTTATATTGTCTTCTTTATCAAAAACAGCTTTCACTCAATAGTATGCACTTCGATCTGATATTACGGTGGAAAGTTACTAATTGAAATATAATGACAAAACAACAAACAAGTTCTGTAAATATGTGTCTTGATATGTATCTAATTTCTGGGAATGATGTGTACAGCGAGGGAATAATATATTGAAAGGATAAGAAAACCACGAGCAGGTTAGAGGGCGACACTGTAACGAGGCTACGTCACCTTGAGGACGGTAGACGAAGACGCAAGTAATATTTGTCTCGTAATGCATTCATTGATTTACAGACGGCAATAGACACTTTGGAACGTTACACCTTTATATTTAATTAATTCATCATACAGAATGTTTGGAGTAATTATGTGAGGAGATAAAATTCCATGTCTACTCTTCAAGATGAGACTAAGATTTAAGGTAGAGTAAGTTAGACATTAAAGTGCTGGAATAGCAATATTTCAACATTAGGCGTTTACTTGTCAAAGAAGCTACAAAGAACTATCTCCTTTCTGGATTGGCCATTGATCTGCTCACTCAAAAAGAGGGAGATTGAAGAGGAATACAACGTCACAGACGGAATAAAATCTAAATAATTGTGTTCGTGGGAAGGAGGCAAAAAGCATTGGAAGTAAAGCGGAAAGGGAAATACGATCACAGGTTCGTTTCCGCTCTATCACGTTACTCGTAGTAGGCCCTTAAACGCCGAATTTATTAGAGTGTACGGAGTTGGCTCGAAATTGATATTTGTTGCAGTCGATATATTACGAATCAAATTCTCGGCGAATGGGAAAGCAGAAAGGAAGACGAGTAGATGGACATAGGAAAGAGTCGGTAAGGTAGTAATCTGCGGCATCGATCTGAGCCGAATGAAACGTAGTGCTCTACTTGAGATAAACAGCTGGACTCGAAAGCAGAGTTTTACCAGGCATACGTGGTGTGTTAGAAAATTAATGAGACTGACAATATTATCCCTTTCAAAGCAGGTCCCTTGGGCAGCTATGCACCGGCGGAGCTGGTGTTCCCAGTCTTGGTAGCAGCGGTGAAAGGCTTCAGCCGGTATGGCCTTTAGTATGTCCGTCACATTCTTTTGGATGTTCTTCAAAGTCCCAAAATCACGTCCTTTTAAGACACTTTTTAGTTTGGAGAAAAGAAAACAGTCGCAAGGACTGAGATCAGGAGAATAGGGGGGCCGAGGAACCACAGGGATGCCTTTTGATGTCAAAAACTCCGTGATGGAGATGGCCGTGTGATATGGGGCGCTGTCATGATGGAGCATCCACTTGTCTGCAATGCCTGGTCTGACACGAATCACCCTGCTTCTGAGTCTTCCAAGGGCACCTTGTCAACAACTTAGTTGACAGTTTGCCCCGGAAGTACAAATTCTTTGTGAACGGTACCCCTACTGTCAAAGAAGTAAATCAGCAATGATTTGATCTTTGATTTGCTCATTCGAGCTTTCTTCGGTCGGGGAGAATTCTCAGTGCGCCACTTCTGGCTTTTCCGCTTTGTCTCAGGGTCGTATTCAAAAATCCAGGTTTCATCACCTGTGATCACACGAGTGAAGAAATCGGGGTCTTTGGCAATTCTTTCAAAAAGATCAAGGCACATGTTTTTTAGAATGTCCTACTGATCAATTGTGAAGTTTTTAGGCACCATTTTGGCACAGACCTTTCGCATGTGCAATTCTTCAGTTAAAATTTGATGAACGGTGAAACTGTTCAATTGTAACTGGTCACTCACACGTTCGATATTTTCATTAGTTCTCGCCGACTCGGAAATGATTGTGCCAGCGAGAAACTTGTGGTGTTGATAAGCAGTGGTCCCCATAGGCCTGCTTCAACTTTTCAAAAGTTACACTTGCGCATTCCCCAAGTTTGACACAAAACTTAATGGCATAACGTTGCTCCAAATATCGCTGTTCCATTCTGTGTGACACACAACAAAAACACAACTTCGCTGATAACGCTCTCAGAAATCACGCGGTGACAGCAAGAAGTTCAAACTCGGACTGAGCTTCTGGAGCGGGCTAACAAACATGCCTAGTGAAGGAGAACAACTACAGTGTTGCCAGATCGCTTTCAATGGTGCCAGTCTCATTATATCGAAACTCACTCATTGAAACTTGCTTAAAATATTGCCATTTTAGTTTTCTTTTTGCTGAACGAGGAAATATCAAAATCAATAACAGATGCTTTAGTAACAGTTGTGAAGACGGAGTGGTTACATGATATTCAAAAGTACAACGTGTAATCCAGTTTATTTTTTACGGTCTGTCGGTCTGTTTAGACACTCTTTCGGCAATTTGAATTAAACTAGATATCAGTTAATGAAATTTTAAGAGTGTTAAAACTTGAAAAGAGAAAACTCACCTGAAATTGTTTATATGTTCCGTACTGGAATCCTCCGTTTTATTAAACCACCCAACTTGACATTTACTTCGTATTTATAGTAGAATTTAGACACTGAGCACTTAGAAAATGGGAACACATCCAAACACATATTACCTGGATGAATATTTTGACTAAAAGTGAGAAATTGATTAGCGTCCCTTCGCCTCTTTATTTCATTCGCGATAGGGATTGTTTATTCACGGCTAATTTGGATAACTATACCTTTCGAAAGGTAATTTGATAATAAATTTTAAGTGAATATTCTTATATTTTAAAAATATAATTCATGCCATGCAGGGTCGCAACTGGCACTACGTTACTCTATGACATTAGCACCACCAACGACTGTACAATATTAAAATTTACTGACAAACAAGACGATTACTTGACGAACGATATTTAATTTTAGAAATTATGCTAAAGATAAAATTGAATTTATGCTGTCAATTGTTGTAGGAAAATATTCCATTAAAATTGAAGATTTAGGATGTGAAGAAAATTAATAGTTACAAGACAAGTTATTTATCCGTTCCGTTATGTGCTCGTCGTTGGCTGGACTTAAAATAATCTCCTAGCACTCCCGCTTCAACGATAGGAATTGGAGCTATTGAGAAAGAGCTTACAAGAGAACACGGGCAACCTCAAAATTTAGATGAAACTGTAGAGACTTGGTATAAGAACAACACTTCGAAATCGGGCGATTTAAATCAATTTAATTAATTTCAATTAATATGTTTCCTAATCAAAATTGACAATATTGTAGGAGATGGAATTCTACATATGAATCGTTTTAATAAAGGTGAGTTGAATAAAGCGTAGCCTCTAAATCTACTTACTACCGGCAGTAAATACCGCATTCTCCTTACTACAGCAGTTCGCTTCACTTAACTTTCCTTTTGCTTAAACGGTTCACGTTTATTGCATCAGATGTGGTCCTCGTTCGTTTGGGAGCCGTCTAAGCCCTTACTAAGTTACCCAACAGCGAGGCAGTAACAGCAGCGCCCGATTCTAATCACTTCCACGCATAATTTGGCCATATATAAACTAAAGTCTGAACAGTCCAGAATTTGCGAAGCAAAAACGCTGTCATCGTCGCTATTACGTTACGTCACGGAGTCTGTGCCTACGACAAAACTAAACTAATTTAAACGTGCCTGATTTTGCACGTCTGACTAACTATCCCTTCACTCTTTCAACTATTCTCGCCTCTATCTCTCCTGTTGATATCGATTGGGATGCTCACTAGGTCCATGTTAGGCTTGTCAAATAACTCATCTATGGTCAGCTCTAATTCCTGACAGATATGTTTAATTACTCATAACGTAAAGTTCCGCCGCCGCCCATTTGATGGACGCTTAGGGCGGCGTCATATTGTCCATCCTACCCTATTGCAGTGATGAAATACCGCAGTATGCTTTGCTTTGCGTTCGCTTTATCCCAGATGTGTATTGGAATCGTACGGTCAATTTTGTCCATATGGTTGTATGTACTTAAAATGTTGATTTTTGATAGAGGAGATTTGTGTAGCCTACCTAGGCATGAAGTAAAGCGTATCAAACATTGAAATAGCTTTCATTATAGCTATCAATTTTGCTCGTAATTCTTATTAGAACAGAACTCTAAAAAGAAATGTAACCTTTTTAACAAATGGTAACATAACAAACCCTGAAGTAAATTACTAAAACTCGCATGAAATAAGTAATATTGCATATGTTTGTTAATAACACAAAGTTATACGAGGTGCATTCAAGTTATAATACTTTTTCTCTCAGAACTGGAAACAGGTAGAAATATGCGGTTTGTTTTAAAATAAGCGGGCACTCTTTATCAATGCGCGACAGAGATGGCAGGCACTGTACGACACACAGAACCTCTAGTGGCAGCGGCGAGAGTGAGAACTGTTTTTGATACTTCAAATGGCGACGTTTTCATTACAAGATCAGCGTGCCATTTTCTCCATTTGCGTGGTGTGACACCGATTGAAATTCATCGCCAGTTGAGGGAGACATATGGTGATGGTGTCATGGAAGCGCAGAGATTCATCGCCACCAAAAAAATTTCGGGTAAGCGCCAGTGCTGAAAAAATGTTGGTTGTCATGTTCTGGGACAGCGATGGCGTAATCCTTACTCATTGCGTTCCAAAGGGCACTACGGTGACAGATGCATCCTACGAAGATGTTTTGAAGAAGAAGCTCTTTCCTGCATTGCGTGAAAAACGGCCGGAAAAAGCTGCGGGTGTGCTCTTTCACCAAGACAACGCACCAGTGCATCGAGCGAACGGGACGCAGCAGTTTCTTCGTACAAATAACTTTGAAGTGATTTCTCATGCTCCCTACTTACCTGACCCGGCTCCTAGCGACTTTTGGCTGTTTCCAACGATGAAAGACACTCTCCGTGGCCGCACATTCACCAGCCGTGCCGCTATTGCATCAGCGATTTTCCAGTGGACAAAACAGACTCTTAAAGAACCGTTCGCAGCGGCCATGAAATCATGGCGTCGACGTTGTGAAAAATGTGTACGGCTGCAGGGAGATTTCCTCGAGAAGTGACACAAGTTTCATTGTTTTCGTGTGATTAGTTAGTGAGAAAAAAATCGGAGGTGTTATAACTTGAATGCACCTCGTATGTAGCAATAGTAGTAGTAACTCCTTTTCGCCCCTATTGGAGCATAGGCCATCCTTGCAGATGTTTCTATGATTATGTTCGAGGTTAGGTCGTCAGCTTAACGTTCCTTGATTTGCTTTTTTACTATTTTTTTGTTAGTTTGTATATCCTTGAGTTGAGTTGATTTAGTTTAGTGCTGTTCGTGGTTACATATTTTATCTACAAATGTTTTCCATTCCCTTTTGTTTTTTGTAACTTATAATTCGGTCCAACTGTTATTACTCTCTGCTTCATTAGCGGTCATTCCTTTCCACGTGTTTGTTGGTCGTCCTCTTCTCATTTTTTCATTTACACTATGTCGTAATATCCGCATTTCCTTTCCGCAACGTGTGCCCAATCCACTTCCATCTTCTCCCTCTTATTATTGTTTCTGGTTCCTAGTTCGTGAGGTACCATAAGTCTTTGTTTGATTTTGTATTAGGCCAATATATTGTGGTGATATTTGTATATAAATAATAGCTAAATTGTGAATTAAATAAATTAAATTAATCAAATGAATCTAATTAATCTCAGGGTTTACTTTTTTGCAAATTAGCAATTGAATAGAGAAATGAAACGATTTTATTATTTTAAGACAGTGAGTTTATTAATAATTTTGATATAAATAAATTTAGATAGATTATATTTCTTTCGAACAATAGGTGTACAAAAACCTATAACAATCCTTAACCGATAGCTAGTTTAAAATTAAATTATTAAATTGAACTCTTCCTTATCTCTCCTATTGTTCAAAACCTTTTGCATTGAATTCTTTAATATACAGGGTATTAAAAAAAACATTTAAGTATTTATTATATTACGATCAAAAACAAGTAAAAAAGTCCTAATGAACCTGTGTCTGCAAATCAACCGTTTTCGTGATAAGTGCATTTGTCTTTTTTGAAAATCAACGAAAGCCACAATTTTCATTATCAGTTTAGTTTTTTCTTTTTTTTTTGGTTGCTTTAGTCAGAAACCATGACTTTCTCTAAAGTAAAACAATTGCTTTCATAAATTTTACTATCAATTCGCAGTGCTATACATGCGCTGTTTTCCAAATAAATGCGATTTGATAAAAAAAAAAACAACAACTTTAAGTAAACCTTTTTGTTTTCGTATGACATTTGCGTTATTAATCAGTTTGCTGTCAATTCATAAGCTGTTTTCTGGTAGTAAATTTATTTTCGACGCAAGGGAAATTACAAGTAGTTTCCGATTTGCAATGCTTTATTCAAATACTGAAATGGCCGACATGGTTTTCATGTATGGTCGTACCGATGGGAATGCTTTGGAAGCACGTCGCTTTTATTGCGAGACTAAGTAGTCCTCTTGTTTGGAGAACTCTCCACCAACAACTTTTATATCCGTACCACATTCAACGGGTGCAAGCCCTTACTCGTCCTGACTACCGAGCCAGAAAGATATTCTGTCAGTGGTTTTTAAGGAAATCTGCTGAACACCGAAATTTTTGTTCTAACATCCTTTTCACTGATGAAGCCGGTTTCACTAAAGATGGGATTTTCAACTGCCGCAATAATCACGTTTGGTCGTACGAAAATCCGCATGCTGTTCTTGAATCCAGACATCAACAACGTTTAAGTCTGAATATCTGGCAAGGCATTTTAGGAGATCAGTTATTAGGACTAGTTGTTTTGCCACAACGTTTAACAAGTCCTGCATACTTTAACTTTCTGGTAAACATCTTGCCCGAACTTTTGGAAGATGTCCCTCTAAATCGGAGATTGAATGTTTGGTTTATGTAAGATGGGGCACCGCCGCATTTTACGCTTGTTGTTAGAGAGCACCTGAACGAAACATTTCATAGGAGATGGATAGGTCGAGGGGGTCCCATTCCATGGCCTGTTAGGTCTCCCGACCTAAATACCTTAGATTTTTGTATTTGGGGTTACTTGAAAAGTTTAGTGTACGAAACACCAGCAAATAATCTTGCCGAGTTGCAACTGCGAATTGAACAATGTTGTCAAACAAGCAAAATAGGGCTTTTTGGGAAGGGTGCGGAGTTTCTTCTTAAGAAGATGTACATCCTGTGTTGAAATTGAAGGAGGACATCTCGAGCATCCGTGATTATCGTGTTCTGTAACGCTAAACGCTAAAAAATGCAAAAAAAACAATTGCAGTTACCTCGAAAACGGTTGTTTTGCGGACCCATGTTCATTAGGGCTTTTTTACTTGTTTTTGATCGTAATATATGCTCCTTAAATATTTAAACGTTTTTTTTTAACACCCTGTATACTACAATTCTACTAGTATTAATAAATAAAACTAATGTTTCGTGGTTTTATTCTTTTACTTGAACTTTGTTTAAATGGCTAATACATTCAATGTTTCTCTTGACGTTTCGATGAAACATGCCATCTTTATCAAAATATTTGAAAAAATTGTTTAGAAGATACAGCAATCATTAGTTTTGTTTTTAAGATATTTATGTAACAACCAACTTACAGTTTTACTATACCATAAATTTTTGGTGTTTGTGAGTTATGAATTTTTAATTGTTGTGCTAATGATTTTTCCATTTATTTATGAGGTCGTTTATTTATGACGAACGTTTCGATAGCCAAGCTATCATCATCAGCAGTAAAACTGTTTTGCCGCTGATAATGATAGTTTGACTATCGAAACATATGTCCAGTGCCAGTGAAGTGTTGTGGTAAGGGTTTCAGTGAAGTGTTTCAATGTTCCAGTGTCGCAGAGTTCGAGTACTTGACTAGAATTAACATTATTGGCCGAGAAAAAAAACCAAGGGAAACAAAATTCCTGTATTCGCTGTATTCTACTAATATTAATATCAGGGAAGCATGGAAGCCTCACACGGACACGGACGGCTAATTAGTAAAATCTATTCACTCGCCATTGGGGTGAAACCTTAGGGCAAAGCCATAACGGTTTTGTATTTAATACATCTAAGGCAGTCATTGAAGCTACACCGTTCCAGAACTCTCAGATTATGAGGCATCAGCTAAATACCCGTACCCCATGTGTTAATACACGGCTTCATTCAATTTTTTTTCAAGAATATCCGCTTTGAAAACTGTGAACTTCTAAAACTAAAATTTTTTTACTGTATTAATAAATTTACATGAATCCTGACTGTCATATTATTCTGGCCAAGGCTATATAATTTTATTGGCTTTTGCATTAACAATGTTGACGTCTAATGCAATAGAATAGGGCAGATTTTGGAGAATTAGATTTTGTAATAGGATCTGTATAATGCCCAAAAGGGAGTATCGTACTTGTCCCGAAAATATACGCAATTCAACTCGACTCACCTATAACCGTTAGATTGTAACGGAAACTGCGGGTCTGAGCATTCCGGAAGTCCACTCGACACCGATAGACGCCCTCGTCGTGGCGCCGGATGTCGTTGATGACGAGCTGCGCGGGCTCAGATACCGTGTTGAAGTAGGCCCTGGACCCGAACACTTCCGGAGCGGACCAGTGTCGTGCCTGCGAAATTGGCTTCCCTCGGACGTCGAAACTATAAAAAAGAGGAACGGTATAAAGTATAACGTGCACGGAATACGTAAAGAAGACGAAGGCCAGGCTTGTCCGAAATACAAGCGGTGGCCTACTTCATTCAGAAATTTCGTTCTTTAAGCAAGACTAAAGCAACCAAAAAAGGGAAACGAAAAAATATTGGGCGCGGATGGTGTTTGTACGATGGAATATATGGAGTTAGACTTCCAAGTAACATACTACAATGTGATCATAAGAAAACGTAATTGAGATGGCCATGTTTGTTTTTGAAATGAAATTACTTACGAACGCTAAAACATTTAGCTGTAGGTGCCACTCGTTTTTTCATATTTCTAAATTCTAAACTACATATTGATTTGTGTAAGCAGTATTGTTGTGTAATACTAGCACTAATAAAGATTATTATTATTATTACGTCACGGATAGGTACCATTGTTTTCATAAAAATCTGGGACAACCGATACCATTGTGACTTTATCCGTTTTAACACTAGAACTACTGAGACCGTCATTTTGACGGTTTTCAAATTTCATGTTTAAAAATTTCGATATAATTTATATATTTTTCTAGAAATTTATGACGACTCTTAATGAAATATGGTAACAATTACATATTCCTATTCAATTTCCATTCAGCCGTTTTAACTTATGACCTATACCTATTTATACCAAGACCCGTCAAAATGACGGCTTTAGCAATTTCAAAGTTTATAATATTTTATGGATCATCTATGCAATAATGGACATCAATACGTATTTACATTCATTTATATATCACTTTCAGACATTTCCTGGAAAATTTTGAATTGCATTTTCCATATGAAATTATATTGATTGTGTTCGGCAGCCGTTATAACGGGATCTATTTTATTCCGATTATGATTCAGTTTAGCTGGTAAATGTAATCAGGATGCAATCATTATCAGTTGTACTTCTATTAGAATTACATGAAAAACAATGCGAGTCTGGTAAGATTATTAGAACCCATGTCCTCCAATCTTTGGTGCATCCGCAAATGCTCTACTACTTGAGCCACCGGGATCGTTGCAAACTGATCAACTAATTCTGATTCTAACGAGAGCGCGACTCATCACCCTACCCTTCTAATGTGATAAAGTTCTTGGTGAAAAGTACAATCTGTGCAATGTGTAATCTGTGAAATTTCTAATCTGGGAAAAAAGTATGAACATATTTTTACAAAAAATTAAAATTTATTTTTTGTAAATCTTGGGCAACAATGAAACGATTTCCAGGAAGCAAAAAATTGTTCGAAGAATTCAAAGAACTCACTAGTATAGATGAAGACTGTTCGGACACTAATTCAAGTAATAATGATTTAGACATATCTTGCGTAGAAAATAAAACTGATTTTTCAGACTCTGAAGAAGAAGCTGCAGATGAAATTGAAGTACGAGATATTGAACAAAGTGAAGAAGATGAATATGAAAGTGAAGATTCAGAGAGTGAAGATGAAATTCCCCAAAAGAGCCACAAACGCAGAAAGCGATTGTGAATATGTTCAGATACTGAATCGGATAGCCAAACAGAAAGGGAAAAAAGACAGCAGAAGGACATTGCTGTTGATGGTACTGAATGGGAAGAATTGGGGAATGGTTGTGTTGGTAGATTGCCATGACATACTATATTCAAGGATACTTCGGGCCCAACTGGTTATGCGAAGCAAATCATTATGCTTGGTAATGTAAGTAGTGCATTTCGACTTATAATTGATAATCGAATGATAAGTCACATAAAAGCTTGCACTGAGCTACAGGCCAGAAACATTTTACAGGACGACTGGGAAATTACTATAGACGAATTATATGCTTTTATAGCCATTTTGTTTGCTCGAGGAGCCTACGAAGCAAGAAACATGAAGTTGTATTTGTGGTAAAAAAAATGGGGACCTTCTTTCTTTCGCGAAACTATGAGTAGAAACAGATTTTCAGAAATTATGAGATTTATTCGTTTCGACAAGAAAAGCGAGAGGAGTGTTCGCTTACGAACTGACAAATTTGGATTGGTTTCCGAAATATGGAACTCATTTATTGATAACGGCCAAGCTTGTTACAAGCCAGATCAGAATATAAGCGTAGATGAACAACTGTTTCCCACAAAGGCAAGATGTAGATTTCTACAGTATATGCCCAATAAACCGGACAAATTTGGAATTAAGTTTTGCTTAGCCGTAGACGTGCGAAGTAAATATCTTATAAATGGCTTTCCCTACTTAGGCAAAGATGAACTTAGACCATCAGGAGTACCTTTGAACGAATTTATGGTTTTGAATCTTGTAAAAAACTATGTAAATTGTGACAGAAATATAACAGATAATTTTTTTACAAGTATACAACTCGCAAAGAAGCTACTGGCCAAAAAAACAAACTGTACGAGCAAATAAGAGGGAATTGCCGAAAATAGCTAAAGTTAGGAAAGATAACATGGCTCTTTTCTCCACAAAGATCTACAAATCAAATGGTATTGTTCTAACAATTTACAAAAGTAAGCCTCGTAAAAAAGTACTACTTCTTAGCTCTAAACATAAATCCGTAAAAATTGCTTCTAATCGAAAACGAATTCCTGAAACTGTATCGTTTTACAATGAGACTAATTTGGAGTAGATGTAGTTGACCAAATGGCCCGTAAATATAGCGTAAAAGCAGGGTCACGTAGATGGACTTTGCAGGTATTTTATAATATTTTGGACTTGGCAGCAATCAATTCGTGGATATTATATAAAGAGACTTGTGATGAAAATATAACTAGAAAACAATTTTTGTTTCAATTGTCCGAAGAACTCTCCAGTGAATATAGATGCTGCAGAAAAGAAGCCTCTTTCCAACAAGAAGAACCGAAAGCAATGGATTGTACTGCAAAATACTCAAAAAAAAAATCGATTGTGCAACAAAAACAGGGCGATTTATATCTGTAATGAATGCAACAAATATGTTTGTGGCAAGTGTTCATCTAAGATAATATGTATTTGTAAAACATGTGCCTCATAGTTATTTCATGCATATCAAATGTGCTATGCTATAAGTGCAAATATAAACTGTTTTTGTTTGTTTTTTTTATTCATAATTAATGAACTATTATATTAAATGTTGTTTTTGTTAAATTATTATTATTAAACTAAGCCAAAAGTTACAATGAAAGCCATGATCAAAAATCTGTCAATTTGACGGGTGTGGTAAAACTAGGTATATATTTAACATCGGTAGTTCTAGTGTTAAACATGTCTTGTAAAATATGACAATTAAATAATTTAATGTCAAATTGTCTGTCAGTGTCAATCATAAATCAACAAGTGTTGTGCAGTACTAATTATTGAAGTATAATAGTAATGCTCCCTCAATGCAACATGAAACAGAAATGTTTATATTTAAAAATAATCTTTGATACATTTTTTGCTAAAAGCAAACAGTTTTTTAAATAAACGAATATAACGTGTAACTTTTAAAATATTGTCATTTCTAAAGTCGTGTCACAACACTCAAAAAACGTCAAAATGAGCTCATAAGAGTTGTCTGAAAGCGATAGTGCTTTGGTATACTTGTACTGATGTACTGATGAAATGAGCAAAAAATATGCTTATGCGGTTTTTTATTGAAAAATATTTATTTATAATTCATATGAATGACATTTTGTAATATTTTCAGTGTTTTTCTTTGTTTCTTGTTCTGTGATCTACACATATAACCTGAACCGACGACAGGTTTATGTTCTTCTTTGGCACCTTGCCTCGCGTAATTTTGTGTCCTAATATGGACTTCACGACAGTCTTTGTCGAAAATATTTTGGCAATGTATGGTATCTGGAATCTTTGTTCTACCACAGGCATCGCCAAACTTTTAACAAGGTCCTGATAGAAGGTTCGGCGACCGTGAGAAGTTTTTTTGGCCAACGGGTTGTTTTTTATGTAGATAATGTAACTGGCAAGACATGCTATATCAATAATAATATAAAATAGGGCAAGTGGCCACCGAAGTGCTCTGCGTTTTGTCGAAAAATGTGTTATCAATGTTATCATTTCATCCATGTTATCAACTCTACTTTTAGTTGAGTTATAGTCTATGATTTCGGGTACCTCTTGATCTACTAAAGTTCTTGTCGTTATGTTCAACGTTGTATTTACGACGACAACAACTTCTCTCGGTTGTCATATCGGTACTGACCAAATGTCAAGCTGGCCACTCGTTGGCAACCAAATACCCCTCTTGCGGGGATAATTGGTAATTTTTGCGTTACAATTCCCTCCTTAGCCAACCGTCCTTGAGGCGAGGACGGTAGAATTTAATTATAAGTCCAGATAATGACGAGTGTGGGGTATCATGGACAAATCTACTCGTTTATTAAGTTTTCTATTCAATTATTTCTTCCAAATTAATGTAAAAATCGTCTGGAATAAGCAACAGCGTAAATTGCAAAGCACAACAGATAATATGTCATCAATTAAATCTTTATCTGAAAAGTTTCTATAAATTAGCAGTAGATTTTCTATTTTAAAGCTTGTTGGTGACAATTCGTACCACAGAATCATCAACAAACAACCTCCCGGTTAAGTCACTGCATTCGTTCTCGCATACTAATATCATTTGATCATCGAAAAGTTAGTTTTTATTTGGGTAAATTATCAAAATTGGCTGTGAAAGAAAACAATCGCCGGTCTTTCGCGATTTAAAATAAATGAAAGAGGAACGACGCCCTAAAATTATCATCAATCTTTATTCGGCCTTGGTTGAAAAAGTTTGTCTTGAATCCCATCCAAAGATAAGTGTTCGTGGTGTATTCAAAGTCATTATTAGAAAAGTAAATAGGGTTAAATATCCAGAACAGGCAGTTCCTGTGGTGTGTATATAAACAGAATGTTGATATACATTGGCGTCGTTCGAAAGTTTAAAGGTTAGTTAATTTTTAAAATCTTAAAATTCGTTAATTTGATTTCACTAAGTTGCAAATTCATTCAAATTTGCCGCAAGGGTATCTAGGGATACCCCGGAATCTACAAAAAATTCATTAATTAGAGTTAAATTAGAAAATTTATCAAAATCTGAGTAAAAACCCCTGAGAAAGATATTTCAATATATATATATATTCTGTTCTTGAAAACAAATAGTTGGTTTCTAGAAAAAATTATCGGAATACGAGGGGATATTTTGCTGTACTTCGCTTACGTGGACATAATTGTCGGACGTCCGAATACATAACAAGGAGACTCGCACAAAAAAAACAAAATCCACGTCCTTAATTTAACGAGTACGATCTAGAGATAACATGCAGCGCGCAGAGAACGTACGTATATCAATCCGAAATAAACAATCCCGCAAAAAGTCGAAAAGAGCTGCTGACATAGTCGGAGAAAAATTTTAATTGGTTTATCTATCTTGTGATCCTCCATTGAACCTTTCGTCTTCTTTTTGTGCTTTCAAAAGCAAATAGTAACCAGTCGTAATTCAGCTAATAACGACGTCGGATTTTCTTTCTTCGTTTTTTATTGTTTCTTTTTATGACGAAGATAATGTTTTACTTTTGCAAACAATTGCTTCGTTTTTTGTTAGACATATTTTTTTTTTGCTTGGAGTTAATTACCGTTTTGTGATGGGTTGTTGATTTATACATAAGTCGGTCTTCGCAACAGAATTGGATCAGTCTTAAAATATATGTTGTACTTATGTAATACCGTAACAATAAATAATAATATAATAAATAAACGTAACTTCTTAACAGTGTGGATAGGATTCTTGAAAAATTTGCACCATCATGTATGTTTCCACATTTGTCTCGGTGAAGATTGTTCGCTGTGATGAAAAATTGTTCTTATATTTCAAGAAAGACCGTTCAGCATCTACGGAAGTAACACAGGTATAATTAAAATAATCCTTAGAGCTAGTTAATGAATCTGTAGATGCACCACCACACATTTGTTTTAATCTCGTGTAATCGGAATTTTTTTTGAAACATCGTCGAAATTTGATATAACGCGACCGTTTTTTGCGTCGTTTATACCGTGTAGCAATGTATTAACTTCCTCTACGATTTGTATTGATTCTACTAACGACAACCCAGTATTTTGCAATTTTTCTATTGCGTCTAGTAATCGTTTATAATTGTTGCTAATACTTTTTAAATCTGTTTCAACAGAAGTATCTAGAAATCCTTCCTGGCTCTCATTAATAGCTTTAGCTTCGTCGGGGTCGAATTGTAAAGTCGGAGATTTCATTTCTTGAAAACGTTCAGAATAATAAAAAGCCGCTTGCAATCATGTTCCGCAACGCATAAGAATCGGCTGAGATGGTTCACGAATACCGGGACAAAGCCTGTAAAAACCTCGAATCCGTTTGGAAGATTTGACAAACACTTTTTTGTATTTGCTATTAATGCATCCACCTCTGGGTAACATTCTCGAATAGTTTGTGCTACAAGATATAAAGCATGAACTTTACATGTAACATGAAAAAGTCCGTCACACTTTTCTTTAAGAGAACGGCCTACACTACACATTGTCGCTACTCCATCGCTCATAAACATCAACAATTGACACTTGAAATTTGGTCTTTTGCTAGCTAATAAGATTGAAAATTTCGGTTTAATACGATCTAGTACTTGTACTATAATATTTAAATTAGAATGCTTTTACAATCTGTTGTCTCATCAAGACATAGCCACAGCTGTTTATCTTTTAATTCTGCTTTGATCTTATTTTTGATGTCTTTATGTATACTTGGTAGCTCTTTTCGTAACGCTGTTCTTGATGGTAGGTTTCACTCGCGATTTATCGAGTAAGCGAAGCGGTAGACCACAAACAATAAACACCGCGCGAAGCTCTCTGTGCCCGGCCTATTTATACACAGTGGATCTGTACACTTATTTTATTAAAGGTACACGAATAGATGAACATATAAATTGCTTTTAGTAACAAAACACAATGGTTACCGTCTTTAGAACTAAAGTGCGATTAAAATCCAGTGAAACAGATATTCACCTCTTTAAATTAAAAACTGGCAGCTAAATCATCCTGTATAGCTCGGCAACTTTAGCTACATATCCAGGGTTTTAAAAAAGTGTCACAATCCTTGAGGGCGATAGTACGGCCGAAAATAGGCAGAAAAATCTTAATGAACATAGATTCGCATATGGACAGTTTCGGAGAATTATTCGTTTTTGTTACGTTTGTGCATTTTTTCAAAAGCTTGCATTTTCTTAGCGTAGTTGAAAAAATCAGTACAAGATTCAAGCATTCTGCTATAGAGATTTTTAAGATTGTAATTATTTATAGAAATCTTAAGCAGGATCTTTGAATAATTCAATGTTTGTAGAATTAATGAGTACGATAAAGTAACTTTTGTTCATTTTTGTATTTATTTAATTAGTTATTATTTTAATTGGTTCTATTATCTATTAGTACATCTAGATGGTGGACTTTTTTGTACAACCGAAGAAGTTATTGTGCAAGAACTTCCTAGAACTATAAACTTGAAAGATAGTTAACAGGAAGCAGCATACATTTACCATTTATTTTACAAACTCATTTTAAAACCATCACTCACATACGTGCTTCTGTAATAAGTTCTATTACAATAAGAATCATATTATTTATGAAATGTGAAGACATGTTTATAAATTAAGGTTATAAGACCACATATTTTTGTGCACCATCCAAACATAGATGCAATATATTGAAATGTTTTATCTCAGGGAAATTGTTAAAAAAAAATTAATTTTTGTAAATTAATTAGATTTCTAATTGAACTGTGGGATTCGGGTGTGTTTTACACACTCTTTCGGCAATTTTAAACGAATTTTGATATCAATAAATGGAAATTAACGAATGTTAAAATTGAAAAATGCTATAACAGTTACAACTCGAAAAACACAAAACAGGTTACTTTCACAATATGGGGATAAATGGAGTGTAGTTAGGGATCTTTAATAATGTAGAAATATGCACGGTGTTCTATTTAAAAAGTGAATTTCACTGTGCCGACTATTTTACTTTTTACACCTAATATATCGGAATATATATTCTAAAGATGCACAATTAATGTTGTATTACATCCCCAAAATATCAAATTGCTATCTAGCATATACTCCTATGTACATATATCTAATTAATTTTTATACTAAAACATCTAGAAAAGCCAAACTATTTGGAAATTTACCATAGAAGAATTTCTATAATACTATGTACACTCTCCAGTTTACGATTTGAAGCGTTGCTGCTTGTAGCTGAACTTTTTACGTTTTAAACTGTGTTAAAATACAATAATGCATTATTATAACGCATTTCGTTAGAGAAAAGTACATTTACGACATATGCGCCGGCGCTTGGGAGAAATTTGCGTTTCAGTTTCTATGGCTAAGCAACAGATGCGATAACATAATGGCTATTGCAATTGTATGCGATGTTGAGGTTAGTGCTAGCATTTGTTGATTTAATTTATTTTTGAATACTCATGATCCAATGACGTAATGTACTTTTCTCTAACGAAATGCTCTGTAGTTGTTAATGAATACGACTACTAAAAACAGATATTCCTAATTTTCAAATATTTCTTTCTAACCCTTAATAAATATGAATAACGGCTGGTACAATGATAATTATACAATATAACCGTCCATATGAACTAATTGCGGTATACCCTTTTACTGAAATGGCGTAAAATTCAACGGGAACATAAATGACGTTATATGGGGGAAATTATATTAATATTTTTAAAGCCGCGTTTTACGGGATTTTTAAAAACATATAAAACGACGCCGGTGTTAAATTAACACTGTATGCTATTTTACTGTAAAAAACAGTTTTTAAAACCGACGCACTCTAAACATATAACTCAGGTTTATGGCCGGTAAAACGTTAAATTCATTTTTACACCTTTTTCCAAACTCAGAGTCTGGAGCGTTGCCGTTTAGAGGTTGATACAATTTATGTTCTTCTACGTTAAACGAGTTTGTAATCTGCTAGCTATATAGGATTAAGCGAAAGAAATGAATTAAATTAGTAACGACATCTGCGTAAAATTCCTGAAGCTTCTGGCAAATAGAACCTGCAACCCTTGTAAGTGGATTGTGTGGATGAGTAGTTATAGATTCTTTCTAAAAAGGACCCTTTTAAAATGTTTTCTGAAGATAAAAACTTCTAATGGCTTCGTTCATATTCAAGGAGTACGATAAAATGAAATAGAAAGGTAAACATTGGCAAAAATATATCTTTATGGAATTATTCTTGCTTGGGAACATTTTCTTGTCAAAAATGATTCAATCTACCCATTAAAATAGGTGCTTGTAAATATCTTTTAGTGTTGGGATACAACAAGACATGTTAGAATCTTTTTCTTATATTATTCGTTTATTTATTTATTGTGGACTGTGGAATGTGCTGATACTTTGGTCTTTGCCATACCACCCTATTGTTTATAAGAACAAAATAATAATATACAAATACTCTTGGTTTACGGGTTGCAACCGAGTAGTTTGCCGACGTTTCCCCCACACTCCTATGAAACATCGTCAGGGTTGTTACTGCACACTGGCTGGAGACTATTCATTCCGGAGGGGTTTATATAGTGCTTGCTTTAGGTGAATGGAGCGGAAACGTTATGGATCAATGAAGCGTGGCGGTTGCTAGGATGTTTAATCAATTGGGATTTCCACGTGTGATGTAAGCGGTAGCCATCTTCGCGATTTAAACTCTTTGAAAGTTTGAAAATCTCTGTTGATTCACGGATTTTTCTACTATAATAGTGAGGTTTGCGAGATAGGATGCGGATAGAGTTAAATTGGATTTGGTGGCTAGTTTCCAGTCTATGCTCAACCATTGCGGACCCGGCTACACGCAACAACCGCGTATATCGCTTTGTTTCATCGACGTACACACTACCGCACGAACATCGGGAGCTTCCAGATGATTGCAATCTTTGACGGGAAAGTAGTCTGAGAGCTTGAAATTTGGTTTGAAGATGGTTTTTATATTGTTCCTGAAGAGAATCTTGCTGATGCGATCGGTGACACCATTAGCGTAGGGTAGTTGCTTGCTTAGGGAAATTAGGGTTAGATGAGAGGAGTTGCTGTGGAGGAAGGTTGGTGTAGCGGTTAATGGTAGTTTTAATATCTAATTATTGCGGGTCAGAGATTCAGTGATGTGGTTCAGTTCTTGAGGAGGTAAATTGGGTTCACATATGAAAATGACCCTTTGGATAAGAGAATTGATAACACCGCGTTTTTTGGCTGGATGGTGGTGGGAGATCGCGTGAGAGGCCATTGAGATATCTATCCGTGTGAGTGGATTTTCGGTAAACGGAATGTCCCAGCGCACTGTCAGGATGCCGGTGTACGAGAACATCTAGGAAAGGAAGGCAACCGTCCGATTCGATCTCCATGGTGAAGCGTATGGAATCATGTTGAAAATTCAGAAACGATAGGAAATTGTTTAAAGATTCGCGTCCATGGGGCCAGATGACGAAGGTGTCATCAATGTGCCTATACCAACGCGGAATGAATAGTCCCCAGTCAGTGTGCAGCAACAGTCCTGAAGGTGTCCCATAGGAGTGTGGACGAAACGTCGGCAAAAGCTACGACAATGACGCGCTTCCAACCCGGAAGCCAAGGGTATAGTATTATTGACGACTGCGGAAGCCTACGTTCCAGAATAATATACTAATTTAACTTCAAATGGTTTATCCATGTGTACGACATTAAACTTTGTTAACGGCGCTCTATTTTCGAAATAAACAAAAATTTGCTGAACAGCGACGATATTCTTGCATGAGCGAGCCTAAAATCACCAGCAGTAACCTGAACAGTACAAGTAGACGGAACTAGGATTTTCAGAAGTATCCAAGGTACCTCTGCACCATGCCACCTGAGATTTAGATACCAATAAGTGAACAAATTTTTGAATGGTTGAAAGCAGCTTAGAAAGTAGATCGACGACTTTGAGTAGATGTTGAAATAAAGTGATTTTTACCCTGTATTTCTTACGAATATCTTTAGAGGAACATTTTATAGCATTTCATTGCATCACTTTACGGGTCAGTAATTTTTGAAGTGCAAAGCTTGGCAGTGTCATTTAATATTTAACTTACTAAAAAAGAACGCATTTTAAGTGCTAGGAAATGCTTATAGAACTTGTTCTGGATTAACTTCTCTATCAACTACCTACTTAATATAGAAAAACTCTATACAGCGTCTCACGAGCAACTGCTTCGATTGATACATGAAAGAGTGTACACTGGAAAATGCTGAAAGCTTGGTAATACATATAGCCTACATCTACTATTGAACTAAAATATTTTCAAGTATCTAAGACTTCCGGTTATATATGATTACCCTTTTGAATTCCTAGCTCGATTTTAAGGTTTGTTTGATAAAATAACTATGTTGCTATTTCTAATCATATTTAAAATATTTGTATTTATTGTTTTGAAAATTTTTGACAGATGGACGAGTGCATGTGAACTTTTGTAACTGCGAAAGTGTTTAACCTGGAGAATTGAAATTTTGCAGAACTGTTGACTGTATAGGACAGGATTATAAACCGAATGAATTTTTCGAGAACATACAGTGTGTCCGACAATTACGATTAAACTTTCAAATGGAGAAAGTGTCAAACATTTTTTTTTTAATATAACTACCGATTTCTTTCTCTCTTATCAAATTGCTCTTACAAAAAGACGCAAAGAAACTACATAAGCTACATTTTCATTTCTGGGTACTTTTTTTGGAAGAAAACGTGTTACAATACACGTTTCTCTAAATATTTTGAAAAGTAGCCATTTTAGATGCATAATGGATATGGATTTCTTTTTATTTGTTGTAAGAGCAATTTGATAAGAAAGAGAAAAATAGGTAGTTATATTTAAAAAAAATAACTTTTGACACTTTTTCCATTTGAGAGCTTAATCGTAATTGCCGGACACGCTGTACAATGTTTTCGAAAAATTCACTCGGTTTCTAATCCTACCCTATACGGCAAACAGTTCTGCAAAATTCTAATTTTCTAAGTTAAACACTTTCACAGTTATAAATGTTCAAATGTACTCGTTCATTTTTCAAAAATTTTTAAAACATGAAAATATTTCAAATATGGTTAGAAATAGCAATATAGTTGTGTAACTAAACAAACATTAAAATTGTACTAGGCATGCAAAAACAAACTTGCCAGATACTTCCGGTATAACCGGAAGTCTTAGACAATTTTCAGAATATTCCCATGTATACTCTTTTATATATCGAGCGATGCAGTTTCTCGTGAGACATCCTGTATACTTCAACATAATTTCATATGTTGGACTTGTATCTGACTGATTTCTGTCACAAGTTATTCTCTAAGTTGCCTAATCAATGAACTATCTGCTCATACACCTAGGTGGACATACTGTGTAGTTTTCAATTAATCATTTGACATTTATGTCGCAACGAGTATATTGGAAATATGTACAGGGCGTTTTTATATTTTGTTATGTTTTAGTGTCTTTTCCCTCTCTCTTGCTGTTATCTTCTATTATTGCCTACACAAAAAATTAAATAAAAGTTATATGAGTGAATCAAGGTTATCCTAAAATGTATTAAAAATCCAGTGGCGCCCATACGTCACGCGATGCAAATACTACTTAATTTCTTTTTAATTGAACATACTGTATGTTATGACAACATATAGTTTCTCTTTTCAATTAATCATTTGACATTTATGTCGCAACGAGTATATTGGAAATATGTACAGGGCGTTTTTATATTTTGTTATGTTTTAGTGTCTTTTCCCTCTCTCTTGCTGTTATCTTCTATTATTGCCTACACAAAAAATTAAATAAAAGTTATATGAGTGAATCAAGGTTATCCTAAAATGTATTAAAAATCCAGTGGCGCCCATACGTCACGCGATGCAAATACTACTTAATTTCTTTTTAATTGAACATACTGTATGTTATGACAACATATAGTTTCTCTTTTCAATGGAAAGCACGCGGCTGATTATGATGAAAGTGTCACATAAGAAAAATCATTCAATTAAGCTATATATTAATTCGCAGTTAAACTTTTGCTGTACCAACAAATAAATACAGTTTGCTGTAAATGTTTTCTGTGCTAAGTGAATAATTACGAATGAAAGAATATTGGACGCAATTAGTTCATTTGTGGTAGGAAACAAGTCCTAGCTTGCCGTAGTTGATTTTATTTCTCTATAATAAGTTACTTGAAACTAGTCGAATTCGTGGTCTGTCGTAAAATTCCGTAATAAGGTCTCACGTGGGAATGTTTTCCGGCTCATTTGTGCTCGTTCCCCGCCATCTGAGTTTTCGGTTTTATCTTGTTTAATGACGCAATTTTAACCTCTACATTTGTTTCGTTATGCATCATCGTGCTGGCCAAATTATCTTGATCAAATATCAAAATGACACAAGAGTTATTGCAACAATGGTGCTTGGTGTAGTACTAGCCTGTTTTTGAAGGTAGGTAAGTAAAAACACACAGCGGTCTTCATTTGGTATTTTGTTTTCTGTAATAGTTGTGTGTTATTAATGAATTCTTTTGTATCATTTTTACAGCCAAAACCAGATTTCAATGCAGAGCAGCCTCAGAAAAAAAACAATTTATAACAGACAGTCGAAAGTATCGCAAGCAATAATACTGGCGGCACAGCAGCGAAAAACTCAGTTTAACTACTCCACTAAAGCTAACTTTAGTACGGGCATACGGAGATTAAAATTTCACCCAATAAAATAATGTTTTAAACTGTTGATGGCATCTGTCGATGAGAATTAAAGCATGTCCTGCCAACGTTTTAGTATTTAGATATAAAAATTCATCTGTCCTCTATTTTTGTAAAGTTTACACTTGTGGTTATTAAATATTTAAGTAGGCCTACTAAACATTTTCCTTAGTGCAGTGAAATTCCATCATTATAGTATACTTTTATTTGAATCTTTTTTAGTATTCTTAACAACAAAATAAATAATAGGGGCCAAAATATAATTAATAACCATATGTTAACAATGCCATATACGAAACAAGAGAGAGCAGAGTTTAATTATAAAGGTCTACAAAGGAAAATAGTATGATGCCCTAAATCCCAGTCAGTTGTTTGGAGCAACCCCTCATCATTGCCGTCACTACCTGTTTGTTTCAAATGATAAACGGGTTCGTATAAATTATAATACGTTACTAGAAAGGTTTGATATTTTACTTATGTATGTACGCTTGCTTAAAGAAGTGAAAAAAATATAGTAACATAGGTCTGGAAATAGGTTTTGTAAACTTAAATTCACTGAAAATAATCTCTTATCTTTTCGTGTTTTTATAATGCTGGTTTTTGTTTTTCCTATAACTGCTACATCATCGGCATAAACCATTATTTGTATATTGTGCTGAAATGAATACATTATTATTATTATTACGATACATGTTTCGAATAGACCGTATTTCAAATTCTTTCAATGACATTTTCAAACATTCTTTAAAAATACCATATTACAGCGTGTAATATGTCATGCCAGTTCGCGATCTAACTTCGAATGGTATGATACTAGCGAGTATCGGCAACCGTTGAATATGGACATTTACTACCGGACTTGACGACTTCTTACCGGGTGATATTTAATTTCTTCATGAGAAAGGTACACCGAAACAGACAACTGTCGGCAGTTGTTCTTTAATTGAAGAGAATGGTAGAGAAGTATTATTATATATAGTGAAATATCTTTCTCAGGGTTTTCACTCTAAATTTTGTTAAATTTTCTAATTTATCTCTATTAAATGATTTTTGTAGCTTCGGAGGTATTCCTAGATACCCTTGCGGCAATTTTGAATGAATTTGTAACTTAGTGAAATCAAATCAACGAATTTTTAAGATTTTAAAATTAACTAACCTTTAAACTTTCGAACGACGCCAATGTATATAAACACTCTGTTTAAATACACACCACAGGAACTGCCTATTCTGGATATTTAACCCTATTTACTTTTCTAATAATGACTTTGAATACACCACGAACACTTATCTTTGGATTGGATTCACGACAAACTTTGATTCAACCAAGGCCGAATAAAGATTGATGAAAATTGAGGGCGTCGTTTCTCTTTCATTTATTTTAAATCGCGAAGGACCGGCGATTGTTTTCTTTCACAGCCAATTTTGATAATTTGCCTAAATAGAAACTAACTTTTCGATGACTTTCAGTAAAAATGATATTAGTATGCGAGAACGAATGCAGTGACTTAACCGGGAGGTTGTTTGTTGATGATTCTGTGGTACGAATTGTCACCAACAAGCTTTAAAAGAGAAAATCCTCTGCTAATTTATGGAAACCTTTCAGATAAAGATTTAATTGACGAAATATTATCTGTTGTGCTTCTAAATTTACGTTGTTGCTTATTCCAGACGATTTTTACATTAATTTGGAAGAAATAATTGAATAGGAAAATTGATAGATGAGTAGAATTGTCCATGATACCCCACACTCGTCGTTATCTGGACTTATAATTAAATTCTACCTTCCTCGCCCCAAGGACGGTTGGCTGAGGGGGGATGGTACCGAAGAAATTTCCCATTATCCCCGCAAGAGGGATATTTGGTTGCCAACGAGTGGCCAGCCCGACATTTACTTCAGTACCGAAGTGACAACCGAGAGAAGTTGTTGTCGTCGTAAATACAACGTTGAACGTAACATAACAATAGCTTCGGCTGATGCAATTGGCCAGAGAACAAGTATTGGAAATAACTACAATGCAAGACCCAAAACATCGTGTAGAATAGCATTTATACGAGGCGTGTTCGGGAACAAAGGTACACTCCTGCGCATGTGCATGATATCGCGTGATTTCAACCCTGCAATCAAGTTGTTCTAGTGTGTCATCTTTTCACTCAATGTTTGTGCGTCGTTTATTTTGTTCCGGTCAGTACTTTGGAAATTATTGCGATAATAATGGAGCCTCCTCTGTCAAAATCCGTCCCACTGGTGCAATCAGTCTTAACTTTTTTGTGGCAATCAAGGAATCGTCGACCGCAATTCACCGAAGAGTTTCCGAAGCTTATGGTGAGGTTATGTCACGCAAGCAAGTGTCGGTTTGGTATTCATAGTTTCGAAACGGTCGGGCAAACTTAGATGATCTTCCAAGATCTGGAAGGCCGAGAACGTCTCTGACGGACCGAAACATCCAGCGGGTTCAAGAACTCATCATCATCGACAGATGTTTGACAATTCGAGAAATGGCATCCGAGCTATACATTCCCAAGACGGTAATCCACGACATTGTTCACAACAACCTTGACTACCGAAAAGTCTCTACATGGTGGGTGCCTAAGCAACTCATGGATGCGCATAAGGAAGCGAGACTTGCATGCTCTTTGGAAAACCTGCAACGTTACCATAACGACCCTTCGTTTCTTATGGATATTGTAACCGTAGATGAGACGTGGGTTCATACGACGCCTGACAGCAAAGTTCAAAGTATGGCATGGGAGCATCCCGACAGTTCACCTCCCAAAAAATTTCGCGTTACTCCATCGGGTAAAAAAGTCCTTTTGCTTCAGTTTAAGCGTTATGGTGAAACTGTAAATGCAGCAGCATTCTGCGAAATCCTCGATAAATTACGGGAAGCGATTCGACGAAAGAGGCCTAGTCTACTTAGTCACGGAGTCAAGTTTCTTCGTGACAACGCAACGCATCACACCGCCACGGATAAGCTTCGTCATTTCGGATGGGAAGTCATTACTGACCCAGCTCACAGTCCTGGCTTGGCTCCTTCGGATTTTCATCTTTTCCGAGACATAAAAGGTTTTTTGGGAAGACAACGGTTTCGGTAGGCTGAGGACGTCATCTAAACCACAACACAGTGGCTGCGTCTACAAGGACCTGATTTTTATACCAAGGGTAGGTTAGACCTCGTCCGTAGGTGGTACAAGTGCCTCAATCGACTTGGTGACGTTGAAAAATGGTTTAAGGACCGCACTTTCATCCTGTAATACGCTTATTTTTTAATAAATTTATTTGTATCTTCTAAGCGAGTGTACCTTTGTTCCCGGACACGCCTCGTACATGGTTAACCTTCAATGTTCCATTGGTAAATATTGCCCAAGAAGGAATTTGTGAAACTTACTCGAAGTCGACCTTTTACATGTGTAATTTGAAGTACAGTAACCTCGCTTTTTCATTATTTGTTATTCATTTACTTCTGTTAAGGTAATTCATCATATTCAGACTTTAACAACAAAAATAAAAAAAAGGAAACAATGAAATGAATATCAGCCGAGATCTAATTTTAATTAATGCTGTTATGAATACATTCGCATTAGAGTCAGAAATCGTGAAGAACTCTTGCTCCGCAGCAAAGGCAAGGGGAACCGTACAAATGAAATAATGAATTAATTAAATTAACGGTCTAGTTGTGAGGCATAGCGATGGCGGTTATCTTACAACCGTCTAGGGTAGCACGGCGTCCTTGTACACATACAAGTACATACCTGCAAGTTACCAACCCGGCACCGTTCTATAATTGTACTCCTTTTCGCGTTATTTATGACTAACGTAAAAAGGAGCTCTTGAATATCAAAGCAACACAAGCACAAAAACCAAACGGACAAGAAGAGTTTGCTAAGAGTTTTTACGCGAGTACGCCATTATTATATACGCCAAGAACTTTTTCAATTTTACGGCTTGAACACCACGTAACGTTGTGAGAAAAGGAGTGTGTTGAATTTAACAAAGCACCAGCGTATCAGAACGAGACGTAAGTGGTGTGATTGGAATCATTTAAATGACAGATGATTACTTTTTACAACATTACTGCATAGCAATGAATCTTTCATTGTTTGTGTGGTGTGCGGCCCAACGGAATAAGCTATATTGCTTACCATGATTGCATTGCAATTTATTACTTGATCAGCAAGCAGGATACACAAAAGATCCCTGTTTCATATGCCACTGGGATAACAGGGCTAGAAACAAACACTGAAGTCAGGAGAATTGGCCAGTAAGAACGTCTTTAAAAGTAGGAAAGAAGAATATTATTAACCAGTCTTTAGTAAATAGGGAAAAAATTGTCTTTTCTCCTCTTCACATTAAGCAGTTTGTGAAACGATGTAGAAGGTATATTTGTAACAAGTTGCCAAATCTAAGTTATGAAAAAATAAAGGCTGGCATTTTTGACGGACCCCTTAGAACTTTAATGAGAGATACAGATTTTTATATCTCCATGAACGATATTGAAAAAGATGCATAGAACCCGTTCATGATGGCTGCTAAAAATTTCCTTGGGAACAAAAAAGCTGAAAATTATAAAGATCTTGTTGAAACATTGCTTAAGAATCTTCATCGCCTTGGTTGCAACATAAACATAAAGCTTCATTTTCTCAATAGCTATCTTGAATTTCCGGAAAAATTAGGGGCCGTAAGCGATGAATAAGGTGAAAGGTTTCATCAAGGCTTGAAAACGGTGGAAGAGCATTACCAAGGGAGATGGGACACACATATTATTTACTATTATTATTTTCGTCGGGCCATGGTACATATGCCTTTAATCACTGCGACCTTAATAGATCTATTGTAACAGAATGCCCTTATGTGTGTTAGAATAGTCGGAGGCTTTTAATAAACTTTAGTACTACTCTAGGATCTGCTTCCTTCAGTTCAGTGAGTGCAAGAAATGGCCTACTGAAGTGTTGGTGTCGTGTTCGATTGATGGCAACACATTCACATAGGATGTGTTCTGCCGTCTCCAGATCTTCTTGATGGGACACACATATGGTGGAGTATTCAAAGAGATTGTCCAACCTTGAGGAAAGATTTCTTCCTTAAACACGACGAGAACTTTTTATTTCAAAATAATGTTTTACATTTGTTTACTAATCTTTTAAAATCTATTATATCTTTAATTTTACATACGAGGGGTATTTTTTAAATAAGGTGCGTTTTTTAATAAGAAGAAAATACCGTAAATATCATTAAAATATGTTTTTTTCCATATACTTTTATCTACTTTTCTACATAATTTCCATTTTTGTTCAAACATTTGTCGTACCGCTCAACAAGTTTTCTAATTCCGACGTCAAAAAAATCTTTCGCCTGTGAAGAAGCCCAATCCATGATTGCAGTTTTCACATCATCGTCGTCGTTGAACCGTTGACCAGCAAGGAACTCCTTTAAGTACCGAAACAAGTGAAAATCACTGGGTGCAAGGTCTGGACTGTAAGGTGGATGATCTACTTGTCCCCATCCAACAGAACTGATTAGATCTTGTATTTGCGCAGAAACATGTGGCTTTGCATTGTCATGGAGCAGCATCACCCCAGAAGACAGTAGGTTATGCTGCTTGTTTTGTATGGCACGCCGGAGTTTTCTCAAGGTCATACAATACGCATCAGAATTGATTGTTGTGCCTCTCGGTATAAAATCCACTAACAAAGTCCTTTTCATGTCCCAAAAGACAGTTGCCATGATCTTTCGTGCTGAAATTGTCTGTTTGGCTTTCACGTTGGTTGGCGGAGATGTGTGTCGCCATTCCATTGACTGTTACTTGGAGGAGTCATCTCCTGTAACGATATGGTCCAAAAATTCATCTCCTTCCTGATTGTATCGAGTCAAAAACGATAAAGCACAGCCCAATCTTGTTGTTTTATGATCGTCAGAAAGCAGTATTGGAACCCACCGAGAACACAATTTTCGATAATTCAATTTCTTCGAAACAATGGTGTACAAAACTGACCTTGAAACCTGTGGAAATTCAATTGACATCTATGAAATAGTTAATCGACAGTCCTCTCGAATTTTGTTGTCCACATCACGAATCAAATATTCAGAAATCAGAGAAAAGTCAGTTAGGGCGTGGCTCATCGTGTGTATTAACCCGCCCGTCCTTGAACATTATCACCAATTTTCGAACATTACTGTCATTCATAGCATTATTACCGTAAACTTCAGAAATCTGGCGGTGAATTTCCGCAGCTGCCAAGTTTCTTACACTCAAGAATCGAATTATTGATCGTATCTCACAGTCGGCGGACGACTCAATTTTCTTAAACATTATAAGCTTACATAGCTCAGCACACAGACAGACGATACTGCTGCAAGTGGCTTCTAAACGCGCGCAAAGCATGCTAGGAGTAGATGCGTGCGTCATTCTCACTCTCGTTCATAAATCTATTTATTTTTAAAAGTTCAAAGGGACAGTACGTTGCACGCTGCACGCCAAATAAGTACGCGGAGATGGGACGCCCAAAGGGTGTGACGTTCCCTTCGAATGTGAATAAATATCTCAGGCATTTCCCTGGATTAGAATATTTATTGCACAATATGCAATAGCGAATTGCTAAGTCGCGATAGGTTTGAATGTAGAAAACATTGTAAAAGTAAACGCTATGTATTGAATTTAAGAAACAGTATTCCATACTGGCAATTTTTATATGATTTTATTTTTATGTTAAGTGTGTGCAACATCCCACAACATCTAGTATCTAATGAACACTTTCGTCTTTTTTGTACTAAGTACGTTCCCTCATGGAAGCTGCCAACATCTATGCAATTACGATACAATTTGCCACGTGTGCAAGGTACAGTGCAGGAATGTATAAAAGACGAGTTGAGAAATAAGAAAATCTGCCTATGTGTGGATGAAACAGCTGATGCTCAGAAACACAACGTCATTCATGTTGTAGCGCGTCCTTTAAAACGTGATGGTCCACCAGCTTCATTGTTGTTATCCAATAAAAGAATTCAGAAAACTAATGCAGAAACCGTTGTCAAGATAATAAAAGAGCCGTTGAGAGGATTTTGTATCACAGGAACCCAAGTCACAATGTTCGTTATTGACGGAGCGGAAAGAATGCTGAGAGTTGGTAGGATGTTGAAAATATGCTTTCCGATTCTTCTTCACATAACATGCCTCATACACGCGTGTCACCTCGTACCAGAAGCCATTCGAAAGAAGTATCCGATGGTGGATAAGTTAATAGCATCTACCAAAAAAGTGTTTATCAAATCTCCTAAACACATCCGTGTATTCAATCAATTGTGTCCGAAATTACCACCACCACCTCAGCCTATTGCTCAAAAATTTGGTGCAATTTTAACGAAAAATCCCGATCTACAAAAGGTTCGGTCTATAACTGACAATCAAGAACGATCATTCTCGAAGTATACGACAACGTATTCACAACACCGTCGACGGCTGAATGAATCGGCAATGGAAGCGTTGCTGATGCAATTCTACGCAGCTTACCAGGGCGGTTGCCAATTGCCACATTGGACATCAAGACGACAGGAAAAGGTAACAATATCATTTTTCACTATTGTATATTACGTACCTTCTTTTATGCGGTGCGCCACTGCCGGTACCACCTTTTCAACAAACTCTAGTTATAAGCCAGCAAATATTGTCTTGGCCAGTGTTATCAATTCAATTAGCTTCTACATTTTGCTTATTTCGAAGTCCTTTCCAAATCTTCCAAAAAAGATTCCGCAAAGAAATAATAAACCCTTCCTTCTGCTTTACTGTTGGATAATGAACATCCGGTATATTTCTTTCTTTACCCTCAAATTGGTTTTAGTAAGGCATTAATTGCTTTAAGCACACCGTTGGAATTTCCCTTGTAAGTTTCCACGAACTTGTGGTGTAATATTCTTGGACCATCATGGCGGCACTTTCCCTTCGTACGGAAATACATGGTAGGACCCGTCAGTTTCGTCTTAGTTCAAACTTCTAACATTAAAAATAAGGAAGACCGGTTTTATGTACGACATTGTTCTACAGCCGGTTGCCGTACATCACTAAACGGCTCTTCATTAAAAGTTTCGCAACTTATAATTTAGTTAGCTGCGTACCTTAATGATACGCTGCTATTCATTTCGAAGCATACCAGCCGCCATTCTGGCGTACTTGTTTATGTGCTTCTCGATGTTCCTATTAGAGGAGATCTAAGAGCATTATGAGGTAAATGCATAAATTCGTGCTCTAGCATGTAAATAGCATGCACGCGAATAGCTTCTATATATTGTTGTAGCCCTTGACCATATCTAAGGTATATAAGTAAGACAGAGATCTTAGTCAGCATATTTAAAATGATATAAAAGGGGTACGCGCTCGTACTCTTGGAGAGCAATAAGAACTCAGACTCTCGCGCGTAAAGTGTTACTCTGCCCAAATTACTATCGAATTATAATCGAATCATAATTTAATTATATATTAAATTCTATTAGTATAATATTATAATGTACTTAAACCGTGTTACGGAGGCACACTAATAAAAGCTGCCCTGGTGTCAGAACTGTCTTTTTTTAAAAACAACTCATGTGTTATAAGGAATAAAATTTATACTAGAGTTATGGATAGAGGTAACTATACACGAGTATCAGTTGCAATAGTCGTTGGAAAAGAAAATGAGAATTATGTCTTTTATTTTACTGAGATTTATTAAGTACAGTTTCCTTTATTTTATAATATGCGTATATGCTTACTTTTATAAGTTATAATTAGAGACGGGATTTTAGGCAAAATGCTTCTTTGTTTAGATTCAAGGCAAATTAAAAATAATACAAAATCTATATGTTTCTCGACAAATCAAAGCGATCTATCTATGTTTTATTTATAATCGTGGTTTTTAGCATATTTTGTCCTAAAATCATATTTATTTGGTCTAAACGTTTTTTTTTTTAATTTTAAATAAATATGGTTTTTACACAGCCGTATCTTTCTTAAATGCAAATTTTAGTTTTACAGCTAAAATGCTATAAACTAATACAACGATGGGTTTTCCCGTCTATTGTGTGAGGGGCAAAGTTTGGATTTGCCAGCCGTAAAATTTATATTACTACCCTATTGAAGATATATCCTCAATTATCGGCTTATCGCTCTCGGGTTCATTTACCTGCACCCACGTTTTTATTTTACGGGAATCCCTATCGCTTGTTTACGCCCTGTAATTTAAACCATATAAGGCAAATTTCTTCTCCCTTTAACGTGATTAATGAATACACGATGCCCTTTCATAGTTTTTTACAATGGACATCTTGATATGCAGTTTAGATTTTATATTTATTCTCTTAATGTTTCTCTGGAGCGTACTTTGAATTTTCATTTATATCGTAGCTTGCAACGAATATTTTTCGGTAGTTTTCTGTCGGTTTGTTCTTGTTTATCTACTCAGTGTATTGTGTATTTCCATCTACAACAATGCCAAAATCCAAGGAATCACAGGGCGATAAAGTTCAAAAATGGCTGAAGGCTAATTGGAGGCACTACTGTGTTTCAGCTGAATCCAAGCAACAGTGAAGAGTTTTTTTTGTAAAGCGTGCGGAAAAATGGTAAAGGACGTTTTTGTTTTTCTTTCCTAACTTGCTTCAAAATATTATTGTAGTTAACTTGCAAAAAGAAAAATCATTTAGAGCAACATGCTACTGCTCCTGGACATCAGGCAAATCTTAGGAAACCGTTGAGGAACCAAATGTTAATAGACACCAAAAATTCAAGAGAAATCGACGTTTTTAATCGAGATTTATGCGACGCTTTTGTCTGTAAATATTCCTCTGGACAGATTAAACTATTCAAAACTGCGAAATTTTCTCACTAAATACTGCAACAAGAATGTGGCAAGCGTGAAAACCTTAAGAACAACATATGTAACAAAATGTTACAATGAGGTAATTAATAGTAATAATTTAAAAATGTATTTTCATACTTGAGTGTCATTAAGATTTTGTTTACACCTATAATATTTTATTCATTTTTTAAGACTATTAATACTATTAGCGAAGAAGTTGGTAAACAACGATATTTGGATATCTATAGATGAGACGACTGACTCTAAAGGTCGTATTATGGCAAATATGATTGTGGGTAAGCTTTGTTCTGAAACACCAGGAAAACCGTATTTACTGGCTACAAAGCAACTTGAAAGAACAAATTGCAATACAATGGCAAGATTCGTGAACCAAGCTTTAGGTAAGATATATTATGCAAAAAACTTACTTTAATAATATTGTAAATTTAATGCTAGATATTTAAGTTAAAGGCAACTCTCGTATTTTAGGTATTTTGTGGTCAACAGATGGAATTAAGTACGAAAAAGTCAAGCTTTTAGTCACGGATGGTGCTTCTTATATGCTCAAATGTGGTACAAATTTGAAGATTTTTTATAAAAATCTTAATCATTTGACATGTTTTGCACATGGACTCAATTTGGTGTGTGAATGTCTAAGAAATCAGTATGCTAATGTTAATGGTTTAACTTCAAATACCAAGAGAGTCTTTTTAAAAGCTCCATTGCGTGTGGCAGTGTATAAAGAAAATCTGCCAGATCTCCCTTTGCCTCCCGAACCTGCTTAACACGTTGGGGAACTTGGTTAGAGGCGGTAGTTTTTTTATGCTAATAATTTCGAAGCAATAAAATCAGTAAGTACTTTTTAGCAAAATTTTAAATAAGATTGTTTTTATTTTAACGCTTTTTTGTTTTAGGATGTAATATCGTTTGACAAAGATTCAGCTAACTGTATCGAGCAAGCGCAAGAATACTTTTCCAATCAAAATGTCAAAAACGATCTTTTATACATCAAGTCGCATTATAAATTTCTCATTGATAACATCAAAAGATTAGAAACATTCGGCCTTTCTCTTACAGATTCTGTGCAGTAATTAATAATGCCGAAGCAGCTCTCAAGAATGCCCCAGGAAAAGTTGGCAAAATAATTTTGTCGAAGTTTAACCAAGTGATTTCGAAAAAATCAAGGTTTCAAAACGGTTTAAAGAGTTTGCTGAGCTGCTCAGTGGCGAAGCAGTTGAAGCTACCGCTCATACCACAGCGGACTGGTCCCCTATTTAAGTTTTGTCCTACAACCTCGTGTGACGTAGAACGTTTATTTTCTTCGTACAAACTGCTGTTTTCCGACCGAAGAACAAATTTTACTAACGACAACTTGGAAAAATATCTTGTGTGCTACGAAAACGCGAAATTTGAGGACATGTTACACGGCGATTAATTAATTTATTTATTATTTTAAACCAAATGAATCTACATATTTTAGTTATTAGTTAAAATTTGTATGTTTTATTTCTTTTTATGGCTGAAATGTACCTAAAATTACATTAAATATCGTTTTCTTATTCATGTTTTTTTAAAATAAAATGATTTTTTGTGTTTACCGTTTTTTTTAGGTATTTGCCTAACATGCCTAAATCACAGTTTTTCGTCCTAAATACATAGTTTTTAGGGCCTAAAAAAGGGCCTTTTTAGCTGTTTTTTACGTCCTAAAATCCCGTCTCTAGTTATAATATAGCGAACCAGACACTTACTTCGTTTATCTTAAATGGAACATCTGCATATAAATCTTCAAATATACTAAAAGAATTGTATAAAAAATCAGATTTGAGTATTATATACAGCGTGATTTATAACGTGCAGAGAAGATTTTTAGGGTAGATAGTGGGGACTAGAGTAAACATTTTTTTGTAATAAACTTTTTAGAAAAACTCAATAATTAAAAAGTTAGAGTGGTTTAAAAGGTTTTAAAGAAAGTTTCTCACTTATTGAGTGGTGCTCAGATTTTTTCTAAAGGAACAAGATTTCTTTGTTTCTTTGGAAATGATATCTACAATTTCAAACATTCTAAAACTAATTTCTATTTCCATTTTTAAAATTACATAAATTTAACAAAGACAAAAAATTATGAAAAGGAAACAAAATAATAACTACATAAGTATAAAAATTCACCAAAATCACTAAAACTGTTCAAAATGCCGCCCCTGCTTTCAACACACAGCTGCGCACGACGAATTCAATTTCTCGACGCTTGCGGAAATTGTTCTCAGCAAGTCCTCTGCAGCAACGTTGATTCGATATCGCAACTCTTCAATGGTATCAACTTCAGTTTGCATATATCCGGTCTTTCATGTACCCCATAAGAAGAAGTCCAGTGGGTTGAGATCTGGGCTGCGTGGGGGCCATTGAATAAATCCCACCCCGGTCGATCCACCGTTGCGGAAAGGTATAAATCGAGATGATCTCTTACAGGACGACTTAAATGTGATGGACAGCCATCGTGCGTAAACCACATGTTATGTCGTACAACCAATGGAACATGTTTAAGGAATCCTGGTAAATCTTCTTGTAAAAGATGCAAATAAGATTCACCATTGAGACGCGCCGGCAATTCGAAAGGACCTATTAAGGTGTCGTTCACAATTCCAGCCCATAAATTTAAACTGACACGTTGCTCAAAGTTACTTTGGCGTATCGCATGAGGATTTTCATCAGCCCATATGTGAGCATTGTGGAAGTTGAACCTACCATTCCTGGTGAAAACGGCATTCGTCAGTTACCAGTACGTTTGTTGGAAAACCTGCTTTGCTTCCGTACGATTGAGCAGCCACTCACAAAACTGCTGCCGCACGGATAATCGTTGGCAGTAAGTCCTTGTACCTTTTGGAAATGACAAAGGTACAAACCGTTCATCTTCAATGTCCGCCAAACAATGTTCTGAGGAACTTCCTGGGCAATTGGCGCGTACTACTTGTCGGTTCAGCATCTACCCTTTCCAATACTTCTTCTTCAACATCAACCGCGTGTCGATTGGTCCTCTACCATATTGACCCTTCTTTGGTTGTAAATTTCTAATCTCTCTTCCCCGTTGAATAACACGGAGAAAAGTATTTTCGGAAGGGGTCCGTCTGTTTGGAAATTTTTCTAAATACCTTGCTCGTGCAGCATTTTCATCGGCAGCTACATAAACTATTATCATGCCAATGTATTGTTCTTTTAGTTTAATTCACTAATAACTAATAACTTAAAAACAACCACTAATAACAAATCTTAACACTTTCCTAAATTTCAACGTCACCTTGTTTTTTTATAATAAAGCAGCTCTCAATAGTTGCTATAAAAATTATTGGCCATTAAAAGGAAAAATTAGGGAATCGTAATTTCTATTTTACATTTATTTTGAATCATCTTTTTAACTAAATGTGGTTCAGCTAACTCAAATATCCCCAACTAAAATTTTAAATAAAATTACCAACATAATTTCCGAAACAACTACTTCTTATTTAATTAAGCTTTAACTCGTTGTAACTTTTTAATTATTGAGTTTTTCTAAAAAGTTTATTACTAAAAGAAAATTATTTTAGTCTCCACTATCTACCCTAAAAATCTCCTCTGCACGTTATAAATCAGCCTGTATATTGAAATGTTTTATCCCAGGGATTATATTAAAAAATTGGAATTTTGTAAGTTAATTAAATTTTTAACTCGTTTGTGGGATTCGGGAGCATTCTTTGATACTCTTTCGGCAATTATTAATGAATTTTGATGTCAATAAATGGAACTTAATGAATGTTAAAATTGAAAAAAGTAATAACCTTGATTTTAAGATGTCATTTAAGGATTATGTTCCTTATGACATTTAGTGGAAATCTGCGCGTTTTAACCTCCATCCTTTTCTTCTACCTTGAATTTACTGTCTAATTTATATCGTTACACTTTAAATTGGAACCGCAGTCAAAATACTAGTTAACTCGAAGAAAGTTTATCCAGAATTGATGAATTTATTAGCGTCCCTTTTCTGCTTTATTTTAATTGCAATGGCGATTGTTTCTGACCACAGCAATTTTTGATGATATCTACCCAAATATAATCTAACGAGGAATTTTGATGAATAAAGTTATTTTTAGAAGTAGCAAGAAAGAATGAATGTAGTGACGCTACTAGATGACTTAAACTAAACGAATCTATGCTCTAAAATACAATTGACAACGTTTAAATTCGAAATTTTACTACTAAAAACAAAGACACTTCAACGAAACATATTTAATACAGGAAATAATGTTAGAAATACCTTTGAATTTATGCTGTTGTTTGTCTTAGGAGAATTTTACACTAATTTTGACGAGTTACGAAAATAGGTAGATGAACTAAACAGGAATAACTTTACCATTTCTCCGTTGTTTGTCGTTATCTGGTCCACACTCCAAGGCCAGTCGGCCAGGGGGGAAATTGTGGCTTTCGAAATATAGCTTTTAACCGCCAGAGGGAATTTCATTACTTTTTGGGTGGCTATTTTGAATACCCTATACGTTTGACACTGACCGATGATATTTCGAAGGAAATATTTAACATAACAATATATTAATTATTATAAAAAAAGACAGGAAAGTAATACTTCCTGCTAAGTCTCTATATAATACTAACAAATATTTGAATGCAAAGAATAAAAATAAGGTAGTCTTGGAAATTATAATTAATACAAATGATATTGTTATTACTAGGCCCGACACAGAGCGCTTCGCGCCAGGTTAAAAAGTACCAAAGTGGGAGCGTTAAATATTCTTAGAATAGTTCATCGAATAACCCCTTGAATTTTTTCCGTATGTTTAATAAACACCCTGTATATTGGCTTCCGTTGGTGAAATAAAAATTAGGCATTAAAAAGTTATTTCGATCCTAGTAAGGTCCTGTGGCGTGGCGGTTAGCATACCTCCGTCCGGAGAACGGCAAATTTTAGATTCGAGTCCTTACCGGGTTGAAATTTTTCAAAAATGTTACGTCCGAAAAACCAAGAAAATCACCAATAATGCTATCACGTTGGATTTTGTGTAAAATTGTCTAGGTGCTGGTGTTGACTTTCTAAATGTTGACGTTTCCATGGTTATGCTGTTAGCTTTTTCAATTATTTTCTAAAGACCAACATCTGTGTCCTTCTAAATTTGGCGATACAGTAATAAATATTATTCTCAATGTCTCGCTAATTTTGAATTATTTAAGTCTGTTGAGGTCTTAAGGTTACTTTTGATTATTTCTAGCAACTTTCGTATTGTTTTTTGACGCTAATTGATTACTGATGATTTTCTTTTGTACATCTGAATTGATTGGAGAAAATGTTTACATGTTCTTGTAAATTGAAATTGAATTGTTGTATGAGGTAGGTGCCATAAATTCTCTGCCTGATAGGTGTACATAGGTTCGAGCGTGTTTCAAACTCCGGTGCGTCATAGTTGCACATATCCGAGATCTATACTACATATATTACGGCTCGAAGAGTAGTAGTTTTTTGTAGCCAGCCAAACAACGTGACTAGTACATGAAAATATCTTAGGTAACGAAAATTGAATACCGCGCGGTCATTAATTTTTTAACAAAAAAAGGGTATACGCCTAGTCACATTAAACAACGTTTAGACGGCGTTTATGGTGATTTATCTCCTTCATATCCCACTTTAAAAAGTGGGCAAAATGTTTTCGTTTGAGACCAGAATCCCTTGAATATGATGAGCCCTCCAATTCAACTGCTAATACCCCAAAGCATTTCAGTTAATGAAGAAATTGCATTAGCAGATCGCCGTTTGAAAGTGAATGAATTAGCATTGATGCCTAACATTTCTAAAACAAGTATTCGTCGAATTCTCCATAACCATTTGGGTATGAATAAGATTAGTGCAAGGTGGGTACCGCATCTTCTTCTGTTCTACAAACGTGAACGTGGGGTCGAATGTGCGCGCTCGTTTTCAAGCATGTGTGGAGACCACCCGAAACCGATTTTGGAGTCCATTGTTACAGGAGATGAAACAATGATTTCTGTATGATGATCGTCTATCCGAAAAGGAATAGTTTTAAGGACGATAGTGAGTTGTAAGCAGCTATAATACAACGTTTTGAAGGAAAAACTTTAGATTATTTTTACAAGGGTATAGAATTGAACGTTGTAATAAATGTGTTGAAGTTAGGGGAGATTATATTGAAAAATAAAGATTGTTATACTTTACCATATTTATTTTTTCTATATCAGACCGAGAATTTATTGTATTATTGTAGTTTGTGTGTTTAGGAACAAGAAAAATTAGAGGTTTTATAGTATTTTTTTAATTGCAGGTTTAGCTAAGTAATGCATGGTTTATGGTTCTTTGTTACTACTAAAGAACCGAGCCAAAGAGACAAAGAGAATATTTTCTTCTGTAAATTTATAGAAACCCACATAAGTTTTTCTTTCATTTTAATGTCAAGAAAAGGACGTGGATGCTAAACCAATTTAGTACATTTTCTATACAAACATAAAGCATTTCCAGTTAAAAGGAGGTTTTTGTGTATTATCACAAAGGAAAGATGCAGCATGTTTAACAAGCACACTTAGTGTACATATACACATGTATTACGCCCACAATTCCATTAAAATACCTAGGTTACAAAGAAAAATCCGTTCATGGGCCCTTTTGAAGGTTACGAAGGTCGGCTTAATAGGCTTGCCGTCCTATTATCCTTTCTGTCCGGAGAAACATCTCTTGGCTTAGTCTACTAATAGGGGCACGTGAAAGGTTGACCTGCTGCGGATAATGTTAGCGCACCGGGAATATATCATAATTTAGCTTATTAAATTTAGTTGTTTTGATCGTAAGCTCTATTCTGGTTGGTTTGCGAATCTGTATTCCCTGTCTTAGTTTAAAGATATTTATATCATTAAGCCTTTTAAATAATTAACATAACTCTGACATACTTATATTGCTTTGCACACATTATGTATGACAAATTTAAGAGTATGAACAATACAAAAACATCCAATCAATTTTAGCAGTAATATCAGAACATATTGTACGAGGGTAAGTCAAAAATGACTTACACTTTTAGTTCTACAACTGTATTAAACAAAGATGTATGTACAACAGATACATTATTTTTCGATATAGTCTCCACCTTTAGTAATGGACTTGGTCCAGCGAGCCACAAGCTTCCGTATGCCTTCCTGGTAGAAGGTTTTCGGTTGGTCGTGAAGCCACTTCTGCACCGCTGTAAAGCAATAGAACCTAGAAGTGTTTGCAAATGTGGAAGAATGTGTTAAAACTTACAAGGCTGAAGAGCAACATGTGAAAATTGTTTTGTAACCATTGAAAATCATTTAGCCATGCTGGCATAGGATTTTAAAAAGTATTTTCTTGCTGACGACAACTTGGTAAGAAGTACGAGTGGGTTAAGGACACATTTCAAAACACTTACGAAGGTGTCTTCAACTGTTGAAGAAGAAATCTTCATAGACTTCACGGCAAGTGGTAAAATCAAAAGATAATTTAGTCAATCACTCTTTGAATTTTGGGCAGGGGTGGATGACGGGTTTTTCTGCACTGAAAACAAGAGCATTCCGTATACTAACTACCATTTTCAACATCCCTACCTTTGCGAAACCGGATTTCTGCGTGGCTTTCTTTGAAAACAAAATATAAATCTCAGCTAAATATAGAAAAAGAACTGAGAGTGTCAATTTCTAATATCTTCTTCGAAAAACTTTGCTCTGTAAGACAGACTCAAGGCAGTCGCTAATGATTATTAAACTTGTTTCTAATTTAGTAGTGATAAGTTAATTATTAAATACATTGTGCAGTACTGATACAATCCTATTTATAAGTATATTATATCAGTGTAAACGTGTATTATTTTTTATTACTTCAGAATGTATTTTATTGCTTTTCTTTCATTAAAATTTCTTTAATAATATATTTTCGTCCCACAGGTTGAGAATTTTTGCCTTAGCGATTTGGAGGTACGTATACGCGCCCCTTCTCATACCTGTTGGCCCACCTAATGAAATCTTAATTTTTTGGATACAGTCTAAACGATAATATACTACATGCTTTTTTGAGTCCCAAATTTAATAACAGCGCATAATTAATTACATGCAACGAATAACATCTACTTTATCGCTTTATTTTAGAAATTTCAGCAGAAAATAAAAACATGTGCCAAAAAAAGCGTTGTTTTCAAATATCAGCTCGTTTTGATATTGTTACAAGGCAAGCCAACAGGTCAAAGTGGCTTTGAAAAAGGGACGTCTAAGAATTGGTAAGAGCTGTCGGAACATATTTAGTTTCATTTTAATTCAGCTCTTTAAAGGTTACACTTTTTTAGAATGGGTAGAGGAAAGTTTTTAGATGAAAGAATTCGTTCAATTATTATTAAATTTTTTAATTCTGGAAAATTAAATTTGGAAATAGCAAATTTACTGGAGTCATCTCGATATAGTGTAATAAATATTGTTAGAAGATGTAAGACTACTGGTTCAGTAGTGACAAAGCCCCGATATGTAAGAAAAAGCAAAATTACAGAAGCGGATAAAAGAGCACTAAGAAGAATTATTGTGAAAAATCGACGTGCTAGTTATCTTGAATTAAGTGCTTTGTGGAGCGATGCTGCTGGAAGGCGAATTTCGAGATCCACATGTCATAGAGAGGTCCACAAACTAGGATTTGGCACTTATAAGGTAAGGATTTTTATGTTTTAAAAAGAAACTGGTATTTTATAACCGGCGGTTTTATTTCAAACGAAAGAAAAGCCACTTTTAACACCACGCCAGAAGAAAAATAGATTACGATGGGTGAAAGAATATAAAGATCGGACACCTCAGCAATGGCATGCAATACAGTGGAGTGATGAAGCCAGATTCGAAGTGTGTGTTAAAGACAGTAGAAGTCGAGTTATCCGCAGATAACATGAGGTGTTCCGTCCTGATTGTCTTAAAATTTCCGGCATCGATTATGGTCTGGGGCAGCATGTCATCAAAAGGGGTGGGTAAACTTCATTTTATTGAAGGAACTGTCGATACTAACAAATATTTAGACATTTTGGAAGAATCATTTTTACCGGTCATGGACGAATACTTGACATCGGGTCAAGATTTTGTGTTCCAGCAGGACGGTGCGGGATGTCACACTTCAAAAACAGCTTTAAAATGGATGGAAGACTAAAACATACCACCTTTGGAATGGGTTTCTAGTAGTCCCGATTTGCCCCCTACCGAAACATTGTGGCATGAGATGAAGAAAGTGCTCCGAAAATATCCTGCTAGAACAATTCCTGAACTGAAGCAAAGGCTTCCGGAAATATAGGATTCTTTTACACCAGAATCTTGTCGAGGCTTGGTTAACACTATGCCCCGAAGAATTTTGGATGTCATAAAAAATAAAGTTAAAGTTACCCAGTGGCAAACTATAAAATATATATTTTTTTAATTTAAGGTTTATTGACATTTTTTCTATTTATGTACATTTTGTATTATATATCGGTTTAAGTCAGTAAATACATATTTATTTTTGTTTAAAGATGTTAAAAGAGTTAAAAAAATGAAAAAGTTTAATGTTCTTGTGGTATATTACTTAAAATTTTTCTTACAAAATAAAAATTCTGAAAAATTCTAGGTTGGGCCAACTAATATGGGAAGGGGCTCGTATTGTACTACCCAATGCAGCTAGAGAAAATGTGGAAATCTGTAAATACTATATTTGTCTCCCATTCGACCCTAGTTTAAGTAAAATATGTAAAAATTTAATTTTTCTATTACAAATTATAATGCTCCTTTTGGGACATTCTTGCCTCTGTGTTTTTGCTCCTCAAAGATTTCAGAAAAATGAAACAAAGTACACTATAGGGCAGGAAAACAATTCATTCGGTTTATATATCATTCTGAAAAAGTACGACTAGCCAAATTATAAGCGATGCCTCCATAGCATGAGCTTATCAATGCGACGGCTTGTATATCTTGTACGAAAGGTATTAGGTTGCGCTTAAACAGAACGGTACAATGGCGACCCGTACCTACCCACCGTTAATCTACTTTGACTAAAATTCGGTCGAATGGAGGTTTCCGTAAATCAATTGCGCAAATCTCCTGCTCCGCTCTGCGTACGTAAACGCCAATGCATTATCGAAACAATACATCAAACAGCCGAAATAAACGGATAAACAATCTCACAATAAATTTTCCATTAATTTTCGTATATAATAGGGCGGCGCTGTATGCTAATTACAAAATAATATAAATTACATTAGGCTGGCTGGACGCCATCGCAGAATGCATTACAGCGGCCGATTGGCCTCCGTCGACCGCGACTAAATACCAACAATACTTGTCAATGATGTTATGCGAAACAATGGCGCATGCAACGGCAAATAAATCGGAACCTGCTGCACACAGCCTATACTGGAGGGATATCAGCAATTGCAAGGGTAGGTAAGTAGTGTAGCTTTCCGTTGCCAATTACGCGATATCCTGCTTAGTTAATAGACAGCTAAACATATATACTATTGTTTTGCCAATAAATAATTATTCCTTGCTTATTTGAATACTATAAACATCTTCCTAACGGGTGGTTTTCGATAGAAAACAAAACATATGGAAAACTAACGGAAAACAAAACTAATCCATAAATAATCCATTGACCTTCAGTTAACCTTCATTTCTTGACACGTTCTGTATCTAACCAAGTCCAGATCTCTCCTCTAGTGGAATCCTTTGTGATTCTACATACGGGTTCTGGTCCTACAAAGTGTCTGAGAACCGGAGGAAGACAAGCAGTAGCTTACGCTGATGACGTCGTAATAATAACCAAGAGAAGAGATATAACGGTAAAAAATTTAGAAGAAATAATACGAGAAGGGGGTAAAATAGGATTGCACATAAACGAAAGTGAAACGAAGATTATAAGAGTAGAAATGGAAACAGGAAAAAGAGAAATGAAATTAGGATGTCACTCCTTTGAAGAAGTAAATAAATCTAAATATTTAGGTGTAATTATAACCAGTGTGGAGAGCAAAAGAGGAAGACCCGATCAAAGTAATAACGAAATGGGGGATGGCAGGAAGAAGAAGAAGAGACAGACCTCAATGACAATGGATAGAGGAGGTGAAAGAGAACTTAAAGAGGGCAGGAATAAAAATAGCGGAAGAGGAGGCGAAGAACAGAATAGCATGGAAAAAGAGATGCAGCGAAGTATAAATGACAATGGGGACTGATCTATCCTAAAGAGGAAGCGCAACCTCACAAGGGGAGTTTAGCCACTATACATACATACATCCTTATATCCCGGCACCCAGATTAAAGATAACTTTTTGTCTTGTGCCCGTCTATTGAGGGTCTATTTACAATGTTTTAGTAGTTTCCGATAGGATTCGTAATTGCCTTGAAGACCACCTATCTACCAATCATGATGTTTATTTTCCTCCTCGTGCAGCCTCCCTTTGCAATAGCTTTAGCACAGGCTGTAATTGTGTGAATAATTCTGTCTGGAAAACCGTTCTCTGCTTTCCCAGGCTTAAGGATATTCTCTGTCTAGGGCTCAGTCCATAAATACCGGCTTTTGTGCTTCGACTGGATTGCGATCCATCCGTAAACCAATGCATCATCAGGAGCATTGAAGTTGGTCCGTGCTTGGTCTCTACTTAGTACTGAAATTTTCAGTTTATCAGTAGAAATAATTCCAGGTGCCATACTGTCCATGGGCATTTGTAACAAAGGCCCGTCCAGTATCGTCCCCGTAGTATCAGTGTGCTCTCCAGCCCTAATATTGAGTTGCCACAAACTATTGGCTTTCGATCCAAGGTACGTAGCCATAGTCTCTGCTTTCACATAAAGCTCTAGCAGGGGAGACCCATTATAACTTCCAAAGAAGCGGTTTCCGTGCTCTTCATTGCTCCAGTGATTCCCAGGAGTGCTTGCCGTTGAGCAGCAGTGAGAGTTCTCGCTGCCGATGACACTTTTGTCTTTCTCCACCAGACTACTGTTCCGTAGGTAATCGTTGGCCTCACCACCACAGCGTATAGCCAACGGATCACTTTTGGTTTTAATCTCCAGGTTTTATCAACAACTCTCCCGCAACGCCAGAAGAGCTGTGTAACCTTGTTCGTTATTTGTGATTATTCCAATTCAGTTTTGCATCGAGGGTAACACCTAGATACTTCACCTCCTTGGTTAGTTGTAGCTCCTGGCCAAACAGCCTGATGCTGCCTAAGTCGTTGAGCTTCCTTGTGTTGGTAAACGCAACTAACTTTGTTTTTTGTGAATTAACTGAGAGTCCTTCTTTAAGGCACCATTCCTCCACTTTTCACAGCGCATTACGGTTAATGCCTATGTCTATCCTCGGGAATTTCCCTTTGGACACAATAACAATATCATCAGTGACACCCTGCGTCCATAGTCCTTGGTCACTTGAGGACCTAATCGACGACAGGTCATTCCGAGTCGTGTGGTCTACCATCATCACCTAACCATTAGGGATTTTGATAGTCCACCTGTGTCTTACACGACTTAAACAAACTAAACATCTGAAGAGTCAAATTTATTAGTGAAGATAGGGCTGCTTGCTTGCTACTACGTTATGAGAATCTGTGAAAAATTTCTATAATTTCAAATCAAGATATTTTATTAATTAATACAAGCTAAATGAATGAAATTTTGCGCTTTATACAATTAGCTATGGTATATAATGTCGTGGTATTGGAGACGTCATGGGACCCCTTTTGGAGATATTGAGAGCTAGCCATCCCATGGGATATATCCCAAAAGTCTGGAGTTATACTAGGGATGTTTTTATTCCGAAACCCGGAAAGGACACCCATTCAAAATCATTTAGATCAATTAGTCTCACATCTTTTATGTTGAAGACTATGGAAAAAATACTACACTTATACATTAAAGAAGGAGCACTTACTGAATCTCCTCTACACCATTTGCAATGGGCATATCAAATGGGGAAATCAGGAGAGGCTGTCCTGCACAACTTGGTGGGAGAACTTGAAAGGAGTCTACACCAAAAGGAAGCTGCCCTTGCAATATTTTTAGAAATAGAAGGCGCCTTCGATATTACATTAACGCCCTCAATTAACCTGTTCTTAAGGGATGGGAATATAAGCTATACGACGAACAGATGGGTTGGCCGCATGCTAAGAATTAGAGCAGTCCATGCCCAAATGTTTGATGAAAGTATCACCAGGAAAACTACTAAACAGTGCCCTCCGGGGGAGTATTGTCACACTTCACAGATGGAAAAAGTTGAGCAAAGGCGTTCATTATTTCTTCTGGGTTACTAAAAGATACATCATCATAATACATTACACCAGGAATTCTAGATGTTTCTTTTTTATTCTGTACATAACGCCAAAACTCTTTAGGGTCTTACGTTACATTATGCTCGACACTAATCAGGTAAGTTTTGTAAGCGGCAGCAATTTGTGATTTAAGTTTTCTTAAACGCCGAAAATTTTGGGTTCCCTGTCTTTTTATGGCTTTCGCGGTAATTGTCCTTTAACTTTATATCACGTACAATATCAGGCGTGAGCCTTACAGGATAAGTATTAGTTGTACTTGGATATTTAGGAACAAAAGGATCAAATGTAAAGTATAACTTGGTGTACATTTTTTTACAAGCTTCATTAATGTTATCAATATCAGTAAGAAATGACAACATTGAATAAAGCGCCATATAGCAAATGAAAATTAGACTTTTTGAAGTTGTAGTTCTTAGTTTTAGAGTTCGCATTGAAAATAGTAGGTTTGTTACCACTAAAGGTCATTAAAACGATTATAGCCGGACGGTGTGGATCTAACGGTAATAGTGGTACTTCCTCTCATACAAACTTACAACACATTAGACAATATTAGATCTAGCAATCGATCATAATTACTAAGAACAGTATTCTTTTGTGTAGGATTACAAAACTCTATAACGTTCAACATAATTCGTGATTTATTACTAGAGTCCGGTAACTGGAGAGCAATCGCAGCGGCGGTGCAATTGTGTTAAGGTGGGCGGGGAGGGCTGGTCGATTATGATACGACACGACAAATCATCATCACTCAGTTCAGTTTAGCATTGGATAGCGGATAGGTTGTGTTGATTTTATTGATATAGACGTAATTATTAATTGTAGTTATTATTTAGTGTAGTGCGTCTTGATTTTATTGATACAGATGAAGTTATTAATTGTAGTTTTTTAGTGAACATGTCGAAGGCTAAAAAAGGAACCTTTCAAGACACAGTAAATAAGTTTATTTCTGACTTTCCCGATTTGTCTTACAACGGGAATAAGATAGTTTGTAAAGTGTACAAAATACATTTGATGTCAAATAAGAAGTGGAGCTGTACAAGATACGTAAATGCCGTACAGTATAGAAAACGAAAATTGGGCATGCCACCGAGAAGTGCATTTTTTTATGTAATTCTTATGTTGATAAACTGTAATTTGCCACTAGGCTTACTCGATAAACAACCGTTTAAGGACTTTTGGGACAAATACAATCCCGAGTTGCGGTTGCCAACGGAGAAAACGGCACGTAAGCATATTGAATTTGTACGCGATGACGTGGAAAAGAAAATGAAACGCATATTGAAAAAACAGTTCCTTTGGTTATGTGTTGACGAGACAACAGACTGTAAAAAAAAATTCAATTGTAAATATTATGGTACGCATACTAGACCCTAGTAAACCTACATTATCACTGTTATTAGCTAGCCGAAGACTACAAGGGTGTACTGCTGCAACAATTACGAAGGTTGTACTTAGTACGTTGGAAAAATTTCAAATTTCAAAAGATAAAGTGTTGATGTTTATGAACGATGGCGCAGCGATAATGCGTTCGGTAGGCCGTTCTCTTCTTGAACATGGTTGCAAGTGTTTACATGTTACTTGTTGCAGAAACCATTCGACAATGCTTTCCCGAGGTAGATGCATTAATAGCAAGCACAAAAAGATTATTTTTGAAATCTCCCAAACGCCTACGATCATTTCACACAGAGTTTCCTGGTATTCGTCAACCACCCGAGCCAATTCTTACACGTTGGGGAACATGGTTGCAGGCAGCTTTTTATTATGCTGAACATTTCAAAATAGTAAAAGCTGTTGTTGCACAATTCAATCCTGCGGAAGCTGCAGCTATTAAGGAGAGCCAGTCGAAATTTCAAGATGTTTCCGTTGAAACAGATTTAAAAAATATTCGTAGCTACTACAAAGGATTAGCTGACGCAATAGACCAATTACAAAATAGATCGTTATCATTATTGGAGTCTCTGCAAATTATGGACGGAGTGCATACACAGCTACTGACTATACATGACGCAAAATATAATCGCGTTTTAGAAAAGTTCGAGGGTGTGCTACAGAAAGATCCCGATTTTAGCACACTAAAGTAAATTTGTGATGGTGTATCGAATAATCCACTGACTAAGTACAAACAGTATTTTAATCATGCATGTATAACATCGGTAGATGTTGAACGCTCTTGTTCAAAATATAAACTGATTTTCTCACCACGGCGAACATCGCTCACCGAGACAACTGTGGAAACACATCTAATGGTGTCAACTTTTTGACACTCTTATCCATATGATGTGGGGCTTCTAGTTTTACTGTTCCGTAGCCAAGGCTGCTTAAAAGGGTGCGTGTTTCACTACTTTTCTCATGTTATAATTATGTATTAGTTCTGTTATATTTTTTTCTATTTTTTTACTAATTGGTTTTGTATACTGGGCAGGTACGGCTATGGCACGGCTCCCTGTTACCGGGCTCTACTTATTACTCTCAGTTAGAACAAAGTTAGGAATGTTGAAGTCTCCCAAGATTATAACATTACTTACACTTACATAAGCTGCTCAAAATTATCAAAAAGCACTTCATAATCAGGTAAAGTTATGTCAGGTGGTGTGTATAAAATAAATAAATAAATAACTTTGAAATCAAACTTGATTTTGCGTTCCAATATGTTAATACAAGAACAGTCGATGTCTACTCTAGGACCTCCTTATTCAGTAAATATCATATAAAATCGCTGAAGGTATTTCTTGTAAATTTGTTGACATATTCCTTTAAGATTGAATCTACCGATACTGCCGTCTCTTCCATAATAAAGATCTACTCGAAGTAATCTCAAATTTTAAACAAAGCAGGCACCGTATGCTTTTAGTTAATTAGTTAATTCAGTTCATAATCGTTCAGCCCTTGGGGCTTGATGACAATGCATAATTTGATTGTATAGCTCTACATCTGAATTTATGCTCCAACATAAGGTATAAATCGTGAAGTCAGAGCAAATTTCTGCAGTTTACCTTGATCTGTGCGATGTCATCTAATCTTATAAGATAGCATTTTCATGTATGTACAGCAAGTGAAACGAAAATAATCATAAACGTGAAACGCGAGAGATGCACGACGCGGAGGTCCTTCTTTGTCTAACTAAATTAGAGAGATCGGTTGTTTAAAAGTCGAAGGGTTGACAGTGCCAGACCAGACATATTGTTCTACCGTGCAAGATAGATGTCAGTAATCAAGTTACATCATAAGGTAACAAAGTAACGTGGTGCACAACTTGCTACGCCATGGAATCGAGCAATGCATCACACCACCGCAGGAACTTCTGTCTGCCTGAGACGTCATTGTTTTAGAGACCATCTCACCCATTTCAAGTGTCACGTCTTAGATTGGGTCCGTAATTTAATTTGGTAAGTTACGCGGAACCGGTTTACTGTTTTGGGAGAAGGATAAGTAGAAATGTAAGCTTTTGGCTGTCGGTCACAGTCGTGGCGGCGGATTCCGACCGCCGGATCTGTCCGAATAGATTCGGAAGGAGGGAAGGGACAAGGAAATTTGAGTAATTGGTGAGAGATTGATTTGCGAGAAAAGCGGTTGGACGAATTTAATGTTTCTGACACGTTTTTCTATTGTTTATCGGGTAAAATAGGAAAAAAGTTTATAGCTTTTAAATCCATTCAATTTCTAAAGCAGTGTACCGTTTTTCTTATGGATACCTTAATTTGAAATTTTACGTGAATTTTTTATTTTTTGTTGCAGGACTTTTTGTTACACTTTACTCCCATTTAATACAGAGCCCATCAGAATAAAAATCTACAACTAACTGTCATCAATGATAACTAAAGCTGGCCACGAGCGGTACCGCGCAGTAGCGTAGAGTCGACCAGGCCTCGCGTTCCACTAGAGTTATTCTGCTAATAGAGATATTTGCTGCCGCAAATAATTTCGCTCATCTTTTAAATAAAAATTAAATAACACGTGCTCAAACACTTTCCATTTTAAGAGTCCTCCCTGAAATCACAAAGTGAATAATGTCTGTTAAATATCTGCAACATTAGATATGTTTCAACTGTTGTTTCAGCAAAACTAGTACGGCATGAGGAAAAAATGCGTTTATATGCAGAGAACGAACGTTCTACATCTAGTGACGTAATATTTGCGTAAGAAAAATAATCTTTCAAATAACTTAACGATTCTGTTGACGCACCTTCACAAATGTGTGTTAATGTGTCAAAATGAGAATTTTTCTCAAAAACACTTTCAAATTTTTCTAGAACAGAAACATTTTTTGCGTCTTCAATCGCGCATAGCTGTGCGTGAACATGTTGCACCATTTGTAGAGATTCTTCTAACGGCACCGCAGGATTTTGTAATTTTTCTATTCCATCTGCTAGCCCGAAGTAAATGATTTTTAAATCCATTTTAACCTGACTATCTTGAAATTTCGAGTGGCTTTTCTGGATAGCGGCAGCTTCCTTTGTATCGAATTGTAAAACCACGTTCTTAATATTGTCAAAATATTTATGATAATAAAACGCGGCCTGCAACCATGTTCCCCAACGAGTTAGAATAGTTTCTGGTGGCTCTGGTATACGGGGGCACAGTCTGTGAAATTCGCGAATACGTTTCGGTGATTTGACAAATACTGCTTTGGTATGCGCTATTAAAGCGCCTACCTCAGGATAATATTTTCTGATACTATCCGCCACAAGATTGAGAGCATGAATTTTACACGTAATGTGTAACAAATTAGCAGAATGCTTTTTAAGAGACCGGCCTACAGAAAGCATGTTTGCAGCACCATCACTCACTAACATCAAGAGTTGGTTTGTTGAAAATTCAAACTTGTCCAATGTATTTAACACTAACTTTGAAATTACTTCGGCAGTACACTGTTGTATTCGTTTGGAGACTAATAGAATTGAAGGTGCCGATTGATGAGGTTCCAATTTGCGTGCCATTACATTAAGAACAGAATGTTTCTTCCGATCTGTTGTTTCGTCGACACATAACCACAATTTTTGATCTTTCAACTCCGATTTTATTTTTTGTTCAATATGTTCGCGCGCAGATGGCACAATTCTTCGTAACGATGTTCGACTTGGTAATTTGCACTCCGAATAGTTATTCCAAAAGCAGATAAATGGTTCCTTGTCTAGTAAATTAAACGGTATATTACATGCAATAAACGTAACGCATAAATTAAATATAAATTTTTCATTGTCTCGTGCGCAATTTCTTTTTGAGATATGCTTTTCACTATTTACGTGTCGTAGACAATTTTAGCACCTTCATATATTAAGTCTGGAATTTCTGCAATAAATTTTCGAAGTTTGTCCGACCGCGGTCGTTTTGCTGACGAAATCATAATTTTTCTAGGACAGATAAACAATTGCGCAAATGACCGGCAGCGAAAATGTCCGTACTGCTCCGCAGACGAAGTAATACTACCGTTCCTCTCGGTCCGAACTGATTCTACGCCGATGCGCGGTACCGCTCGTGGCCAGCGTTAATGATAACATTCATGATGACTAGAGCCCAGTAACTAGAGAGCAATCGCAGCGGCGGTGTAACTGTGTTTAGGCGGGCGGGGAGGGCTGGTCGATTATGATACGACACGACAAATCATCATCACTCAGTTCAGTTTAGCATTGGATAGCGGATAGGGCGTGTTGATTTTATTGATACAGACGTAGTTATTAATTGTAGTTTTTAGTGAACATGTCGAAGGCTAAAAAACGACCCTTTCAAGACAGTAAATAAATTTATTTCTGACCTTTCCGATTTGTTTTACAACGAGAGTAAGATAGTTTGTAAAGTGTGCAAAGTACATTTGATGTCAAATAAGAAGTGGAACTGTACAAGACAGGTAAATTCCGCACAGAATAGAAATCGAAAATTGGGCATGCCACCGAGAAGTGCATTTTTTATGTAATTCTTGTGTTGAAAAACTGTAATTTTCCACTAAGCTTACTCGATAAACAACCGTTTAAGGACTTTTGGGACAAATACAATCCCGAGTTGCGGTTGCCAACGGAGAAAACGGCAAGTAAGTATGTTGCATTTATACGCGATGACGTGGAAGAGAAAATTTACTCCAGTCATGGAAGGAGCTCCACACCACACACATCTGTACTTTCGTCACAGGCAATAGAAAATGCAATGAAAGAGTCTGATTTTGTTTTTATCTGATCACTTATACTGGCAGCCAACTCAGTAACTCTTTCAGCGACAGTATTCCGGGACAAGGATATATTTTGAAAAGCCTTCACGCTCCCGGGACTTACGATTTCTGCGGCCTTTACAAGGCACTCTTTTATAAATTCACCTTCAACAAATGGTTTTGAGTGTTCTGCGATCAACTCCGACAGTACGTAACTCGTTTGAACAGCAGATTCATTCTCTTGCTTTGGACGTGTAAACATAAGCTGTTGATTTTTTAACCGTGATTTTAACAACATTTAACTTTTCGTTTCTAATCATGCTTGTATACTGGTCAAACTTAGTTTTATGACAATCATAGTGACGTTTTATATTATATAATTTTGGGACACCGACTGTCCTGTTACAAATCAAGCAAATAATTTTGTCTTTTACTTCACAGCAAAAAAACTCTAATTCCCACTTTTCTTGAAAGATACGATGCTCATCTACGAGTTTCCTCTTACTTCCACTTGGTTTTGAAAGAGACATGTTGAAAACTTTATTATTTATAACAATAAGTACTGTTACGTGTTGTAACAATAAGTACGCAACAGAACTCGCAATTCTATAGCAACTGACTGAACTCAACCGAGCGGTCTTGGCTTATATACGGAAATGTGATTTCTCGACAGTTCTTTTCTAGAATGTTCAGATAGCATCACCTGTGTTTTCGCGTGATAGAACTTTCTGGAACAAGCCAGAAGAAAACTTACGTACGTACGTAAGGCGCAAGGACAATAAAGCGATTGGGCAGCGGCACACGGCGCGGCGGGCGTGGAAGACGAGTGCGGCCGATCACAGCCGAGATAGACCGAATCGATCGTCGTGATACGTGTGTGTGCGCGCGCGACTTGTTGCAGCGCGTTTTCAAATAAGGTTTTTAACACGCTCGCGGGCCGCATTATCTGGCTGTTTTCAAAGTTGATTCGGGCCGCAGGAAAATGCTCAGTGGGCCGCATGTTTGACATGCTTGGTCTAAAGGATTTATAATATACAAGATATACCATTTGAAATAAAAAAGTTGATATCCGTTTCCGGTTTAATCGAGGGTGCCATGAAGTTGAAAATATTTTTAGGAAATACATCATTATCTATAATATCGTTCACCAAAATTTAAGAAAGGCAGTTTAATTATTTTCAGACGTACTTTTAATGTGCCATCGTCGTGAATGACCCTGACGTATGTACAAATTGTACCAGTCAAGGTATCTACCTTTCAATTACCTGAAGCTACAAAGACAGTTCGTCACAATAATCGCCTCTGATTCTACATACGTACGCTCAAAGTACCGTGTAATTCAGTACGATTCAATGTACCAAGCATATTGCATGCTGAATATGTTAATATATATCGATTCAGTTCCCGGTTGAGGCAGATTACATTATCTTGCATAATGTTTGCTTTATCTAGCTGGATTGCTGCTTTGCATAAATGCTATCCAATACTCAACTTAAATCAACTAGCTATTATAAAAAATAAACGTCAAATGGAAACCCTATTTCACCTCGCAGATACAGCCACAAATTTATTAAAACGGATGTTTTGTTTGGAAAGCGTTGAGAATGTTAACAATTAATTTTTACCCCGCAATTGTTGTCTTATTGTCAAAATGACAGGGGAAGTTAAGGTATTTTGAAAAATAATTTAATTATATTTTCTAATTTTAGCAAAACGGTAAATACGGTCGTTCATACAACTTATAGCTTGAATAAATTCGGAGTAATTCTACCCCATGTGGAGAATTAACAATGCTTAATGTCGGTTTTGGGGTTAATCCTTGGTTCTAGCGAGATATGCTCACGTGTGCTCCATAACAATGAGATCAGTGGCTCTATGAATGGAAATTCATAGTTTAATATGTGGTTTGATAAACTTTGTCGGCATACGGCACTTTACCGATATTTATATGCCGGTGGGATGACCTAGCTTTGAATATTTGTTTGTGTATCTTATATTAAATAAACAGAAATAATATTTGGGAAATAACTTACGTATATTTCAGGGAATACAAATAGAACTTCTTCAAATTTAATCTTACTTATATGCCGGTGGGATGACTTAGCTTTGAATATTTGTTTGTGTATCTTATATTAAATAAACAGAAATAATATTTGGGAAATAACTTACGTATATTTCAGGGAATACAAATAGAACTTCTTCCAATTTAATCTTACTACTGTACTACTTATTATTTTTGGTATTTTAGTCTTTTGAGTAAAGTGTGCAATTTTGGAAATTATGATTGATGAAATTATGATGAAATTACAATAAACGGGTACTCTAAAACTGTGGCACTGGAATACTGAAACAGTTCACTAAAACCCTTACCACCACGCTTAATTCGTACTGGACGCACGTTTCGATAGCCAAGCTCAATTCAAATTAACGGGCTTGATCAGATTAACATGTAATCTTTCCATTTCATGCGTTATGTATTCTATTTTTGCAATTAATCAACACACACTAGGAAATCGTACAATTTCTTATTTCAGCTTTTGGTCTAGAACGAATTAATCGACTTTCCATAAATATACAGTGTGTTGCCGGATAGATGTCACATGAGGAAAAACTTGTTTACTATTGATTTTTGAAAAAAATTGTTCTTCATAAAAGTGACGTGTAAAACACTACAATCAACGCAGCTTGATATTGGTACAAAACAGGGACTTGCGCATAAAATATACAAAAACTGTCGCTTTTACACCTTACTTTAAAAGTTTAGTATTATTTGTGGGTTTTAGAATAAGCAGCAAAAACTTCTATGAACTTTTTTTTTTCAAAAATCAACAGTAAAACAGTTTTTTTTTTGACGTATCCGGCAATACATTGTATACGGCAAATCGATGTTAACGAACAATTCGGGTAACAAATATGGTCTTGGAACAAATTATGTTCGCCACCAACTGTATACACTTTTTAATGCTTGTATTAGGAATCTTGTATGTACTGGAAATGCAAGGTTTTTCATTAAGAGAGGCTTATTTTGTTTGTAAAATAAAATTCGGTGTAAAATACATTTAATACCGTTATTTACCAATTTTCCGACTTTTTCGCATACATCAGCTAGAATGTCGAAAGATGACACGTTCATTATTAGTCTGCAAGTCGTGTAATGTTGCCGGTCTGTTGGCAAGTTGGATAACCTCGCAAGAAGAAGCCTGGAGGTATTAAATCACAAGAGCGAGAAGAATAATTGGCTGGTCCATTTCTCGAAATTATCGATTCATCGAGCTTGTGCTGCAATAAGTGAATTGTTTCATGAAATCGCATGTCGTCCAAGTCCAGAGCATCCAATTTGGGCAAAAAAAAAACAGTTAACATCAATGGAAAACGATTTCCGTTCAAAGTAACGGAGTTACGAGGATCGTCAACAAAAAAATAAGGACCAATGCCTCCTCTAGCATCAAATGTGCACCAGACAGTCAGTTTAAGAGAATGTAATGCTTTTCATATGCATTGCTTCTGACTGATCTTCAGACTAGATGCGACAGTTTTGCTTATTCACAAAACCGCTAAGCCAGATGACTTTCTTATTAAATTCTGGATCATTTTCAAGTTTCTCTGAAGTCCAATTACTGAACCTGCGGCAACAAATGATCGTTTGGTTTAAGTTCTTTAGTTAAAATAATCTCGTAAGTTCATAGGCCAAGATATTTTTGCAAAAATCGCCACAAACTGGTGTTGGCAATATCAAATGCCCGAGCTTGCCGATGAATTGACACATTTGGATCTTCACGAACACTCTGACGCACAGCTGCAATATTCTCATCGCTCCTTGCACTTTTGTGTCTCACTGGCAAGGGAACGTTACGAAGTGAATATGTTGATTCGAATTTTTCCAAAAGGTGTTCACTTGTTCTTCAATTTGGACGATAATAACGTTCCAAAATGTTATTGTATATAATATCCGCGAGTGGACGTAGATTTTGATGAAACATCTGAATAATTTGTAAACGTTGCGGACACGTACCATCACTTTCATAAAAATCTGGGACAAGCGACATTGCCCATTTTAAACATGTCTTTTGTAAACTATGAAAAAATATGTCAAATTGTCAGTCAGTGTCAACCGTAAATGGACAAGTTATTGTCACAAGATTGGAAAAACGTTAAAATGAGCTCATGTCCCAGTTGTCCCAGATTTTTATGCAAGTGATGGTCCCATTATGAAATAGTAGACACTAACAAGCACAAATGTCAAAACAATAAACTTAACATGGCTCCCATTTGAAAGAAGTGTCAATTTACAAATGCATCGTTTCTAACGGAAAACCCAGTATAAAGTCAAAAACTTGTCTCATCTACAAATTATTCAAATAAACAAATAATAAAAGTTGCAAAGTAAACATTAACCAACACATCATCAGCAGCAAGACTGAACTAACAAGCTAAGTGAAAAATTTAAATCTTAAAGTAAATCGTAAAATGTAATTAGCCGCTTCATTGCACAGGACTATAATTAGCCTAATGGTAAATGGTCAGAATGACGTGAGTTATTAAATCCTAGTATTCCTTTCCTCGACATGTTAGTAATAAGAAATAAAAATAAGTTAGAAATAGACGTATATAGGAAACCCACTAGTAATAATAGATTCATCATGCAAGATTCTAACCACTCATATGAACACAAACTTTCGGCTATTAACTTTTTGGTGCACTGGTTACTCAATTTTCCTTTAACTAAAGATAGATATCAAAATGAACTAAAAGAAATCATCAATATTTCTAACTTTAACGGATTCTCTGAAGATATCGTCTATAATACTAAGCACATTAGAACGCATTGACGGCCGTAATAATAAGACATATGTTAAATTACCTTTTTATCCATGTTACACCAATGGTCTTCAAAAAATCTTTTCTAGAGTTGACCGCAAGATTGTTTTTTCTTCGAGCAATAACCTTAAAAACCTTTTAGGAAATTCCAAAAACCCAGTGGATAACATGGATAAATCAGGAATTTACAAAATTTCATGTAAAGGTTGTGATCAACTGTATATTGGGCAGACAAAAAGATCAATCAAAATTAGGTTTTTCAATAAGCTCTGGGACGTCGGAGCAAAAACTCTGGCTCGGATTCTTACTGGAGTTGAAAGTGTCTTATTATTGGACGCTTACGAAACTATTTATATAAAAATGAATACAAATTTGTTGAAAGACAACGGACCATTGACTTACTCAACCCTTATTGATTTATTAGGATAAACCTATTGTGTGTCTCTATTATGTGTCTTTTGAATTTCCTATTGGCATCTGTTGGGGTAACGGGAACAAAGCAGGTCCATCTGGACAGTGGTCGGTAGACTAACTTGCAGTGCCGCACACTGATGGGAAACAAAGAAACAGCGTTGTCTTGCGATCAATCGCTGGTTTGAACGCTTGTAGCCACGGCGTGTGTTGGTGGTGTGTGTGGTGTTCCCTTCTTGGGCAATTTAGAGAAAATGATTTCAAATAAAAAATATTCGGAAGCAAATGCTGCACGCCATAAAATTATACCCCAGTATAGAAGCTATTCAGTTTCCGCTACGCACGATACAAGTTTAGGTTTTTAAATGGAACACACTGTATATTATTACGATTTTAGGTGCCTCTTCTCAATCTATCTTAGTTTTTGAGATAATTGCTGGAAATTATTTTTAAGTTCCTATTTCTACCGCTAGGGGGCGTAACCACTATAGTAAAAAAAAGGATTTTTCTAGAAAATATTCCCATAGAAGTTGTCAAATAAATCTTATCGTTGGAGAGCTAGTAGAATTTGGAATTCTTTTTAAGGGGCCTTTTCTTCTGTAGAACAAAGAATAAAAGCTCGAGGGGAGGGGTAATGTTTTATAATTAAATTGGCTGTAATTTCGGTTTTGAATTAATCGAATTTGATAAACAAGATCTCACTTGAAAGAACTTTGCTGATTAAAATAAAAAAAATAACCATGACCTATTGATTCTCAAAGCCATCGCTAGAGGGCGTCATTTGAAAAAATCACAGTTTTTATAATTTTTCTTAGAAATTTCAAATGGAATGATTACACCATTTTTGTAACACAGTTCAGTCTATTATTTTTAAAATGCTAATAATTCCTAATAATAGAAAAAATATCCATGTACCATTTTGCAATACACACGATAGACCTTCCTTCATCGGCAGGTATAAGTATTCGGCAGAAATAATTGGCCGCTTATTACAATTTACTTGCAAATAAATAATTAATTTGCTTCCTTTGCACATTAAACTTGGGCTCATGAAAAACTTTGTGAAAGCTATGAATAAAGAGGGCGAAGGATTTAAATACCTAAGGCAACTCTTTCCCCAGTTAAGTGACGCCAAACTTAAAGAAGGAATCTTTATTGTTCCACAAATTAGAAAATTGCTGGGCGATGTGCATGTTGAAGAAAAGCTCAGCATGCAAGAACTTAGAGCTTGGAACGTGTTTGTAAATGTAGTGAGGGGCTTTTTAGGCAACAAGATGGAGGAAAGCTACGAACAACTGGTTAATGAACTTTTAGACAAATACCAATTACTTGGATGTAAAAATTCACTTTCTGCATTTTCATTTATGTTTTCTTCCTGAGAACTTAGGTGCGGTCAGTGACGAGCAAGATGAAAGGTTCCATCAAGATATCAGAACAATAGACATTCGGTATCAAGGATGATGGGATACAGCAATGATGGATGATTACTGCTGGTTTTTTAAGAGAACATATGTGACCCCCCATAAAAGATAAAAATAAATTTAATGTGTTTCAAAAAAATGCTCTTAATGTTTGTATGTTTCTGAGATGTTAACTCTGTTAACTGATAAATTATAAAAATAAATAAATAAATAAATAAATATATATATATATATATATATATATATATATATATATATATATATATATAAAATAGATATATAGGAATAAAAAAATCTAATAAAATCATTATTAAATAAACAATAAATGGTACCGTTCTGCATATGCTTTGTTTACTTTGTTTAATATAACAAAGAATGCTTACGTGTTACGACTTCTTGCTGGTCATTTTCGCATTAAAAGAGGTTCATTCTACTAGCATATGCTATTCTGCTTGATGTTACAAAAAAAAAACCTTTTTTTGTCGGCCAGTGTTATCATACCATATTTGGAAAGTAGATTAAATTTCCAAGAAAAAATGTTAAAGAAGAAATTTGATACATCTATTAGTATTTGAATTACCGCCAAAAGAATAATTAATAACACGTTAAAATTTGAAAATTTCTTCTTTATATTTATTAGGAAAGGAATTACCTCCCGTCCACGTTCTGAGTGACGCAGTATATGACACTCTTGGTTTAAATAAAAATTATATTTGTAACTAGTATATTGTATTTTTAGTTTTAATTGGAAAGAATGCTGTTTTCACAATTTTATGTACATTTTATGTAATAATTTATAAAATAATTGCATAAGTTTAATATATTTTTTTATCTATGTTTAATGTATTATATTCTTGTCCTCTATTTTAATAGAAAATGTGACTAGACTATATAAGCAATATATTTTATTATTAATATTTTCAATATTTTAACGTTGCAACGTTTCAGTAATAGTTTACCCAATTTTCCTCAAAAGAAATTTTATACTAATAACAATTCGTAACTCTGATTAATTTGCAACCATCTTACAGCCTATGTAGTTTCTATATTTACTTGTCATCCATTATGAAATATTGACTCATCATTGTAACTCATGCAGTATCTAATTGAAAATTAATTTACTATGGACTGACAACCTCAAGCGAAACATATGGTTTTAAATGACAGGTGTCCGTTGCTGTTCTGTTCCAACCAATAATTTAGTAGCAGGGATAGACCTAGATGGGCGATCGAAGATGGGTAGATTTAGGGAAGACGCATTCATATGTCTATGTCCTAGTTTGATTACTCTTTTGTCAGCGCATCAGGCATCGCGTGCAATAGAAGAGAAGGTGGCATTCATTAATAATAGAATCGGTAGTAAGACAGACCAGCATAGATCTAAATTGGATTGCTGAATATTTTATTACGGTAGCGAGCTGCTTGATTAAATACACGGATGAATTCGCGAATAATTAAAGGAACATCGACAGTAGTCAGGCAAACGCATGAAAGGTTGTGCTTTCTAATAGTATTAATGAAGGCAATGAATAAGGATCTGCAAAGTACAAAACACAACAAATTCGATACAAATACAACCTCAATCGGATAAAGGCAATCAATTCTTAGATTGATTACATTACATAGTTTGGTTGGCAAGTGATCGATACCAAACATACAAATAATAATATTTCATTCTAGGTACTTCTATAAAAACATTGTAAGATTTTTAAAAAAGGCAAGTGAGTGCTTCGGAAGGTATAGCATTCTAGAACTTGCCAAAATTATCACTGGACATTTAATACATCAAGAAAATGGTTCTTGCTTTTATTTTGGCAATAACTTTAAACATTTCAAAAACCTTGTTATCTTTTAAAATTAGCTGCTTTTAATGTGCAGCAATATGTAACAATATCTATCTCATATAATTAACTTTAAAATTGGTCAGTAAGTGCTGTGTCCAATTTTAAAATTAGTTTATGCAACATAGCCTATACCTAAAATTCACTCTTAAACAGATATTGCATCTCTAATTTCCTTGGAATTTCCGACGAAATTAAATACTTGAAAAAATCTCGTCCCGGTTAGGAATCGAACCTGACACCTTCCGCGGGCGTGCTAACCACTATACCACGGGGGCGTTGATGCCAGGAACGTTGTATAATCTCAGTACAAGACCATAAAATGTCAACCTCCTGGATTTATATCCAAAAGATCAGGTAATGCAATTAGTTTAAAATGTTTATGGAGTAATAGATATTTACACATCAAATGAATAACGAAGTTGCTATTGTAACAATCAGAGGCAATTAGAGGAATAAACAAACGGGGGCGGTTAAATTTGATGATGCCCCACATTAAATTTTCAAACTTGAAGTAGTAAAAACTCTTTAAAATTGTGTAGCTGCAAGATTTTTGGATATTCTATAGTCCGTCAATGTACAGTTCATAAGACCTGTACTGCGTAGTAAAGTTGAGACGGATTATAGATAGGGTAACATATCACTAGACTGGGCAAACAGCGGTAACAGTCAGTGTAGGATATGTGGTGTGGAGTCGGCGATTATTTATTTCACGCGTTCACAGCGTCAGTATTAAATCGATGCTGTATGCGAGTATTTCTGTGTATATGTAGGCTGTCGTAACTTATTTCGTAATTGTACGCTTATGTTTGCTTTAAAAATGTCGCAGTTAGGTACGTCGCGAAAACGACCAATGGCAGACACAGTTAAAAACTTTATAGTGGACATGCCGGACATTATTTTTGATGGCGCTAAAATTCAATGTCTAGTTTGCAAAATCCCCTTAATGTGTTGGTCCAGAAGCCATTGTCAACGTCACATCGAAAGCAAACAGCATTCTTCTGCAAAAAGTGGCATACGAGACCAAGAAAAATTTACATTTGATTTATGTGTTACTCTTATTTTATGTAATCTATCGTTTTGTTTACTAGACAAAGAAACATTTGTCTCCTTCTGGAATAAATATGCTGACTGTAAATTACCTAGTCGGACATCGATACGAAATGTAGTGCCATTTGCTCGTGAACATATAGAAAAAAGAATAAAAACGGAATTGAAAGATAAAAAACTGTGGTTGTATGTGGGCGAAACAACAGATCGTCAAAAACATTCTGTGGTTAATGTAATGGTACGTACAATGGAACCATATCGACTGTCATCCTCCTTCTTACTTGCTTCCAAAAGAGTTATAAATTGTACTGCCGATGAGATTTTAAAGGTGGTGTTGAACTCATTGAACAAATTTGAAGTTTCAACTAAACAACTTTTAATGTTTATGAGTGATAGTGCCGCAAACATGCGTTCTTTGGGTCGATCTCTTAAACAACACAGTGGTAACTTCTTACATGTAAGGTGTAAAATCCGTGCTCTAAATCTTGCGGCACAAACGATTCCTAAATGTTTTCCACTAGTAAATGCATTGATTGCTAGTACAAAGGCAGTGTTTCTAAAGTCCCCGAAACGTACCCGACTATTTCACAAACTGTGTTCTGATTTACCTGAACCACCACAGCCGATTGTTACGCGTTGGGGAACATGGTTGCAGGCTGCGTTTTACTACAACAAATATTTTGATCAAGTAAAGAAGGTAGTTTTAAAATTCAATCCGACAGAAGCTGCAGCAATCACGAAAAGCCAGGAAATATTTCAAGTTAGTCAGGTTAAAAGAGATTTACAAACTACTCACAACAATTACTTCGGATTAGCGAAGGGAATAGAAAAATTAAAAAAAGTTTTGATGTCGCTGGTGGATTCTGTTCAAATTGTGAATAATGTTCACGCACAGTTATGAGCTGTAGAAGGCGAAACAAATTGGTGTGTAATACGAAAATTTGAAAGTGTTTTAGAGAAAGACTCCGATTTTCTTATATTAAGACAAATTTGTGAAGGTGCGTGTGGAGATGCACTAAGTTGTTTCAAAGATTATTTTAAATATGTAAATATAACATCGCTAGATGTCGAACGGTCGTTTTTGACATTAAAAAACATTTATTCCGCAGTTTGTGATTTCACGGGAAACTTTTAGATCGGTAAGTGTTTCAGCACGTTTTATAATTTATTTCTTACCCAGGTTGCATATCACAGATAGCTTCCCGCAAAGTTCTTTACATGGGTTGACTCCAGGTTTTGGCTGATTTAATAAAATTGTAGAAATATTATCAAAACGAAATACTTGCATATTAAATTTGGCTTCGTTATTAAAGATTTAAAAGATTAAAAATTTACCTTTCATTTGATTAGTTATTAATTTATTTGCATTTATCCAGCTGTAAATTTGCATACGAACATAATTAATCAAAGTTATTAAAATATTAATCAATTAATTATCAAGAAGTTAGTAACGGAAACATTCTGATAGTAGACAAACACTTTTCGACAGAATATCTAGAAAATTTTATTTTAAAACCAAAACGTTGCAGAAATTATCAACTCTAAAGTATTAAAAAACTGTTAAAGTGAAGCAGAAACAGTTATAAGTAATGATCAAGAGTATTTAATCTAACAAAAACAATTTGAAGAAACAATCGAGAAAATTTATTCAAGAAGACGATCAGAGGGGTTATACATGAGGATATTGGATACTGATACTGTCGAAAAGAGGAAACTAGGAACCATCAAGAAAGAAATATACAATACATCCACATTAACTGTGAGTAATTTTAAAAAGGAATTTAATCTTTGTAAGTGAAAAACTTATAATAAACGGAACACAGATTATCTCCCTACTCAGTATTTTTAATTGTTATTTGAAACATCACAATATATATATATAAATGTAGTCAGGAGAAGGCTGATGCTTTAAAGAATTCTTCTAAAGTGTAAATAGTGTTCTTTAAAAGTCGGTCCTTCATGGTTTTGGCAAATTTGTTTTTACTAAGAGTCTTTAGCTAGTTCGGCAGATGGGTGTACATTTTTGCACCCCAGTAATCCACGGCTTATTGCGTTACCTTCAACCGATGATGGGGAATTACAAATTTGTCGCGGTTTCGCGTTTCATATGTGTGCAGATCGGCATTTCGTCTAAAGTGTAATTGGTTGGTAATGGTGAGTATTTTTTTATGTTTTAAACACTTCGCGACATGTTTCTCTATAGTTTAGTCCGCACAGTAGTATAATCCCTTGTTTTTGCAATATTTGGATATGTTTATATTCGGCGGAGGCACCCGCGATTCCGTAGGTCGCTACACTATGGAAGTTGGCGTAGTGGGCATGTTTTGCCACTTGTTTAGTAGCTACACTTTTTATAGCTCTTATAGTAAGCTAGTTCAATATGATCCATAAGAGATAAGTTTTCAATTTCAGTTATAGGTTTAGCCCCGTATGTACATATCTCGAATTAATATTAGCGTGCCTCCCCTTCTTTGTAGCTCTATGAGCATTCTTAAACCAGCATACTATGCACCTGCTCTCTTATAGAAGATTTGTTCAAACTGTACATTTTGGTTTATTAGAGGGTAGCAAAAATAACTTCTGTAAAGCACACTATTTTTTCCACCAATGTAGGCGAGCTGATGATGATTTACTGACACTTATTGTTACTAAATTAGTCTCGTAACGATGGTTGTATATATAGCTTCAATTCTCTCTCAGTATTAAAGTTCCCCTTCTTATTTGAAGCATTTTAAAAATGTACCCCCAATTTGCAGCGTGTGCCTTATTATTACGAATTTACGGGATCACCGCCAAACCTACCCCATTCGCAGCGAAGCATGCGTTTTTTTTAATAAAACGTTTTATGTTTCGGCGAGGTTTACCCCGTTTCCTCGTTTTGATCGATTTTTAATAATACTCACGCAACGGTGAGGCAAGTGTTTCGTGGCGTCAGCGGCCATGTACTGTGGGGGAACAAAGAAATCGCAAATAAACTACACCCGGATCCGAGAGCAGAACGGATGCATTATTGAAAACATATTTCGTCGTGTTTTCTTAAGGCGGTTCAATCTTATAGCAATCTGGCGTTGATTGCTTTAAGCTTCTGCAGTCTACTGCTGCTTCGGCGTCTCTCCCTTTAATCATGCTCCTTTTTTTTCTATAAAATCTCTGTCGTTCTTTCTTTAGTCCCTCTTTCTAAATGTCTTTTTTTGCGATATAATGCTACTTATTGTTAGCTTGTGTTAGTCTGCTTAACCTTATAACGCAACCGATTCCCGTATGGATGAATTTGTTACACCAAGGGTATGATGTGCTTGGATCTTATAGCGCAGGTTAACCGTTTAATAAGGTTAACCGTTTAATAAAAGAAAATTATGACTTTTTAAATTTCTTGGTATTGGGGCAAACTAGAATAAACTTAAAGACTACTTCTTTAGAGGAATGGTTGTCAACGCTAAATCTTGTAACTTATCTAACAGATGGGGTCAAGTGTTCAATAGCATTTGTTAAGGACACTTAAGATTTCTATTCCGGATTTCCTCGCGACTCTCAATTCGGAATTATTAAATTTACAGTAGAAGAAGTGAACAATCAACTCCCATTCCTAGATAGCCTAGTAATTAGAAACAATGAAAAACTGGAAATAGACATATATAGAAAAGAAACAAACACTAATATACTGTGACCGATTTGAACCACTGCGCACAACATAAAATGGCCGCGATTAGTTTCTTAATTAATGGACTGGTAAAACTCCCATTGAACAAAAATAGGTACAACAAAGAGCATAAATTCATAAAAAAGTACCTATTTGCAATTGTTACTCTTCTAAAGATGTCGATCGCATCCTTACGAAAGTCCAACACAGGCATTATGTAAGAAATTCCACAACCTTGATCCCGGTAGAAACTCGCGACAAGAAATTTGTGAAATTCCCCTTCCACAGAATATCGAAAGGTATCAGTAAAGTTTTTAGGGGACAACATATGAATGTTATTTCAGTGCACATAATACACCCAAAAACCTTCTTGGCAATCCGAAAGATAAACCGGACATGAAAGAAAGGTCGGGGATATATAAAATTGCATGTAATGACTGTGATAAAGCCTACATTGGACAAACAAAATGAGTGATAGGTACTAGAGTCCCCATCTTGTAGTTACAGGTTGAAGAGGAAGTGGTGTATCCGGCAGTTGGTCCTTGTACATCTGAATACGTAGCAGAGCCTTTAAAAACACTTTCTTCACATTACTAATTAATTCATTGACCAGAGGAAATTGGTTCCGTATTTCTTCAGCAACCCTGTTGAGGTAATGAGCAAGCCATGTGACATGAAGTAGGTTGGGATAGAACACCTTCGAATTGTATGCAGTTCGAACCATATATGGTGCCGCGTCTGACACTAGAAATAATGCTTTCTCCAAAGGAACTGCTTCAGACAAAAAAAAAAGTTACTTAATTCTTCTCTAGAAGGATTATTTATTCTAATAAATCTTGAAATTGTTGCATTATTTGTCCTTTCAAGCTGTTTTGTATAAATTAAATATGATCTATTGAGATATTTCCCTTCAAGATTCCAATCAGAAGGTGAGCTATGTAACGCCCAGCATTATCCGGTGTCTCATCGACTACTATATAAAAATTAATTTTCTTATTTTGTTTATTGTGTCAGTATAAGTACTACCCGCTTCACCTTTTCTTAAAGTACTTTCATTGGGAATGTTATGTGTACAATATTTTTGAAGAAACGATTTAAAGTTTGTATTATTCAACTTATTAAGGGGAATCTCAGCACTAACTAAAGCGTGACATAACTCTTCATTAAATAGTTTCTAGTCGTCTTTCCTTGTTCCCAATTCAATGCATTGTAAAATTGATTGGTTCTTTACTCTACAATTTTTCTGTTTGGCAGCATGTGAAGGTGTCTTAATAAGTTGGTCTACTTAAAATTTTTTTTTTCACAAGGGATCTGAAGAGAATAATATAAAATTTCAACACTACTCTTGGAAATGCCGTGTCAATAAATATTTCCACGTTAAAAGTATATCCCCAAATGTGTTACACACGTGTCAAAAATTCTTTAATACCGATATACAGGATGGTCAAGTTGAATTTTCTCAAGAATATTTCAAGAAATTCAACATTCCTTAAAACTTTCAGCGTCCCAGTGTCTTTTTTTAACCACCGTGTATATGGACTTTTCAGTTAACAAATAGTAAGCTCTGGTTAGAATTAAGTAAAGCGGATTTAGGGACACCTTGCATAAATTTTACTTGATACATTGTTATTTTACTCAAGATTACTAGATCACTTAAGTCGCAAAAGCGTTACCTACAAGTCACGAAATATTTGTATCTTTTTTTTTAATTTACATTACAATAAAAAAGCTTTAAAAAAGTTCTTACAATTTTGCAAGACACTGTACAAAACACTTTTTCGTTATCCAAACGAAGTTCAGGGTAAGATTCGATCCAAGCCAATGTACCACTACTAACTTTCGGCAGGATTGAACGAACATTTTCACTGTACACTCGTATTTACGATTGTTTGGGTGACTTCTCGTTTGAAGGCCCTGACTTACTTTTTTAAATGAAACCACAACCTTACACTTAAACTGCATTTATTTTCACTATACAACCTGGTACAATTTTCTCAACCGTTTATAAGATGTCTTTGCTGAACGAAGCAGAACTGTCGCTTTTGAGATAAAAGCTTGATGATACCTTGGCAGGCAATAGCAAATAAACTTTAATGACTGTGGATTGGATGCAAATCGGAAATTTTAAATTAGACAGAGTGACGTACAATTAACTAAAATTTCATACAATGACTGACTTGAATAATATCTTAAATAAACAATTTTAACGCGTACAATGCCGCACTATCGCTTTGGACGGTCGGGATAAACACAAAGTGGCTATTGTCCTCTTCAATTTAAGGTAATTCTTGAGGCTTACGCGTGCACTTGGCTACTATTAAATTCCTACTATTTACAATCTATACGAACTGGGAATTCGTACATTATTTACACAAAGGGTTGTAAATTCGAAAGTTGCTGTTTACTGCCCACCCTCCAAATTTTTCTGCCCGGGTGTCGCACAACCGAAAAGAAAAAGCCGGCGCTGTTGGTGAAATAATAAATTATGCAAATTTTAAGCGGCACTGTCATCTCCCGTAACAGAAAGGGAAAGCCCAGAGAATTTTGTTTACATTTGATTATGTATTTACTAACGTAATTTGTATTTTACAATTTTCGTATAACGCTTTCTTTATTATTTAAATATGTAAACCAAAAAGAACAGAAGTTGCGTTGCAACATTGTATGCTATTAAGTTACATTTATTTGTGTTGTTGGCTTGCTATTTATTATGTTGAATAAATAATGATGTTATCATGTTTGGTAATTTTGTACTTCTACCTTTTTCGCCATTTCGTTGAAATATTTTCAGAGAAAACGTTAAATCCAATGTATCATTATTGAGACTATTGTTCCAAGACTAATAGCATTTAAAGCACGAACAACATCTTCCGCATGAATAGCGCCCTAAATGATATTTCAATCTGGCGACAAAGTAATCTATAGCTTTACATGAGCCTGCAGCATCAACGTGCCTGTCTTCTGTCTGCCTCCATATTTTCACTTCCGAACGGTAAAAATTCAAAAGACGTGTTACTTATTCCATTTGTATTAAAATCGACACTGACTCGGCTGCGCTCTTCCTCCGAACTGCCATAAATTTGAAATTTTACAACCGCATCATCGTATGTATGTATGTACGAAAGTATATACAGCACCGCAAGGTACGTATCTCGAAGACACGGATTTCACCTATTCTTCGACGCCTTCCTATTACGATACGCTGGGAAAAACTTTATAACTCGAATACGCCATTACGGATATAGCTATACGTTCGCTTCGAAGCGTAGTACATGTACTTACCGCGGTGGCGCTGCGTTCGTAACATTGGTATCTAACGAGAGAAATGTGTTAATATGAATAAATACAGTTTCGTTCCTAAAAAGAGACCTCCTTTTTAAATGAGTTGCAATGGTGGTTTAAATGAAAGCTTTCTCGTAGCACGAGTAGAGCATTTCAAAGCACGATACGTTAGGGTTCTGTTTTTCATCGAGTATATTATTGATATAAAATAGGTTTAATAAATATAAATATAATGCAATTTTCTGTGAGTAATACTCAATCGTATTTTTATTTTTACACTAATACGCTATAAATAAAGAAGTACATTTTAAATAGTGCAGTAGAGAGAGAGAAACAGGGCCCGATTAAGCTATGTAGAGGTCTCTAGACAATGCAAATCTCGGGGCCCCCTCCACTTTTCAATTCAATACACTTTATTGCATAAACAAAAATAAAGGTACAATGAAGTAAAGTGTAGAGTTAATATCTAATTTGTGATAGAGTCCATCACCCTGACCTTGTAAGCGTCTAGGTGCTGCGACAGTTCTGTACACAACATATCCAATACAGGCAAATATATTTTAATTTTGTTTCCCTCTGAGCACAACGTCTTCTGCACTTTCATCATCTTGTTTCTTTTTTTCTTTTTCGCCACTGTATTGGGCAATTTTGGCAACAATTTTCTCGTTTGCCTTTATCTCGTGGTCGTCAAAGATTTCTCTCTGTGACATAAAAAAAATCTAGAAGCGATTTCAAAAGATCAACTGCTGTTCGAAGTACAACTGTTTCTTTTTGTGTAGATATACTGACACCATTAATCCGGTCTAGTATAACAGCCCAGTAGACTGTCATTATGGCATTTTCTTTTTATTCCAAGTCTTTCAATAGACATCTGGCCTCGTGAACCACTTCTGATTTCTGATTCTTATCGCCAAAAATAGACTGCAAAGCTTTCTGAAAACTATTATAACCTTTTGACAAAGCCTTAGTTGCATCAGCCCTTGCACACCGCCTTGTATCGGGTGCTCTTCTCAAAACCAATGACGAATTAAGTAGAGTGTCTCAGCCGATTCTGGAACCTCCTCCTTGACCTTGACCATGCATCTGCATAGGTCAAGGTCAAGGAGGAGGTTCCAGAATCGGCTGAGACAGCAACTCCCAAGTGCCGGAAATGTAAGGTCAAGCCGAGGTCAACTTTAAGACCAGGAAAGTTAGGTCCAGGTTAATGAGGAGGGTTGTAGAATGTGGAGCCGCACCTCAAGGTTGATGATTGTGTGTAAGGCTTGCAGTAGTGAAATAGATATTATCGCCGCGAGGGTCGGTTTAAGTTAGGTTCAAGGTTAATGAGGAGTTGTAGATGTGGAGCCGCACCTCAAGGTTGATTGATTGTGTAGAAAGGCTTGCAGTATGAATAGATGTTATATTAAAAGTGGTAACCATGACAGCAGATAGGTGTCGGAAAAAGAAACCTGTGAATGGTTTATCATAAAGAATAAGAGAGTACGTCGACTAACGTCAATGTTGATGACGAACTCTTCGAGAAATCCTGATACCCAATCTTTAAAGTAGATGGAAATCTTTTGACAGTGATTTTGATACAGAACCTTAGAAAGTAGGTGAGTCGAGCGATTTTGGGATAAAGTAAATTTTATATACGGAGGACCGTTTCTGCGAAGAAGCCTCATTGAATATACCATTACTAGGAGAGAGAATATATTTTTTTAATAAAAGCCATTCCAAATGGTTGTGTTGGTTTGTCCTGGCGAGATATGAATTTTGAACCAACCCTGTAAAGGGCGTTAGGTGAGTAAATGATCAAAGTTTGTCTTTGTTGTGAAAAGGAGTGGAATCACTGGTTTTATGGAGAGTAAGAAATGAAAAGATATTTTTGGAATATCGTGGTGGAGCATTCCACTGTTACTAGTCGCAATTTGCGGATATCTAGTGAATGTTTCGGGGGATGGAGTTTACTAAGATACTTAAAAGTGGAGAAAAATGGAAGACTGCGATATTTATCCTACGAAGGTTTGTGGAGAGTTGTTCGTTTGAAATGTTGTAGAATTCCGTTTAGCGCTTATAAAAAGTTTTACAATATGAAGAATTTTATAAAGAAATGGTTGATTATTTAGTTGGAGGTAATTTTAGCGCAACAGATTTAATTGCAGAAGTAGAGAAAATGTGGATGGAGTGTGTCCGAATTTGCTTGCATACAAAGAGTTGTTACTATGGATTACAAAAATTATAATGATGTAGTATGTACAAGAAAAAATTGTTTCTAGTTTGCTAACAAGATTTATTTGGTTAATAAAATGCTAATTAATAAAATGTTATTAAACGTTTTTTATTAGCAATACGAAGGGAAGTAACATTGAGTATGTTTTTAGTATTACTTTACCATGTTGTTATGCTATTCGAATAGTTCTGTTTCTGAACGCAGTTTGTGATCGTTATCTTTATTAATAGGGAACTATAGGAAACCATATCAGTATAGAATCGAAAAGCGGACGGAAGAGGTAGTGGATTATTGAATACTATAATAATAAGCTATCCGTTTAACTTCATATACCAGGATATAGTTTTGGCGGTCCTGGAACAAAATTTGAAATTCCGCAATTACAGAGGTGACCGGGGAGTGATTTTGTTGGATAGGCTTGTCAAGACCATGATATAGCTTATTCTTATTCAAGCGATTTATCTAAGCGCCACGTTGCGGATGAAACATTATATCAAGAGGTAAGCCGTGGAACGAATTAAGAGTTAAGTGACGCAGGGTTGGGAGAAAGACTTTGCGTATCTGGTGCTGGGGTGAGTAATGCGTGTAACGGAGTGTGTGTCGAGAATGGGTGCTAGGGGTGGTACGGCGAAACAAAATTTGGTATGGGTATAATGCTAAATATCGAAAAGGTGTCGAAGTAGGAGTAGAAGAAAAATAGAATAGCGAATCGAAGTAGTCAGTATCATTTCATTTTTACAGGCATGAAGAAAGCGCGTGTAATGCTATAGACATATGGTTAAGAGGAAGGGTCGTTTTAGAGATGCAAAAGTCCGCATATCACAGTTTGTTAATCTTGTAAAAAATTTGCCACCGAGGGGGAAAGGAGAAGAAGGGAAGGGAGGGGTAGGGGGGTTAATGAAATGTAACCGGGACGAAGCTGACAAATAAATATGCCATACCGAAAAAATGTGGGTTTTTACCACTAATTCCCTTGTTTGCTGCTTTGGTGCTTTAGGATATTAGGTGGAGGTGCTGCAGCAATTGCCAAAGAGCAGGGGTTAGCAAGGCTCGGCGCGCGCGGGGGCATGAAAAGTTGTCGGGTTATAACGGGCAGCCAAAAACCGTTGGGATGAAATATGGGCAAACTGGACGCTGAATCTCTCCAAAAGTTGGTGGGAATCGTGGGGCCTGTTGGTAGGGTTTATATATGAAAACCCTATAAGGCTGGGTGCGGTTTATCCATCCGACAATGGGTTAGGTAGCATTAGGACCTTATAAACCGTTTTGGGGTGTACGAGATAGACGGGCGGTGATGGGTCACCCAAAAAACGGTTAACCATACTACCTCGAGGCCCTTGACTTACGAACGATTTACAAAATGTTGTAACACAGTACATCGGGTGAGACTCAGGAATTTTATCTTTCTAGGTACATATGTTAGTCGGAGATCATTCACCGTAGCGTATTCATACGATCAAACACAGAAAAGGCAGAGTAAATTTGTATGATGATGTAAGGAAGATAGGACTCACTGAGGTTCATATTGTAGAAAAGGAGAACATTTTGGTAATAATACTAAAATAGTTTATGAACTAACTATGGTGAAAGATATATAACAAACAGACACCTCCGATTGCGGAGTGGAGTTGAGTATTGATTACGAACGATGGGGTGTTCTAGACTTATTATAGAAGATATCAGATATTAATACCTCAATGTGGTCATCTCTGTTTGAGGGGGTTCTTTTTGAAAGAGAAATGGGTATTGAGAAGGAAGAACATAAGTGAGACAAGGAAGATGAACACGGTGAATAGAGATTGTGATACAGTGGAACAAAGATTTGGGCCTTTAGTTTGATTTTCTTACTAAAGGATCTCAAGTGAGCATGTTTAATCCACCGAGCAAAAAATTATATTGTGCATATGCAATGTCGTTTGGGATTGCAAAATTAATTCCATTCCTCAAATGTACACACCAAACTTAATTATTTCGCTTTATATAGTATAAATGCAACAAAACTGGATCCGTTGCTTATCCCGGAATGTACCTATGAATACATGTTTGGAAAGTCAAAAATATCGGTGATCCAGTACGAAGGGAGGAGGGTGTTTTAGGATGATTTTTTCTTGCGTGAAATAGGTAATACGATGAGAGTAGACTGTGAAGTCTACAGGGAAAAATTGACTTACAGCCACCATTCAATCGTCCGTTGTTCGGTTTTCATCCCAGATCATTCTAAACAGCTCTGGCCATTGTGACCGATGTAGTTGATATAAATAAATAATGCCATAGAGTTATATAAGTTAATGTTTTTAGTGGTTGGTTTCATATATAAATGGTGAACTTCGCATCATTTTAGAAGGTAATCGGATATTGGTACCGACACCCGAATACGCAACCGGGCCTTTAGATAGATAGGAAGAATCCGGATTGAAACAAATTTATATGCCCGTAATACTAACGTGTTGCGTCCGTGGTTGTTATTCGAGCTGTATACTAACAAACAGGACGTTTATCGAATTAAGCGGTGAAGAGTGACGTTATATTTACGACTTATGAAAACAAAAGTGTGGTGAGTATAAACATTCTTGGCGGTAGTTAGATTGAAATAATATGAGGAACCAGATTAGATCGGAACTGTTATGAGGCATGGGGCGTTGAAATTTAAACACGAAGAAGCGTTCGCGACTAAATTGCGGGAAGATTGTTGGGTGAAACATGTTTGGTCGCGTACTTTACGTGTTAAATGCGGAAATATCAGAGTTTTTTACACCAGGGTTTGGGTTATACAGTATTAATTATAAGATGAGTTAGAAAGGGAAAATTATATCGATGCAATCCAATAATAATATGAAGACGATGATAAATGAGGTTTAAATTTCAGATAGCAGAAACATTCTGCATGTGTGAAATTTGGCATTCAGGTTAGGCGCATAGATTATAAGGAAATTCTAAATGTTCTTGCGTGAAATGCGTGTAAATAATTCCATAACTGAAATGAATTTCACATCCATGTCCTTTCGGTTCACCGAAATATGGAAATACTGATGATATCAGAAATCGAGAAAAGTACCTGAAATAGATAAATATACTTACCGGTCGAGAAATCGGAATTGCTTATCGAAGGAAGGATACGTCTTAGTTATGACGAAAGACAAGAGTGTGACAGCATCTCTGATTCATAATGGCGGCTAGCTTTTATGTTTTTAGTATATAATATGGGGGTGGTTCAGCGGAGTGGAATTGATGAAGTTAGAACGTAGGTCTACATCAACACAATATATAAAAGGGATATTTTTCATATAGTCCGAGTTACGTTAATAATTGGAGAATTGCGGTTGGGACTTTCGCTCTAGGACAGGCTCCAGTAATGGATAGTAAGTAAAAGTGGTTTAGCATCTGCATACCTCTAAAATGCTGAGAAGGTTTTGCAGGGATTTAAACAAATTGTCATTACGTGTCACAGGAATATGGTATGTGAAAAAAGTGCGCGGATGATACCGACGTTATAAGTTAATTCAGTTCAGCGACCAGAAGAATGGTGGTGGGGGATTACATTGATAGTATGTGACATAAAGGCGAATGCCACATGTGAAAGTCGGATGATCATGATCTCGCATTACAAAAATTAACTACTTAAGAATACGCTAATGGAATGTTCTTTAGGGGGGTGGAATACATAAATCCCGTGGGATTCCCAGAGACAACTAACGAGTTTGGCTTATTACAACTGCCCAACACAAACTGGAAAACACCTTCGATATATTATCTAGGGTATGTTTCAGAAAACGGGAAGAAGGAAAATAAATAAATATGAGTAGGTTTTGATCCGATTAGCGTTACAGAACCGTACCGGCTTATTTGAATGGTAAAAGGACTATCCTTACGATAACGTTTCGAGCCAGTATTTCGAAGAAAATCGATTTGCGTCTTATATAAATAATAGATAAGCGGGCGTGGGAATTCAATTGATGTAGGACGGTATGACTAAAAGACAGGAACCAATGTTGAAGCTAGCGACTAATTTTAAGTTTGTCCTTTGATATGTGATTGACGTCAGTCGTCAAAAGTGCAATACATATACGCGGGCGTGGAGGTTAGCATCGGAGTTACGACGAAAGACAGTATTCCAAAGGATCTACAACTTTATTGTTTTAATTTACATAGACACACTCTATGAATATTCTCCTTTTAACAAAGTTGTCCACGAAGGTATTAGGGGAACATGCATGTTGGTACTATACCGCAATGTAAAAAAAGAGGGGGGATACATAACTTTAAGATGTGTTATGCTGAAGGTGAAAGAGTTATACATGCTTAGACTGGGAGGTCTAGCTGTAAATAGGTGTTTATATGGTAGTGAATAGTCGTACAATTGACCTCATTATAAACAAAATATTTATAGTATAGATTTTTCAATTGGTAGCGCTTTCAAATATTGTAGTTTTTGTTCCTAAGGAGTTAGCTACGTGGCGATAGCGACTTTAAGTAGAAGTCACTTTTGTATTTAACCAGTCTTAATGTTGTTGGCGCATTGGCATAGAAGATAAACGAGTGGCTAATCGCTTTACTCATCATCACGGGTTAAAATGGGAAGATGGATCTACGGCGTTTAAGTGAATTCGATGAATCGTTAAGCGTTTGTGTGCGCGGGGGTAGATATTGTGTAACGAATCAAAAGGAAGAGAAAATAGATTTATTGAAGTGGTTGTAGATAACGTATTATAATTTGGGTTGCAAGCGAGAAAAAATTCAAAAGGAGACCCAAGTTGTAGTTTCATGTTGGTCATTCGTAGTTTTGTGCTCTCTCTAACGTGGAACTATGTATAATTTTGTATTGAAAAAAAGGATCTAGGTGAAAATGTTTTTAGATTATAAGTAACTATTACATTCGCTTTGCGATGGGGTGTATTTGTAATAAGTTCATAGACACTTGTGGAGAAAGTTGGTATGTTATAGATTGTTACGATAAGCGTTTCTCATTTTCGCGAGTAGAAGAAGGGATTTGTGGGTATGTGGGAGGGAGGAGTTCCTAGGTCATATTTAATGCGAAGGTAGAACTGCGATTTTAGAATTTGTGTGGCCGCGTTACCTACAATTTATACGCAGGATGTGGAGCATTATCGACAGATCGACGGTATGGGCACTTTGCCATTATCGAAGGCGATACTATTGATGATGTAGTCGTAGAAAGAACTGTCACTTAGGCAAACGCAGCGATTTGAAGAATAAGTTGGATAAATAATAGTTTACAAGTTTATTTGGATGTGCATATTCTGTAATTACTAACGTATGTAGTAGGACATTATTCATTAACAAAGTGAAACTTATGTAATTTGTTAGTGTGTTTGTAAAGTCCATAAAATATTTTAAAAATTTACGTTGTGTTTTTAATTAGTAACCCATATACTTTTACCGTTTTTCTGAGAATATAATTAAAAAATATGTGTAACATCTGTGGGATAGCCGTTCTATATACCACGGTCACAGGTAGTGTTTAACCTTATTCTCGATAACATGTGTATAGTTGGATCTAAAGAATTTTACCGAGTGCACAGTAAATTGGAATGGTTGAACAACCTGGAGTAGCCCGGTCAGTTGCGGATGAATGCTGAAGTGCCCCGCGGGCGGCCGAGGGGGGTGCCCCCCCCCCGGAATGGTGCGGGGGGGGGTGCCCGCTATGGCCGATGCGGGGTTGGTCTTTGCGGGTGGTGAGGGAAAGGGCCCGGGGGGTCTGGGCGGCTTTGCTGGGTGGGCCTAGGCGGCTTTGCGGGGTTGGTTCAACCGAGCCCCCCCCCCCCCCCCCGGGGGCGGCGAAGCCGGGGAATACGTGGAGCAGTCACCGGTGGTGAAATACGCAACGGTTCTCCAGGCAGGCGCCCTCTGAACAGAAACCGTCACACGAGATACAGGGCGTTGATCGGTCAAAAATGCGGTACGTACACCTGCAATAAGGTGACCTCGCATTAAAATCAAGATTTGCGACACGTACAATAACGACTTCGTTTTAAATTAATAGAAAGTTTGCCCTGCTCACATGCAGGATACTTCATTTCGGACGAGGGATCGGTGCTAAGAGTCCTATAAAATATCGAGATTTTCGTCTGCAAGTCAGTCGAGAACTACTACTCAACTACTCAACTACTCAACTACTCAACTTTTATAAAAAATATAAAAAATGGTAAGTGAACTTTAATTTTCTTATTCTGTTTTCATTTATGTATTAACATTGTGAAATCATAAAGTGCGTCGGTGTAGACGATTTTGATTTTTCTGAAGATGTTACTGTGTTGGATCTTTTGTATTATTATTTAAGATTCTGAAATACGTTGTTTGTAAGTTAATGTGGATTTTACCTAACTAAACCATCACATTATTTTTATGTGGAAGCGTTATTTTCTTATTTTATTAATCTATATGTTCTAATATCTTTATCAATGCGTCGGTATAGTTTTAATCTCTGAATGATATTGGACTTTAATATTCTGAATAGTACGTTTGTAATTTTATTAGACTTCTAATAATTAGTAGCGAACAAATTATTTTTTAGCTTGCAGCGTTTCCTAATTTATTGTGATCTGTGATTGATCTTTCAATTATCTGGTTATTCCTCGCATGATTTAAGGGCAATTTTGTTATATAATTCTTTCCTTTAGGGCCAAATCAACCAGACAATTTCGTTCAGTCCCAGAATAGATGAACTGTATACTGAAAATGAAAATCAACGACGTTCCAACGATGGATGTCGGACGAAGTTGCAATGGACGAGGGGATGATGCTGGAGATGCGGGAGAGGAATCTACAGTTCAAGGGATTGAGGAGCCTCTACCGTACAACCACCTGCTGTAGTTGAAACCGTCGCAACCGCATCATCACGCACCTTGCTCCTATTCTATTGTTCCAACTACATAGAATCTCCGACAATACTTTCACAGTCAATACTATTTCACCATTACGCTCTACCTATTTACCTGAGCTACCTCCTATTTACCTCTGAGGAGTACAACAAATGGATAGAGCAGAAAAAATGACCTGACTGCCCAAGAAAGACTTTAACAGACTACTACAGACGATGGCTTCACCAATTTGTCGTACGACTGGTGTAATGTTGGGAACGTACGAGGTTAACGAGGTGAGAGTTCTAGGTGAGTAATGTCCGGACTCCAATACTCCACAGTCAGGTTTTGATACATCCTCCTTTGATGATTATACCATCACAACACAGTTGTTTGTTAAATCGGCCTCTTTTAGCTAATTCTTTGCGTATCCTATGCTTCTAGCTCTTGTTATTAGACAAGCAGCAGTGACCCTCTACATCTTACTACTCCAACTCCCGCCCAACCTGCAGTACCCTCTAGCGCCTTCTACTCCATACTCCGCACCACACCCCTCTACTCTACCGAACAGCATTTCCAACCGATCCTGTTCAATTTTTACCCATTCTTCCAAGATTCCGTAATTACTGCAGGTCCACGTAGGCCCACCCTAATCTAGTCCCTCTCAGTCCACTCTTCCCAGGATCACTTATCGTTGTTTTGCGTTGTTCCTCATTCCACCCACACAGCACTTCTACACAATTCCTCAAATCCTGCCACCCACCACTTAGCCAAGTCCTCACATCGAGTCCAACCCTTCACGAAATATTATTACAACGAGCTTTAAAGGTATGATCTGACGTCTAATGTTGCGTCACCTGAAGGGACACCTCTTGAATTAATATTTGCGCAATTGCCTTCGATGAAGAGTCTATTTGATAATGATATTGCTTGCACGACATGTTTCTTAACTTTTTTCACGGTGCCGTTAAAGTAACAGTCACAAATGTTCCTCTAATGAGAGAATTCGATCCCTCCAAAAGTCGAGGAACCTATTGGATAGAAGAGACTTTGATGATGAATTTCTTCATACAAATCAAGCTTGAAGACGAGACTGACTTCATGACTGACGTGTACACCATGTTAGGAAACATTACAGTATGCTAGTTTTATTATTTCCGGACTGACCTTAAAATTATCCAGCTGTTTTTCCACATATTTTTTAATACTTATGCTGATATTATTTTCGAAGGAAATTATAATTACCTGCGAGAAGATAGCCTGTTTTCACATATTTTTCAATACTTATCGCTGATATTATTTTTTGAAGGAAATTACAATTGAAAAAATTAAAATCACAATCCCCTTCCGGGATAGGAGGAGATCGCCGGCGCCAGCCGAGGGACCGGGGACAGGCCAGGAGCAGCAGACAACCGAGACACCCATGACCCCGGCGGAGAGACCGGCGAGTCCGCCACCACCACCATATTCGCCGATGACCCCGCCACCAGCTCCATCGCCCGAAACACCGTCGGCTCCTCGACGATTGACGAGGATGGAAGCGTGGTGGAGTAGGTTTAGGGCGGCGAACCTCCTCCTCTGGAGATAGATGACGGTCTGGGACGAGTCCCAGACTATCAAATCTTAAAAATAAGTTTTTTTTAAAAAAATATTTTTGTGTTGTTATTTGTAATTTTCCTATATCCTAAATATTATCCCTGAAAATTAGAAAAAATTATAAACATATTTCTTTAGAATTTTGTATTAGTGTGTTATTTGGCTGGAACGGTGCATTGGAATAGGTGCTGCGGCTAGAAACACAAAAGTCATTGTTGTCCTATCGATAGCTATTATCTGCCTATTGAATTCGAACACTTTATTAGACATAGTAAGCTTTTCGGTGGAACATGTAAAAGAGTTCTAATTGTTGGACCCTCTGGGTGGGGTAAAACAAATACCCTTCTTACTCTATTACTACATCGAATGGATTTCGCTTTAAAAATATATACTTTGTTTGTAGATCTCTTCACAAGAGAAATATGACTATCTCGATGTATATAAAAACTGTTCCGGAAATGTTTATCACGGAATAACCGACATACACTGCATGCTACTCCTTATCAAGTTTCTGATTATTCTGTATAATTTTTGACGACATACCTCAACTGACCGGAATATAGTAAAACAATTTTTTTCTTTACGGTAGACATCGCAATTTTAGATTGCATATCTTTATTCAAACGTATAGTGCAATCCCTAAACAACTATTAAGGGTAATGCTAATTTCTCTAATTTTTATTCCAACAAGATGCTACTACATTTGAAGCACATATATAACGATCATATTACGATGTCACTATGAACAGTTTCTAATATGTGCAGAATGTGCTGGAAGAAATCCTTCAGTATGTTTACTTATCGATACCGATTGTCAAATTCCAATGAGGGGTATGATATCGTTAGTTTTTTGAGACACTCATACACTTTATAAACATTACTTCGATAACATAAATTCCTTTATAGTGCTTTACATTTTGATTTCTGCTTTAGTATATTTACTATTCGTGAAGAGTGAAGATACATTTCATGGAAGAAAAATATAGTAAGACGATCTAGTGAAAGCTCGCGAAGCGTTGAAAACAAAAAATTAGAACTTTGAAAACTATATAGCAGGGGGGGGTCTCAGAGAATGATCGATATACATTAGCGCCCATAACACAACCTTTGCAGGAAATTGCTAAGAAATTAGAATTACTGATACTACAACGAAAGTAAAACCAACCAAAGACTTAGTTTTCAGAAATAGAAGAATCCTGGGCATATATTTTTTTCCGGAGAAAGTATGCGGTTCCAGGAACTAGTCAATTATACGACAGAGGTTGCTACTCCTAAAACCGAAGTAAACATGTTCATGGTTAGTCCAGCACTCACTCTCTCCCACCCAGCAACAAATTTTATTTGAAACAGAGACACCTAGCGAAAAATTAAAGTTAAACGAATACCGGAATCGTCCTGAGCTGAAACCTCGATTGTCAACATCATTCACCCACCTACTTCTTGGAAGATGAATACATAGGGGAACTCTTACCAGATAACTCCCAAAGTGAAGAAAGAAGTGGTAGTAGTATAGAATACGTGATGAAGATGAAATGGACACAAGTGAAAGTTTAAATTGGATAAATCATGGCTCACCGCTGGTATCGCTTTTGCAACGCACCAAACAAGTCAATATAGCAAATAATCCCTAATAAAACTTATGGAACAGATGTAGTGAAAGAAGCATTAGAGACCATGAAATCCCTACTGGTACGTCCGTATCTTATTAGTTTGATGATAGATTGAAAAAGATGATTCATAAAATATGGTGTACACGAGGTTGATGAACGTTGAAAGTAGGAAACGAGATTTAGATTGATGGACGAACTTTAATTGGGCGATTTTACTTACAAAGTTACTAAGGGTTTATTGGAATTACTTTAAAAAGAAACCGGGAAAGTTTTCATATGCGGATGCTATAATTACAAGTTCATCCTAATGAACAAAATGCTCATGCGAGTCGATTACAATCCAGACGAAAGTATGCGGCCAGTAAAAGTGCTAAATACACGACAATTATATAAACCTATTATACAAAGGAAAAAAAACCTGAAGTTTGTGTGGAATCGACTTGGAAGATGGGTCTGGGACTATGAAATAAGTTCCTCTGAGAAAGACGGTTGTACCGAGGAGCAATACTGAATATAAATACTGGACGATCCAACGATTGTGCGTATAGGTTGAACTGCTTATTGGCATCCGGAAAATGCTGGTCATACTGACATGGTATGAGAATCTTTGTGGCGATAATTGGGAACTGAAGGATCCAAAGTTTATTAAGTATAAGTTCAGTTTATTACGTATAGAGTCTTAAGGGCCCTTGGTTGTTAATTATTAATGTAGCTGTGCCATCGTAGCCTAACGATGACAATAATAAATTTTGGTAGACTATACATAAACTATCATAAAAAAAACATTTGATGGATGAGGCTTTTCTTACGGATTTCCTCAAACATCCTAAAATAAAAAAGGTATTAAAGTGCGCGCAGAGAAACATTCCGCGAAATATGTTATTTCAAATATTCAGTGATGGTACCATTAGTAGTGTTTGATGCTTATATGCAATCGAAATCAAAAAATGCTATTATATATGTTAAATAAACTAATACGAAGGAAGATAGTTCTGTCCAGTTTCCACAATCCTTAACATCGCTTCTCATTGATGTGAAGAATTCGACTCGACGACACCGCGTTCTTAACGGAACGGTGCAAATTTATATTAAAAGTACAATTGGGCCAAAGCCTGTAACCAAAACACGTAGAGCCGTATATGTAGGAAGTGGTAGTCAAGGAAAGTCATCAGTTAAGAGGGATGTTGTAAACGAAATACACAAACTTGCCGAAGAGATTTCTTCGACGGCGAGTTTAATAAAAGGGGGTTTACGCGAACCTATTTCAAATAGATTTGGTCAGATGATACCTTACGCCAAGGAGAATAAGAATTTCAAATTATTTTTTTCGTATGCATTAACCATTTTCCAAGTTTGCTTGGGCCAATTACAGGGGGGGGGGGGGGGGATAAAAAATAAAACGCGAACGAGGTCCGGCGAAAGCGATGGAATCTATAACTCTCAACGGGAAAAAAAAATGTTCCGAGAATAGTCAAAGCGATCAGGAAAGATTTTATAATACGCATTTCAAGAAACTTATGGATTCGATACAAATTAATCACTAAGTACCTATTTCTAATTTAAAAAAGTTCCAGTGTAGAACGGTTCCAATAGAACTCTTTTAAAAATAAGATGTGGAAGGAATTTAGTTTTTAACGGTAATTACCGTTGGGTTGGATATATTGCACAAACTTGTTGACAACTACAATAATAACAGTGCACAGCACTACAGGATACACGCCTGCCGCAGTTATCAAGAAATGCTAAATAACATTTTGAAAGAGGTTTAGAGCAATATTAAGGTTTTTTTTGCTGATCCAGCATTTCTAAATTAAAATTTGGGAGACCCCGTTCGTATAAGTAAATACAGGCATGGTATTTTTCAAAAATGTATACACCAAACTGGACAAACGAAATATTTTACTGTGCGAACTAGAATTCAAATCCTTCCCAGAATACTATTTATTGCAAGTTCTCAAAATGAAAAATATTTTTCCCCCCTTTGAGGATTCTACAAAAAGAATTGATAAAGTTAAATATCCGATGTTTACTTGTTGAAAAAATTATACCGTCCGAAAGAAGGATAAAGTTTTTGTTAAGTGGGCCTCGGTATGCTTATTCGCCCAATTCCTGGATACTAAAGTATAATGTATTCTTTAATTAAAAATAAGGAACATAATTTTTATTAATTTTTTATTTAATAAATATACTATGTAACATTGCTACAATTACTACATGAGAAATAATAAATAATGTAAGTATTAACCAAAAATTAATATTAAATAAAAATTAGTGTTAAAATATTATTCAAAGTTAACAATATCTAAAATTAAATATCCCGATGTTTACTTGGTTGAAAAAATTATACGTCGAAAGAAGGATAAGTTTTTGTTAAGTGGCTCGGTATGCCTTATTCGCACAATTCCTGGATATCTAAGATAATGTATTGACTTAATTTAAAAATAGGACATAATTTTTTATATAATTTTTTATTAATAATATACTATGTACATTGCATACAATTACTACATTATATTTTTATAATATAAATAAATTAAGTTATTAACCAAAATTAATATTAAATAAAATTAGTGTTACAAAATATTCTTTCAAGTTAACAACATCTAAAAATTAATTGTTTGTAAGTTTTTCTTCCCTCGTTATCTCTTCTATTTGTGCGATGAACCCAAGCTAAGGTATTACTTTTTTATCAGGGCTGGATATAACGTTTTTCCTCTTTAGAGAAAGAGCAACTTGATTCGTAATTCGTATACATCTATTCAAGTCCAGACCTAACAAATCTTCTTCTCATAATAGTTCCGTCATCTCCCCACATACATTCTTGTATCCGAAACACATAATTTCTTATCAATAACAATTTCTTACTCCTTTCGCCGTTTTTTGAACTGTCTTGTGAGCAATTTCACACAATAAGCTTTAGCACCCTTACCATGAAACATTCAATACCCACCAGCGTATTCCATCCTTCATGCTTCCTATTCTAGGTAAACGCGAGGTATTCCATGTAACGTTTTTTTCGCGAAATTTCGAAGTGTCAACCAATTTAGATTATTTTTTATACATTATAAACGTTATATGTCTCACGCATATAATTAATGAATCTTATCCGTATATAGCAGCGAAACCATCTGCATCTAATACAACGGCTTCAAAAAGCTATAGAAAAAAAGATCATACATTACCCTCTTAGCTAGCTCAAGATAGTAAAACCACGTAACAGCTTTACATCTCTACACGTACTTTGTGCTAATTTCGATGGGCGGTTAAAAATTGCAAATCCTTGCAAGAGTTTAAAATTTGGTTTTGCAATGTAAGCCTCTGCTCCGAGTCCCTTTTTGAATAGTTTTCCAATGCGATACTAATTTTATATTAACTCGATTTTCAACATTTTCCGATGTTTTCTCCAAATATACTATTTACCATAATTTATAAAATTGTTTGAAGAATTCGTTTGGTGTAATTCTTCTTTTGATCGTGTTTGAAGTCGTGTACTTCTTTAACCACTTCTTGCTTAAAACTACGGCCACGGCCTAATCCCGCATAATTTCAAACCATTATTTAAACTGTTTCAAAGTTAATAATGAATAACATAGTTTTTGATTTAATCGGCGAGGTTAGGAAATCATTTGCTCTATTTCGAATTTGGTGAAATAACATTCGGGACAGAAAGGGAAATCTTGTGCCGGTCGGAAGTTCGTGGGGTATTCTAAGTCTTACTTCGAAAACTATCCTATATCTCCATCATCGTCTAAGCCTTGTAACGTCCATTCTCGTACGTTCCTCCTTTGTCCCATTAAATTCACCTTGTGGTGGTGGAACGTCCATTGCGTAAACCATAAAAGTCGTTGCATCTAAATATATATGTATTTTTTTTCTTCGGTAGAGGGTTAAATCCTGGTAAGAAGTCATTGTTTAGCAATCTCCTTTCTTTTGCAACACATGCTTACTCCACCTCGTATACCCCCTTAAAAAATAAACATATCCAATCAGTTGTATTCCAATTAATATCTGTCCATGCGTAACATGGTCATCCCAGATTATCCGGTGAAGTAAAGTAATGTGCTGGACTCCTAGTTGTGTAATTATCCATACAATATTTCGAAAAATTTTCGAAACATCTGCAAGTAATAACACATCGATTGTACATATATTCACTGTTAATTTCCTAGTGATTTACATCCAAATAACCAAATCCTTTCTGCCTCGATTATAAATCATCAGCACCATACGTCGCTATCCAAGAATATCATGGAAAATCGTCTTTGTCGGGCAATCGGTAAAGTGAGAGGCGCTCATTAGGAATTAACGTAATTATATGGAAATATACCTTTCTGCCGTATTACTTCCATTTTTTCCAGTCCAAAAATCTTGCAACTTCTTTACACTGTTCGTCCGTCCAATAGGAATAAGTTTCTCCAAAGAGGAACTCATAACGAAACGATCTAACAATCTTAACTTATAGAATACTTTCCTCTCTTACCATTACAATCAATTTGGTATCACCTACTGCACTTTTTGAAACGACACGTATTTCGCTTATTTTGCGCAATGACATCTATTTCTTCTTTTTCCAATTCAAGTAGATTTATAACAAACAAGGGTTCATCGTAATCGTAAATTATTAAATATAATTGGTATATAGGGGGTTCTTTATAATTATTACATACCAATATGTGCTGCACCTCGGTATAAACCACTCAATGATCATGGTCAAATACTTTTCTCTACAACTGACGATATTTCTTTTTCGCAAATATGACACACCTTTGCCTCTGCATAACCTACTACGCTCTTCATCATTTTAAAGGTCGCATTTCTACCACTTATTAAATATTTGTATACCAAAAGTTCATCCATCTCTAAACTGTTTGACGAAGCATGTAGCTGCAAAAATTTTTCTTCCGCGATATGTACTCAGCTTACTTAAATTTTTCATTAAAACTACATTTTAATATAATACGCGAAGGAGTATGGTTCATGTTTCTAAACATTTAAACAGAAAAGTTTTGCGGGTCTGGTTCTGACATATGTAGGTTTTAATAAAGCCTCGAAATCAGCGTATATAACAAAGGAATTCTTAACTGCCTTTTCAAATTTATCAAATTTTTATATAATTCTCGGGCAATTGCTCACCATATGTTCGTTTTTCAAAGTTAAACAAGGAAATACTGCCTTAACCTGCTTGCAATCTCATTGTTCATGTCGGCGCACTTCTCTTCGAAGCATGTGACAAAAGTTAAACAACCTTCACAATATATTTCTGATGTCCGCGTTTGAACTCTGTGATGAACCAATCGGTACAATTCTTATCAACAGTAGTGAAGATTCCCATCTTCCGCACTAATTAGTAATAAATTAATGTGATTTATTGTTCTTCGCTTCGTGAAATGTAACGGCCCCGCTATAATCATGTAACTCTCACAGTACCATTCTAAATATTCCTTCTATACCATAGACATTAATAGACATCTTTTTTTTTTCTTCAAATTTTGTGATCTCTTTTAAGTTAACGGGTAAAGTTAAATCTTTAAAATCGCCACAGTATCGTAATGTGGATAGGCAGAAACTCCTTTGTGAAGTCCAACTGGCTCCCTTAAAGCTGAATAATAGCCCAGCGAAACATGCGTTATCAGATTTTGAACAGTTATTACAGCTTTCTTTTCTTTATTGTTGGCGGTAAATCTACATAACTGGAACCTCTCCTTGGATTGATTTGTTCTATTTTACTTCCAAGTATAAAAATATTGTTGAGGGTCCATCCATAAAACCAGTAAAAAGCTTCAATAACATAATAAAACTAATAATTTAAATTCACCTGAATCACGTTCTTGAAATTTCACGCATCTTGCTTATATTTCATCCAATATAATCTTCATCCAAGACAACTAAATCGCTTCCATTGGTTATAATTTTGTTTCGAGTATTAAAGGATTTTATTTTCGACAATTTTCCTTGCTTATAAATAGTATAATCCTATAGTTCCAAATTAATTTTTAACGCATTTTTGCACATATAAATACTATCCTCAATGTATATCACTTTTTCTTTATATTTTTTGGAGAATTCTTTCTACATCGACATACATACGAGACGAATCAGATTATTTGATAACTTACTTCCTTTCCCAAACGCGGCATATTCTTTTCACTCCATCATCAATCACTGGGCGGCTACAATGCTTTACTTCGGTGATTAGTACTTCGGAATATGGTGCAGGTGTAACAATGTCCTTTCCACATGTACCATCACACACTTCCCATTTCACCAAATCCGTATTACATGCGCTTTATTCTTTTCCCTCGACGAAGTTAAAATACTGTCGATTTTTATTGTCTCTACGATTAAATTGCTTGCACAATATTCCACACTCGAACATTTCGACTTGCTACTACAAGAATAAATGAAACTGCCATTAACGTATTAGGACATCTCATTTAAACCTCCCATCCCCTCTTGAACTGTTTCAATGTGGACGACGCCTTCACGGGTTTAACCGAAGTGTTTGAAGGTCTTTAACTGGTTCAGGCGACAACATTGCGGAGTTTCGTGCATGGAACAAATAGATATAACAAAAAAACATCAATTATGTCGACTATAAAATTTATAAAATTCTAATCTGTTCACAATGTTATTATGCAAATTGTAAAATTATAACATTAACATTACCTTTAATAACATAAATTTAATAACACTAAATTATAATCAATAAACGTACGTTTCAATATAATCAATAACTTCTAATAGTTTATTTAGGCCATACATAATTAGCACATGATTTGAAATTAAAATTCATCAAATCATTGAATAGTATCTAATATTTGCGCTAATATTAACGTATTCAGCATCCAAAATCCACATCTTCTTCCTCTTCCGGCTCTTCTCCCTCAATACCGTCCCCCATAAAATTCTTCCTCACTAACGTCCGTCCATAAAAAATTCTTCCTCACTACCGTCTTTCCCATAAAAAATTCTTCCGCACTACCCGTCCCCCCTAAAAAATTCTTCCACACTACCGTCCCCCATAACAAATTCCTTCCTCACTAACGTCCCTCCATAAAGAGATCCCCCCGCCCCTCTTCAACAAATTCCCTGTCACTGATACGATCACTGATGCTTCCTCCATATCTTCTCACTGATACATCCCTCCATAAGGGATTCATTTACTTCCTGCTCCAGATCATATCAACAAATATTGGAGTAATTCCATTGAACTCAGCATCACCCATTTCAAAAAAACTAAAGAATAATTTCCGCGCTTATTCATTTTTTTTCTTAATATAACCCCCATTTTTAATATCTTATTCTTCCTTAATATTCTTCTAAGTTCTCAAACTTCTAGTATCAACATCGTTCTATGTTATAATATACTAGTTGAAACCCCCTCCTTTTCCTTTTACTCGAGAATGACCTCATTCCGGCTCGACCCTGTACATGACCTTGACCTCAACTTGACCTTGATCTTAACATTGACCCCAAGACCCAAGATTGACCTTGACCTTCAACATTGACCTGTCTTAACTTGACACACGACCCAGATTGACCTTGACCTTGACCTCAAAATTTACTTGACCTCAACATGCCTTGACCTAACACTGACCTTGATTCTCAACACTGACCTTGGACCTCAGTGCATCCGACCTTGGCATTGACCTTGACCTTACCTTATCTCGACATGGCCTTGGCCTTCGCATTGACCTTGTCCCTTGGGGTTTGCTCGTGTCCTGGACTCTAAGTTCGCCCTTGACCTTTGCATTCCCGTGACCTTGGGAGTTGCTCGACCTTGGTCAGTCTCAGCCGATTCTGGAACCTCCTCCTTGACCTTGACCTATGCAGATGCATGGTCAAGGTCAAGGAGGAGGTTCCAGAATCGGCTGAGACACTCTACTGAATTACGCTTACATGCTCCAGCTTGCCCACTTTCTTGGAGGTGTTTAAGCATAATCCCCCAACGATGAGTTGACGCCGAAAAAAAGTTGTACAGTGCCTGTACGAATCCGAAAAAGGAGATTGCTTCGACATAGCTTTCCACAGCACGTACTCTAACCAAAATTTAATTGCGTGTCATGTGGTAGATTGGCGCTCAGAATACTAGATTGGTTCTTGGTTTTGGCATACTGAAAGAAGACACATGACGGACAATAAGTAAGGACAATCACCTTTGTTGTTAAGACGCTCCTGAAAACTTCAGAAAACGTCGTTGAATCCTCTCAACTGGAAGCTGTTGAGATGTATAAAAAAGAAACCAAGCTACACAAACGTATTCTAATTTACTGACGACAAAAGCATGAAAAAGTGTTTTTAATAGTCGGGTATAATTAGTGTTCTCATGAGAAATTCCAGCATTTTTTGCTGCCGACAAGCAATAATTTCTATATGGTTAGAGAAGGATAAAAGTTTTTATTATTATTATTACGGCTGTGTAAAAATTTGGAATTTGGATGTCTTTTGAACTTGTTAAACATGGAGCAAAATACTATAGTTTTTGATTTTGATAAGAAAGCCTATTCTATGCATCACTCGCTTTTCCTTTCCGTAACATTGCGCTTTATTGAAAAGAAATATGTATTGTGTTTCTAAGTACAGTTTGTGGCCGGTAACATATACATATTACTATGTCTTTGATGTCAAGAGTTATTTCCTTTCCTCGGAAAACTACTTAAAACAATACCAACTCTTAGTATCTTAAATGTGATCTTTACATTGCATTTACTGCTGAAACGTCTGCGTGTGGTAGATTAAAGCCGGAAAGAGGACTATAAAACGAAAGGGGTCATGACACAGCTACGTAACGTGTTCAATGTCAATATACCTACACGGTTCGAGTCCCAACTGGGCCCGTAGTAAAAAAGCAAATTTGCAATATAATAGTGTCCGGCAGCGGGTGTTAGGTGCGAGGACAAATTAAAGTGGAAGAGCCCGGGCTGTCGGATCGAACAATGCATACATTGACGCACGCACACATCTGCAGCGGTTGTATAAACACAACAAAACGGTAGCGGCACCTCCATGGTAGCAATACTCTACCGTACGGTCAGGTCCGGTACGTGATATTTTCGCCGCTTGCATTTAGATCTTCAGTAATAAAATCACACGTTTATGGTTATTTGACACGAACATTGACAAACATAAAACAGAAGCTGCTTTAACCACCACTATATTCTTTACGTTTTACGTGTAGGTATTATGATACTCATTTTCAAAATGTATGCGAACGCCATTGCAGATTTTAGTATTATTATGCACACGACGAAAATGGACATTTTCCAGTTTACTGTGCTAGGCTATATACGCTCAGATATTGAAATGTTAACTGTTGGTATGGAGTGCACATATGTAGAAAATTGTTCTAGTTTATAAGCTGTCGTATTTGACAAATTTTACGAATTTTGAACAGCACAAGCAAATATTAAATTGTAAGTATAGGTCAAGGTTTGTTTAGTAAGATTGAATTTAGGAATACCAAATAATTTCCCAAAAGGTATTATTATACCCATGTTCAAAATTAACGCACCACTCAATGTTTCTCATATATTTCCTATAACTTTTGTCATTTTTGGTTTAACAGAACATAATCCAGTAGCTTTAAGTTAGTACAAAGTTATTTTGACATTTCTTGTGAAAATGGTCGCAAGTTAATATCAAGTTCCGTTAAACAGTTCCTCTTGAACAGTTTAAGTAACAGTTTGTTAATTTTTTGCGTGTATAGAATTTAGGTTAATGAACTTTACATTGAAATCATGAACCGACTGCATTATTTAACCAATGATGAATGTGTAAGAGCTTAAACTTTATTAGAAGGACGTACAATGCGTTATGTGGCTAATTTGCTGGGCGTTAGTCGTGCGACACTTATGACTAGAGTTTGTTAAAAAGGTGGTAACGGATGGCAGTAGCGTAGCGGTAGCGGGCGTAGGTAGGGGTAATTTTGTAGTAGTCGATCTCGACAGTACCGCGAGAGAGTTCAAAGCGACAGTACGTTGCACGCTGCACGCTAAATAAGTACGCGGAGATGGGACGCCCAAAGGGTGCAACGTTCCCTTCGAATGTGAATAAATATCTCAGGCATTTGCCTGGATTTTAGAATATAGAAGTCCGCATATTTATTGCACCATATGCAATAGTGGAGTGCTAAGTCGCGATAGGTTTGAATGTAGAAAATGTAAAAGTAAACGTCATGTATTGAATTTAAAAAACAGTATTCCATACTGGAAATTTTTATATGATTTTATTTTTATGTTAAGTGTGTGCAATATCCCACAACATCTAGTATCTAATCGACACTTTCATCTTTTTTGGGCTAAGTACGTTCCCTCATGGAAGCTGTCAACATCCATGCAATTACGATACAATTTGCCACGTGTGCAAGGTACAGTAAAGGAATGTATAAAAGACGAGTTGAGAAATAAGAAAATCTGCCTATGTGTGGATGAAACATCTGATGCTCAGAAACACAGCGCCATTCATGTTGTAGCGCGTCCTTTAAAAACGTGATGGTCCCCAGCTTCATTTTTGTTATCCAGTAAAAGTATTCAAAAAACTAATGTAGAAACCGTTGTCAAGATAATAAAAGATTCGTTGAGAGAATTTTGTATCACAGGAACCCAAGTCACAATGTTCGTTACTGACGGAGCCGCAACAATGCTGAGAGTTGGTAGAATGTTGAAAATATGCTTTCCGACTCTTCTTCACATAAGATCCCTCATACACGCACATCACTTCGTAGCAGCAACCATTCGAAAGAAGTATCCGATGGTGGATAAGTTAATAGCATCTTCCAAAAAAGTGTTCATCAAATCTCCCAAACACATCCGTGTATTCAAACAATTGTGTCCGAAATTACCACCACCACCACCTCAGCCTGTAATAACGCGATGGGGAAACATGGCTCCAGGCAGTATCTTACTATAAAAATATTTTTCATAAGTGAAAAATGTCAGTTTGAAACTTGATTCAAATGATTCTGCGGCAGTTGGAGATAGTCAGCAACTTTTTTCCAATTCGGACGTTCAACAACAAATAGATTAAATTTCTATGAACTATTCTGAAGTTCCACAAGCTATTGAGCTATTACAGTCACTTATCTGCACGAGACGCATTAAATTGCATAAACATTTACAAGCCGCTCTAGAAAACTTGACGAACACTATAGGAGTCGATGTTGCTCAAAAATTTGGTGCAATTTTAACGAAAAATCCCGATTTACAAAAGGTTCGGTCTATAACTGAAAATAAAGAGTGCCCAGATGAGGAAAAGGAATATCTGACATTTGCAAATCTTACTTCACTGGATGTCGAACGATAATTTTCGAAGTATACGTCAACGTATTCACAACACCGTCGACAGCTGAATGAATCAACAGTGGAAGCGTTGCTGATGTTGCAATTCTACGCAGCTTACCAGGGTGGTTACCAATTGCCACAGTGGACATCAAGACGACAGGAAAAGGTAACAATATTATTTGTCACTAATATTGTATATTACGTACCTACTTTTATACGGTGCGCCACTGCCGATATCACCTTTTTAACAAACTCTACTTATGACACATTGGCGGTCACGACTGGTCACGATGCACGATACATCACACCATGCGCATGCGTAAAAGGTATATAAGAACTGTTCTGCATTTTCCACATGTTAGGTTTGCGCACATATCTCATTATGGGTGAATTGTACCTAACATTCTGATACTTTAGGGTAAATTTACCGCACTTTCTGTTTTTCCCCAAAGGAAAGGAAATTTCGCTCTAATTTGGATGAATTTTTATCCTTTATGGGGTAAAGTTCATCCTTTTCATATAAGATTCAACAATTTACGGTTTGGATGTTACCAAATCAAGTTTGAACGAAGTATAACTGCCTTATTAAAACAATAGAGACGTTTACTTTGATAATAAATGTCAAGTTTTCAAATAACAATGTAGGACCTAAACAAGCCAAAGAGATATAATAGGCTTGTTGGTTCTGATTCCAGTATAATCTGCTTCGTTATTCAAGATTTTTCTTCTTTTATTCATTGCGACTTTGAAACAACTAAAAATGGCAACATGTTTAACTATTATTAGCATCGGAACTCTTTTGTTTTTTTCTCTGTGTGTGTGCTTTATTTTATATTTACTATTTTCACAACATTGATTTACTATATATAACCTTGGAGAAAGTTTGAGTACCTTGTAACATTTCATCTTGGTCCATCTTGCTCATTGGTAGATGTTTTTGTTTCGATGTTTTAAGTTTTAAGTAGGATATCGCAATGTACTTACACCCATATACCCATAATACTCATAATCATTGGACGTGGACAAAGTTAAATATACCCATTCGGTATCCTGATATCAGTCCATGAGTAAAAAAATAAAAATTTCCCCTTGTCACAAATTGTAATAACAATAATTGTTTCTGTAAACACAATGTTCACTGTATAAATATCAAAGCTTACAAACTCGATACATGTATAGGTATTTTGCTTGTAGAAGGTAGGCGACATAAATTCTCGGCCTGACAGGCTTATACAGTTTCCAGCGCGTTCGAACTCCATTGTGTCATCGTTGCACATGTGCGAGGCCTACACTATATATATATATATATATATATATATATATATATATATATATATATATAGACATATAAACAGTCATTGATGAGCCCGTTGAATATATAATTCGGTCGCTATGGAGCCCAAAATTACGTTGTTGAGCCCGGGCTCAACAACGTATCGAGGCGTATCTCAGCTTTAAATGGCTGGAAATAGTCAGTAGACCCTAAAACTTCAAATTTCGCGGGGGGCTCCATAGCGTACTATCCCTTTTAAATAAACAAAATAGTTCCGGGAAGGACCATGTAGGGGGCGCCCTGATCAAATTTTATATACGGTATATACAAATAGATCAACATGACGTTGTTGAGCCCGAAATTTGGCAACACTGCGTTGGGTTCCATAACATACCATTGATATATAACTGTATGTTGGTAGCGGATTTATATATCGCGGTGGACTTTCTACTCTATAAGTATCATTAACCTGAATGTTATTGTTCTCGATATTTTACTATCTGTATTAATATAACTAATCGTTAGCTTACCTCCTAATAAAATTATAACACAGTTTTCTGGTAAATTCAGCAAATGATTGTTTCATATAGACGCTGTAATCATAAATTAAAATACTTGTTAGGCCGAAATAGTTGATTTCTATTACCCTGGGTAAGTGGAATCAGATACTGTAAACTGTTGATTTTGTCAGTTTCTTTGACCGTACAAATTTCAACAATTTAACTTCCTCAGTGATTTATATTTGAATAGTTGTGTGTTATATCAAAGTTAAAACCTTTTTCTGCAAGGTCTATAAGATTTGCATAATTTTTGTGTTTTTTTCAATTTAGATAACCTACACACCAACATATTTTTTTTCCATAAGCTCTTAGTTTTATACATGTCATCTCTCTATATCGAATATAAGTGGGAACGGTAGAAATAAATAAAAACAACATGATAACTAAAGAATTACATGTGGAAGGAATGAATAATTTTTTTAAACGAGTGACGATGTGTTAGAACAAAATTATTATTGACGGTACCAAATGGGTATGTAATGTGAACGTGGATGGAGTTTGATATCTGAAAGAATTAATATTCATGTTTCTGGTGATTTGAATTGTAGGGTGAGAAATGAAAAGGCAGATGAATGGTTGTTCAACAGAAGGAGGAAAAGATAAATAGTAACTGTATAAAATTAATGGAATATTACCTTCTGAACAACCTAGAGATAAACACCTATTTTCATCATAAAGAAATCTATACGATTACTCGACAAACATCAATTACAGAAGAAGCATAGTAAGTCACAGTTTAATAAAAAAAAAGGCAAGTGTGTGACGTGAAGATTAAGAGAGGACCAGAGACATTTCCCGATCACTACATGCTCATGGCAAAAATTAAAAAGCGTAAAGATAAAGAGGAATCTAAAAGAGCGAGTGAAAGTGATGAACATATAGATTGGGGAAGGAAAAAAGAGTATATAGATTCATAGAAGTACCGGAGACCAACGTAGAAATGCTAGAAAAGGAAAATATAAGTATAGAGAATCTTCTGAAAGCTGCCAGAGAAACATGTGAGTTCCTAAAAACAAATTCTATAAAGCAACAAACATTATAGTTAAAGAAGTTAACAAACAAACAAAAATAAACAAATAAGATGGAAGCAATACTTGAGTGAAAGAATAATATCAAAATATGAAAGGAAATATAGAAGGAATAAAAAACGAAATTGAAAAATATGGTTAGAAAAATCAAGTAAGCAATTTGATACGAAAGTAAAGAAAGGATAGTAGAAAATGGCCTAAAAACACTGGAAAGCGTAAACAAGCCGGAATATGTATACGAAGAGTAGGATAAGATAAATTATTACGAATGATGCGCAAACGCATGATGAAACAATGCAGAGGCGGGAAAACAATGCCAACAAAAATAACTACACTGCAAAAAAACAGACCAGAGTATGGGAGGTTGTCAGGAAGTAAGGATAACAACATGAAAGAGGGGGAAGTAAAGAAGACGGTGAACTTAGCAAAATGGGAAAATACCAAGCTATAATAGAGTGACAGCAGAAAGTTATTTGCAGCATCTAAATTAACATGGAAAGGGAGCCAATTGCCAAGGGTTAGACGAGAGTCGAGCGGCCCTAAAAAGGGTTAGAATATTTGACGACACATTTGAAACTTAGGGAAATGCAAAAGACCTTACTGAGCATATTTTTGCCTTTATCAATTTGTGTCAAGGTGTCTGAATGTGCCTGTTCAGATGATATCATGATTATGAAAAAGGAAGTCAACATTTTAATACATATGATAAGGTACCACATGAAATGAAAAGTTAGTACCCGAAGATAAAGGTAACGTTAACCACTGAAAAAGGAAAATTCAAAAATAGTTGGGAATACTGTGAAAACTTATCATGCGATGGAATAGAACGTTGATAAGCAAATAAAAATTTCCGCGACAACTAAAATGATACTGTTTGATACTATTTGTAGGGCAATACTAACTTATAGTAGCCACAGGGATACCAATAAAAACCATGAAGAGTAAACTAGAATCTTTGGAAACAACTCTTTGGAATTACAAGAAAAGACAAAACGAAATACGGATGTAGGACTAGATATAAATTTAACATTAAGCTAAATTGTTATGGCGTATAACTTAATACCATACCATAACATCAAACATATACATATATTGAGGTGATAAAAATGAAATGTGTCGCTTGCTCTTTTTGTATAGGTTATGTAACGTCTTCCTCTGGAGAAAGGCCGTGAAAAAAATTTCAGCTTTTTATGAATGCAGTTTTTTAATATTTATTTTCTGTCTTTTCCTAAAAAATATGGACTACAAATGTAACATTAGTCAATTGCTCGTATTGACTTGTTTTGTGTAAGAATGGAATATCAAAGTGGTTAGCGATGATGCAATATATTCTATAATCATTAATTATAGATTGGTGGGATCATCTCTTACAAATACACAAACAGAAAAAAAATATGGGAGGCCAATGAAACAAAAACAGGAAAATCCAGAAAAACATGGGAGAATGTTACAACTATTACAAGATTATTCGGATCGAGGAGTAACAGTGACGGAGACTAAATGTGCGGCACGAATAGCGATAGGAAACAATGTGTGCTGAAGGGACTAATCATTCGTTTTTGCACTGTGCAAAATTGTTTAAACACATGATAAATTCAAGGAAAAAACAGCAGCCAAGAAAAATAACAGCTATTGGACATTTTCCAAAAAGCAAGGTAGTCTGTTAATAGGTACTGTGTATCACATTAGCTGGCCCAAAATTATTCAAAGGCATTATGTAAAATGTACGGCGGGAAATTTGGGAAAAATCGACTTCATAAATTACAACTATCAAATCTGGCTTTGTTTCAACCCATACATTTCCCATGTCCTTTCTTCAAATGATTTCTAATTGAAATTTTTAAAGTACTCCCGGTTTTTCCTCTTTTTAAGGTAACAAACTGTAACAGTAATTCACTATCTTAGTTCATTCCGTATAGAAGCAAGGCATTGGCCTTGCTTCTTTCTGGTTTTCCTGTATTTCTTTCTGGTTTTCCTTATTTCACCTTTCTATATCACATAACAACAATGATACATATAAATATTCAATAATAAACGCATTGCAAGTAAATCACATTTAAGCGCAAGTCAGTTGCGCATTCCACTTGCGGACGCTGCATAAGATAGATCGTAGCTTAAAAGAAAAAAGAACACAGATTGGAGGTTTGGCAACGTTGCGGGGCTCCATAACGTACCTAAGATATAACAAATATACAGTCGGGTTCCAAATAATACCGTTTGTTATATCTGGGTTCCATAAGGACATGTTCATACCTAACTTTTTAATTTATAGGAATTTTTTACCCCTCTTTTGGTGCGCTGGCTTATATCAAATAGAATTAAAGAGGGAGCTGAGGTATACTCTTCTATCTCATCGTTTAAGGCCGGGATCATCAGCGACCCGACAATATATCGGGCTCATTAACGTACTGTTTACAAGTATATATATATATATATATATATATATATATATATATATATATATATATATATAGTGCGTTCTTTGCAAGCTCTCAGGAATAGGCGAATAACAAGCACAGAACTTAGTAACCAGCTTGAAGCAGTCACAAATGTCAGAGTTTTAATTGTAAGGAAAAGGTTGAGGAAAGTAAAATTGAGCAGTAGGAGTCTTGCAGTTGGACCATTACTTACCGCAGCACACAGAATACAACGTTTGAGATTTGGCAGAAATCATGCAGATTTGACAGTTGAAGATAAGCGAGTTTGGTTTCGGAGGAGATTAGAGTAAGTTTAAAATCTCCAGAAGGTCGTGAAAGAGTATGGCGAATAACTGGAGAAAGATATCTTGACTGCACAAGCTCTCAATGGGAGCCCTTTGGTGGTAGATCAAGAATGTGCTGTGGAGGTATTTGCTTTGGCGCCTGCGCAGACTTAATCCCTATTCGCCAAAGGTCAATGAATCTGGAAAACTACCTACAGAACATTATTCAGGACCAAGTAACTATATCTACCATTTCTACCACACATCGCTAGATAAGGTTTGGATTACTTACAGTAGGTCAATATTCAAGTCATGGAAATTTTTTTACAATATTACAAAATAATCGCAGTGAAAAAAATTTATATTTTTGTACCGCTTTAACACTTGTACATATATCAATATTTGATTCGCAATTAAACTTTATTAATTTGAGATTCACGTGTATGAATAGCAAGTTATCAAACACCTTAACAAAAGGAAGCTGAGATATCCACATACAAAGGTCCTAATCAAACGAACCGCTTTGAGGACCACATAAACGTATCTATATCTCACATGAACATATTGGCGCAGTAATATAACTACCAACGAGATCACCAGCTGTAATTATAATGAGCTTCGGCAAAGCTTTGGCTTCGATTCTCTCTAACATGTCCGATCAATAATTACCCTAAGATGAGATTAAATTAACCTACGTATGCATGGATATTCGATCTATGTGTGTGTTTAGGGAGGATGGTCGCCTATTTGTGGCCACCGGACCATGATAATAACACCTTAACTCTGAGAGCCATCATACGCGTGCAGTAACACGTGAACGTAACACATTCGCTTTATGGCCACTGATGCTAACTTTATTCCCAATTGTCCGTGGCCGGACTTATCGAAGTTTGGCGATTAAGATAATGACAGTATGATAGCAGGTATATATTTACGATACATAATTTTGACTAGATATCTTGACTATATTACCCAATACGTTATAATTAGACTAAGGTAATCGTTCGTCGCGCCCTAGGCGTGCGGTTTCTTCAATATTTATAATACCGAAAAAGAAGTAATAAAGCGAATAATAATAAAAAAACTAATCAAGAATTATAATATCTGTAAGACTGTGAAACACTCACCCTCTTAAGCAGCGTAATCAAGTAGGCTGGCGGATTGCATTGGAATTACTGAACATGAGAGAATCGTAAGAAATTGATAGCATTAGATATATTTCAATAGTTGTCTCGTGGAACCGTGTTCGCAGTGGTGAAAAAATGTGTTTATATTTGGAGAAAGATCGTTCGACATCTACCCATGTACATACTACATGTATGATTAAGATAATCTTTGAACTCAATTAATGGATTAGTGGAAGTACCATTACAAATTTGTTTAAATGTGATAAAATTGGAATCTTTCTCTAACACACTCTCCAACGTTTTTAAAACGGGAATATTTTTTGCGTCATCCATAGTGCGTAGCAGAGTATGTACTTCGTCCGCTATTTGCAGTGACTTCACTAATGACAACGCTCTATTTTGTAATTGTTCCAGCGCGTCATGTTAGCATTTATAGTAGCTATGAATACTTTGTAAATCTGTTTCAACAGAAGTATCTTGAAATTCTGACTGGCTCTCCTTAATAACTGCAGCTTCGGCAGGATTGAATTGTAGAATAACAGCTTTTGATTTTTTGAAATTTTCAGCATAATAAGGAGCTGCCTGCAACCAGGTTCCCCAACGTGTAAGAATCGGCTGTGGTGGTTCACGAATACCGGGACACTGTGCGTGAAATGTTCGAAGACGTTTTGGAGATTTAAGAAACACTTTTTTTGTACTTGATATTAATGCATCTAAATCAAATAGTTTGTGCCACAAGATGTAAAGCATGCACTTTACAAATTACATGTAAACAGTCGCAACCGTGTTCAAGAAGAGAACGGTCTACCGCACGCATTGTCGCTGCACCATCAACAACTTGACGTCTTGAGACTTGAAAGTTTTTTAACGTAGTAAGTATCACAGTCGTAATTGCTGCACTGGTATACCCTTGTAATCTTTTGCTAGCTAGTAACAGTGGAAATGTCGGTTTATGTTGATCCAGTACACGAACTATAACATGTATAATAGAATGTTTTTTACAATCTGTTGTCTCGTCAACACACAACCAAAGCAACTGATTTTTTAATGTAGATATGATTTTATTTTCTACCTCCTTGCGTACAAATAAAACATCTCATTTTTTTCATTTCTCATTTTTTTTCGCCCCTGCTCACATGTATTGTTAATTTATTTTTCCTCTTCATAAACAAAAAAAATAAAAGTTATCGGTTTTTGGATTTTCTTCTCAATGTCCATTTTAGGGGAGTTATCCTCACAGTCTAGACCTTCTACCTCTAACCACAATCGACAAAAACATTTTCAATTTATCGCTTTTTCGAGTTCAGGTCTCAGGAGGATGCCTGAATAGCTCGCACACATCCCCACAACAACCTTTACATTATTTCCTTCCACACAACTCGAAAAACTAAAGGTTGGATACACGAAAATGGATTTCATCTTTTGGATTGGGCTGGGTAACTTTCAGACCTAAATCCAATCGAGCATTTATGGCACTTTGCGAAGAAGTCACAAACGCTCTTCAAAAACTCTACTCGAAGCTAATGAGAGAAGTGTAGAAGAATATTTCACTGGTGCATTGCGAAAAATTGGCGGGTCAATGCCTAATCATATACAGTCATTAAGGCCCGAGGATGTCATATACGATATTAATTTACATGTAGAATTTGATAATGCATTTTTGGATAAGTTACTGCTATACGTATATTTCAAAAAGTTTTGCATAGTTGAAGGCGCTCCATTTTATTGATCAAGGCTGTACATTATTGTAATTAACTTTTTTCTCATGGTTATTTTCGCCAAAATAGCTATATTAAAATGTATCATAGACTTCTCGGGATAGGAATTAACTGTGGCAACGGCGTCGATCCCCACTTCAACGTATCATTGTCACGATCTTTAAAAAAACGTCAAAATGAGATGTGTTGTGTGGTTGATCAGTCGCGTACACGCTTGTTTGACTTGTGTTGATCAATCTATGCATGATGTACTCCATAAAGGGAATATTTATAAGACGAAAATGTCGTTTCAAAATACTGGAGCAGCGGATGTAAGAACTATATTAAGCCGTGTGTACGGCGAAAATAAAACTCTGGTTCTAATAAAACATTATTTTCTTTCAAAAAAATAAATAGAATTTTATACGAGAGAAATCCCTCCTTCTACAAGATATTGTTCGCGTCTGTTATAAAAATCCTCGCACATTTCGAAGAATGTCGATTGTCACGGCTCTCAACAACCAGCTTAAAACATTTACATTTTCAAACTTTCCAATCATATCTGGCATATCTTGCGAGAGATACTGTAATGTGATAACATTACAGTAGTATTAATCAGGTTTATAAAAGAATGAATTTCTGTTCATATTCTTCTAGGTACTTTTCCCAAGGTACAAGTATGCAAGTGCTTGTGTGAACGTTTCATGTAAAGTATTAGGGAACGCACTAATTGCAAGTCCTGTTTCTCTAAAATCACTTTTTTCTATCATAATTTTCGTGTATCGAATCGTTGGTGAATAAACATACCACATAACGCACACAACCATGCTTTTTTGCACTTTTTTGACAATTCAAATTAAAATTATTGCGTGACATGTAAACTATTATTTCATTGGTTTATTATTCAACGGCAACGAACTGAAATGATATACCTGTGTGATCGTATGATCATGCGGCCAATGCAGCGCCAGATATGTACCGCACATGCATACGTTCTACTGTTTTCTATACCCAGATATTTTTGACACAACCGGTATATCTCCTTGTTGTAAATTAAATATTGACAACCGGTTATATGGTATACATTCATGCGATTTCATAGGAGGGTAACGTGATTCGTGCAGGTTTCTCTGTTATCGGTAACTCGTCACATGTCCATATAAGTATGATTTTCGTTGTATGTCAATAATTAACTATTAACAAACCTGTCGTATAGCAATGCGAGCGTTCATCTGTCATCGGTGCTTGGTGCATTATTTATGCATTAGTCTATAATGCTTTTGCGGTGCAACGTTTAAACGAAATTAGCGGTCGCAATTTCCGCATTACTTGCAGGTAGCTTCGATTTTGCATTCAACGTTGATTTGTACCGTAGTTTCGCGTAATGTTTTCATCTGCAAAATATTGCATTTGTCTGCTATCTAATATTTGGAACAGTTTAGTCAACTATCTAGTATTGAGTATGTAAAAATGTGATTAGATTTTGATTGGGTATATAATTTTTAACGAAAACGATACATTTTGGACGATTCCATTAGTTTAGTAGATATTGCTTAGCTTGTTGCTAATATACCATAAACAATTCCAATTTTTTTTTAACTTGTTAACACAAAACAAAAAGGAAAATAAAATACCAAAATAAAACCGTGCTGCGTTTTTACTTACCTTCAAAGACGGGTCAATATTCTCCTAAGTAGGAATTGCAAATTTACCAACGACGTCGTTGAAAGTTACCGACTCTTTTCAACGCCAGTAATTCAGTAAAATTTTTTTTCATTATCGGTTTATTTTCAGAAAATTTACTTATATTGAAAATAAAAAGCAGTAAATATAAATAACAGGAATTTTATTTATAAACGTACTTGATCGCACATTACAAACAAACATAAAACATATCAAATAAACAAAAAATAATGCTTTTATTCTGAGTAAATAACAAATCTAGATAAATATCTATATTCTAAACAAATTAAGTAACTAGTTTAGTCAAATAACTTCTCTCTACAAACTTTTTGTTTATTATTACGTACTTTTTGAAAATATGGGCGCAAAAACCATAGTTCATCAAGACTAAGATTCCCTAATTTGTAATCCAATCTTGCTACAAATTAAGCCAGCTGCGGAAAAGGTTCTTTTTGATTCCACACTTGTTGGCCGACAGGTTAGTAAAGATCATACACCATTTGTGTGTATTTCCCTCTTACTTTTTGCTCTTCAAAATAATTTGTTTGTTCTTTAACTACTGGTATTAAATTTTTATTTTTACCTTGCAATAGAGTCGGGACTTTACAAGATGTCTCGGTTTTATCTTTCATAAATAGCGTAGCTGATGTTGAAGGAATTGGCTCAACTGACATTAAACATCCAAAGTCTTTAGAATCAGAACCATTAGTTTCTGATAATTAGAGTTTGTTAAAAAGGTGGTACCAGATGGCAGTAGCGTAACTGTAGCGGCGTGGGTAGGGGTAATTTTCAACTCGTAGTCGATCTCGACAGTACTGCGAGAGAGTTCAAAGCGACAGTACGTTGCACGCTGCACGCCAAATAAGTACGCGGAGATGGGACGCCCAAAGGGTGTAACGTTCCCTTCGAATGTGAGTAAATATCTCAGGCATTTCCCTGGATTAGAATATAGGAGTCCCCATATTTATTGCACAATATGCAATAACGGATTGCTAAGGATAGGTTTGAATGTAGAAAACATTGTAAAAGTAAACGTCATGTATTGAATTTAAGAAACAGTGTTCCAATTTTTATATGATTTTATTTTTATGTTAAATTTATTTATTTATGTTCTATGTAATTACTCTTACAAATTGTAACTTTTGCAATCGATGATATTCTTACCCTATGGTTTTTACTATAACCACTCGCACTGTTCGCTGCACCCACTAGCGTAAATTCAGAGCCGAGAAGGAGAGCGGCGTGCCCCTTCCAGTATAGATACTGAACACGTCTAAACCTGCCCACTGCACGCTGCAATACCTTGTAAGCGGTACATGGCTTGTAATTGTAAAAGATATAAACACATGAGTTTTTTTTTACTTACTATCTGCGTGATATAATAAGTAACAATCTAAGGTGTAAAGTAAAGTATTTTCATTTAAATAACGTAAGGCTTTTACTAAATGCTTTGAAAACCTAAAAAAATAATTGTTTCACTTATTCTGTTTGTATATGTATTTAATATCCTTTCCAATTACCAATAATGTTGACAAAATTTTCGTAATTTACCGGTGAACCGGTGTACCGGTACACCGGTATTGCAATTCCTACTCCCAAGCCCCACTGTTCCAATTGTTCTTGTATTATTTTGATACCTCACCTAGAACTATGTACAGTCCCTGGCCATATTACTTGAAACATGTCATAAATCAACCCTTTTACCTGGAAATTCCCATCCTATTATAGTGATATTCTTTTGCTTCGAATCCGATCGTTTATAGGGGGACTACATTATTATATCAATCAATAAAAATACCAGAGAAATGATATTTAGAAGAGTAAAGTACGTATATATAAATATTTCAGTTATCAACTTACATTTAGCGAGTTCACAATTTAGAGAATGCATCGAGATTTTTTAAAATCTTTCGTCATCACTGTATAGAAGCTAAGTTGTGGAGTATCGTTAAACGTTTTATGTTGATATATCGTTATTGCAAAAGTAAAATTGCTATTCTATCTCTCTCTTAATAATTAATTATTTGGAATTTGAAAAAAATTGAAATATTTGGGGTTTTTTGTAGAAAATGCCCGGGAAAGATTTAACAAGTGAACAAAAAGCCGCTATACAAGCTCTTCTACAATCAAACAAACATTCACAACGAGAAATTGCAAAATTACAGAAAGTATCTCCTTCTGTATCGCGTTTGGCTAGAAACTTAAACGAAGGAGCTAGCACATCGACACAAAGACGGGTAAAGTGCGGTCGGAAAAGAAAAACTTCGAAGAGATCTGACCGTGAAATAGTTCATCAGGTTTTGAGCAATAGATTTGCTACAATTAAAATGATTCAAAAAAATTTACAAGAGAGAGGAATAGAGATTTCGAGCAGAAGACAATCACATACCTCTTTTACGTTGGCCCGGCAATTCCCCGGACTTCAGTCCCATCGAGAACGTATGGAATCGACTAAAAAGTAAGGTATATGAATGAGAAAACCCTACAAAGGAAATATTAATGAAGAATAGAAAAGGTGTATGGGAGAACGATGAAGATATAAAAGAGACAATCATATCTTGCATTGAAAGTATACCTCGAAGAATTAAGGGTGTTATTAAAAATCATGGGTTATGGACTAAATATTAATTACTTATTTAATATTTACATATGTTACATATTTTTACAATATATTTTATAAATAAAAAATATAATACATGTTTAGTTTATATTTTATTATTAAGAAACTACAAAATATTGAGTGTTTCACGTAATTTGGCCAGGGACTGTACAGTTCAAAATCAGCACTGCAAATTTTGACGCCACAATGGCGGAATGGCATCATTAAACAAGACAGAACGAACGAGTTACGTGATACATAATATGCCACTGGGAAGGCCGTTGTTACGGAGTTTTACGATAGATCACGGAAATCGATTTGTTTCAAGTACTTTAGTTAGCTACCACAAATGAACTGTTCCTGCTTCTCCCTCCATTTTCTTGGATGAGTCCGCCACTACAATTATGTCTTTAGCATATAGTAGCCCATTTATTTGTAGAGACTCTAGGTTGACATATCCAGGTATTTATTATGGGCGATAGCTGGTTTAGTTCGTTGGAATTAGTACGAGAACTTAGGAAAAGATCTCTGATATATGTTGGTAGTATGAAGCAAAACAAGTCTGTTATACCACCAAAATTTAAGGCAAACAAGTCAAGGCCAGTCGGGTCGAAACGTTATCGATTCGCTCCCGATATACCTGTAATATGTCGTCCATTGTGTTGAAAATGAACAAAGTAGTTGTGGTTATACCTTCCATGCACGACAAGTCTGAAACGGATCCTGATAAAAATGTTCCAGAAATTGTTTGTTACTATCATAAAACAAAAAGTGGTGTAAACTTTCTACCTGGGTATGAAAAGTGCTTTGTACTCATCCAATACGAGAACTAGATAAAGAGAAACGATTTTATTAAAGGTTTGGCTGTGTTACTCTTGGAACCACATCTTCAAAGACACTTAGCAATTCTGAATCTTCCTAGAGACCCAAGTCACTAATACTTCAAATAATCCCCGGGGAACTAAAAAATCCGACTGAAGAAGTTCCGTGCGATAATCTTCAGAAACGCAAAACTTGCTCTAAATGTCCACCTCATAAGGAGAGAAAAACGTCCTATAAGTGCATGCAATGTAATTTCCCGATTTGTTTAGAGTGTAGTAGAAAAGTATGCATTGGCTGTGCCACAAAAGAAGTCTAATTTGTTCGCTAATTAAAAATTATTTTTGTCTATCGTGAACTTATTTTTGTAATAATTAAATTACTATTTTGTTTAAATAAATAAATGCTAAGTTTATTTCAATTAAAATTTATTGCAAAAAGAATAGTTTTTTTTGAAAATAGGAAAATATATACTGTACTGGTGGTATATTTACATCGTTAAACGCAGCTGTCATTCGAGCACGTATAGTGTATTCAGTATGGCCACTCGGTCAATGTGAAATTCCTTACTGGCGGGTATTAGTTCTTTTTCGGAAGTCTCCTTTCTTCCCCGAGCCTCCGATTTTCGGAGTGTGTGTATTAAATAATTTAATTAAGTCCAGACAAAGACAAATGTGGGGTAATGTGAATGAAATTCCTCTTCTGTACAATTTCTCCATTTCGTAAATCTTGAAAATCAATGAAAAACGTTCCTACAACAAACAACAGGATAAATTCAGGGACATTTCGAGCATAATTTCATAAATTAAATATCTTTTATAACGTTTTTGTCAAGTACGTCAGTGAAATTTATTATTGGACAGTTGCCATTGAAATACTGGATCACAGAATATCATATTTGAGTCATCCGATCGCGTCACTGCATTATTTATTATTAATAAATCGGTTTATTTGTCGGAAATTCAGCATCAAATTATGTTTGGAAGGGAATTATCAAAATTTGCTGCGGATAAAGCAATCGCGATTAAAATAATGAAATTAAGGGATGCCAATTAATTTGATTACAGTTGGTCAAGCTTTCATCGAGGCAACTTGTATTTTGACTGTGTTCCAAATTTAAAAGTGTGTAATATTCAAATCATAGTAAAAAATTCAATGTAGAAATGAAGATTGGAGTTTGAGAATTGGTTCCCCGTGAATCCCATATAAACATAAAGTTTATATGACATCGTCTTAGAAATCCAGGTTAGCTTGCATATTTCAGTTTTAATTTCACGTTAATTTCCATTTACTGACAAAAATTCGTTTAAAATTGCCGAAAGAGTGTGTAAGAACACTTCCGAGCCTCCAGTTCATCTAATTATTTAACTAATTTAGAAAATTAATTTTTGTTATTATTACTGTTATTATTTTCTTCTTTTTTTACTAATACTATTATTATTATTATTCGATTATTTGTTCTAGAATTAACTTTTTATATTTCAGTTACTTCGTTTTGTATTGTAGTTTAGAGTATTGTTTCTTTTGCATCTTTCAATACTTGATGTTAATCAATAAGATTATCCTGTAATAAGTAAGTTTTCTACTGTTGGATAATAAATGTTTATTATTATTATTATTAATATTAAAAATTAATTTTTTAACTCTTTCCCTGTTTTAAAACATTGCAACATTGCTTAGAAGGTTAATATTGTATTTAGATTAGAAGTTTAGAAAAGAGAATCGTGTACAACATTTTTTTTTAATGTGGCAAAGAATTCATCTCTGGAAGAATTGTTCACGAAAAATTGCGCTCGAAGAGTTTAGCTAGATCCTTTTACGAGTCTAGGTATTATAATTTTATTTTTGTTTGGAGATTAAATGGACTGTCAAACCGTTATGTCACACCGCATATGAATTTCAATTTGCATATCGGTAGAAATAGATGTAGTCTTTCCTTAAAACTATCCAGAAGCAATATACAGGGTGTTAACTAAGTGGCTGAAAATGGACTCGTAGCGATATTGTCCGCATAATTGTGAGTTGAAAATCTTAATATGAAATTTTCGTAAATGTTTTTGTTTGGCCACAGGATAAATTTTTGTAATTCAGAATTTTGGCAACGTTACATGACGTTTAATTAAATGAGACTATTTATTGATTCAACAAAGTAAATTAAAACAAAGATAGTAAATAGTAACCATGATGACGAACATTTTAAAGAATTATTATGATAAATTTTCAAAATGGAAACCATTAACTTCGATACTGCGTTGAAGTCTCCGAGAAATAGCATCTTTGACTAATTGTAACATTTCAGGAGTAATTAGGTGGACGGCTGCGTTAATTTTATTCCTCACGTCTTGTTGATTTATTGCTGGTGTCGTATAAACTTTATCCTTTAGAAATCCCCAAACAAAGAAATAGAGGGGATTAAGATTTGGAGATGTCGCAGGCCATGCAATGGAGCCATTATTGGCAATAATTCTGTCCCAAAAATGTTCTTGCAGCCAGATGCGTACGGCACGTGCATTATGAGCAGGAGCTCCGTCATGCATGTATGTAATACATGTTTGGTCTTAGCACTGAAGGCAGATTGTCTAACATTTCTTCTAAGACATTTATGTAGCCTTCAGCATTTAATCTATTTTGAATAAATATTGGACCAATAACCTGCAAATTTATAATTCCGAGCCAAACATTAACGGAGAATTTATGTTGATGTCCAAATTCATGAATTGCATGAGGATTTTCGTCTGCCCAAAAATGCGTATTGTGAATGATAAAACAACCATCTCTTGTAAATGTGCATTCATCTGTCCATAATATCTTTTGTAAAAAATCTGGTTGTCTATTTATCAAAACCATCATTCTATTGCAGTAATTTACTCTAGCAACGTTATCTTCGAGATATAACGGTTGCACTTTTGTTGAATGGTATGGCCGCAGAAGATTCTCAGTAAGTACAGAATGTACAGTGCTATTGGACATATTAAAAGTTCTACCAATTTCTCTCGTGCTAAGTTGAGGGTCTTCGTACACAGCTTCCAAAATACGTTCTTCAACATCCACTGTGCGTCGAATCCTTGGTGCTCCTGCATTATTACGCATAGGTACAAATATACCTGTTTCTCTTAACCGAGTATCCAGTCTTCTAATTGTATTGTAAGAAGGCACACGACGACTTGGATATCTCACTCGATATTCCTCTACGGCTGCATAAGCGTTTCCGTTACAGAAGCCAGATACCATGTACATGTCGGCATATTCATTAAAAGTAAAATCCATTGTAATAGCAACACAAAACCAATAACCTAATTATAGCAAAAGTGAAGTAGAATGGATGTAATGTTCTACTTTGACACTTACAAAAATGACAACTAATAATCAAGAATAGTTATGTCAATTTTCATAAATACATATTACATTGTTGTCAGATCTATTTTCTTATAATTTTCCCTAAAAAAAAAATTCTGAATTCTTAATTAAGTAATGAAGCGGTAACGAAGTTCTAGCATTCTTTATCAATGGCTTCCTCAATGTCAATAATTGACATAAAATCCCAAACATTGAAAGATTTATCTACTTCTAATATTCGAAATTCTGAACTTTGATGTGCCGGTGTAATGAAACGAGGATTTTTATAAGATTTTTACATTAGGATTTTCAACTCAAAATTATATGGACAATATCGCTACGAGTCCATTTTCCGCCAATTACCGAACACCAGGTATTCAACTAACCTTATACAGCAGGATTTGACGTAAACGTTGAAAAAGTAGGGTAATGATAACTGATGTGACCGAAATTTCCATTGTGACATGACGGTTATAACTGGCAGGTATCATTGAACTAGTCACGTCACTGGTTACGCAGTATAAATTAAAAGCAAAATAGATAGAAGATACTTTCTACCAAATTTTGCAGTCGCAACCTAAAAATATGCTAATGCAAGGTATATTTGATGTATTCACCATGTAAAAGAGCCTACCAAAACGAAATCAAGAATAACGAGGCGATGTATTAAAATTTGAAATAACGCAATAAAGGTACGTTTTCAATTTATTTATTTTATTTTCACGGGGAGCGCTGGTGATAACCAGTGAAAAGACGACAGCAGATAAAATACTCCATAAAAGATTCATAAGAAACAAAATCTTTTTCTTTAATCCGACGGCGTGCTTCGAAATATAAAATGCAGCCACTTTATTACCAGACATCATGAATAATTTATACGAAAAGTATTACTATTTTTACATAGTCTTAGTCATAAATTGGTACCCCGCGGGAATACGGAGTTCGTGTCGGTGGGGAAGCTAGCAGCGATCGTCTAACACCGTTCAGGTGGAGTTATTTATTATTCGCGACGTAACACGTTATATGATTTAGTGATTTTCTAAGAGGATTCGATAGTGTACACGACAAACCGCTGGTTCTACTTATATACGGTATAGGTTAGTGATTCTTTTGATTCACTTACGCTCGCGTCAAATATTAAGTGGATGGAAATGTATTCATGCATGATTTCGAATGACGTACTAAGTAATTTAGTTATTTATCTGAAAAGCTCCTTTTACAGGAATTGCATTAGCACACACTGCGTTGACAATGAAATGAGTCAATTCAATATAACCTAAATAACTCGTCCTTCTAAAAAATTCCTGGGCGCGTCGATTAACAATTTTGAATTGCCCTATTTTGACCTATGTTAATGGGGATTCCATTTCGGTTTTCTATAGACGATAGAAAGCGGTTTTCAGAAAATTCTACATAAACGTTTTTATTATAAACAGTTTTTGCCATATTTACAAAAGAAATGTATTACATTTCCATGAAATATTTTTCACTTACAAAGTTTTGCCCATTTACTTCTATTCATTCTTGAAGATAGAATTATTTCTTGTTTAAAGTTTGGTAACATTTCTGGAGTAATTATTCGAATTTCTTAACGTACTTAGCGTGTTACGTTTGTTTTGTAAATACTACAAAATTGTTTGTAATGAAAACGACGTTTATAGGGGATTTTCTGATCTCGTCTTTATATCGAAATTCTTTGAAATATCGCAATATCTGACAATAGCCCAATATTTGGTGGTAAGCCCAATATTTGACAGTAATTATACAAATAGGTTTCTGTTTAAAGCGTAAATGGCTAATATGGTAATCTAAGTCAATAATAATAAAGCCAGTAGGACAATATACGCGCTTGGTTTATTTGTTAATGGAACTAAGCCGAGTACCCATGTAGTATAGTATCTAAGTGCTTTGATAAAATCGAATTTTTAGTACTATATTGAATTTGCTCCTTTCATTGCGAACGCAATGCACAGCGACAACGGGAAGTGAGTACTTCCTATAACTTTTTTATTACGAGGGTAAGACAAAAATTACTTACACTTTTAGTTCTACAACTGTATTAAACAAAGATAGGTGTACAACCGATAGATTATTTTTTTATATAGTCTCCACCTTTAGCAATATACTTGGTCCAGCGAACCACAAGCTTCCAAATACCTTCCTGGTAGAAGATTTTCGGTTGGTCGTGAAGCCACTTTTGCACCGTATCCCGAACGTCTGTGTCTGAGGCAAATCGACGACCTCTCAAAGCTTTCTTGAGCGGTCCAAAGAGATGAAAGTCTGAGGGAGCGAGATCAGGAATGTAGGGAGGGTGTTCCAGGGTTTCAAAGTCTAACCTGTTGATAGTTTCTATGGTGTTATGGGCCGTGTGCGGACGGGCGTTGTCTTGCAACAACAAAACTTTCTTTGAGAGTAGATCACAGCGTTTGTTTCGAATTGCTGGTTTCAGCTTATTCGCCAATAAATCACTGTACCTCGCACTATTTATGGTAGTCCCCATGTCCAAGTGGTCGTCCAGTATAGGGCCTTTTTCGTCCCAAAATACGGTTAGCATCACCATCCCAGCCGATGGCGAGATCTTGAATCTTTTCGTGCTAGGGGATCCTGGGTGTTTCCATTCCATACTCTGGCGTTTCGGTTCGGGCTCATAGTGATGAACCCACGTTTCATCAACGGTCACTATTCTGCTTAAAAATGCGTCGCCTTCCGCGTTGAAGCGATCCTGTAAGCGTTGGCAGATGTCCAAATGTTTGGATTTGTTTTCTGCGGTAAGCATTCGTGGTACCTATCGCGCACACACTTTACGAAATTTGAGTTCATCGTGGATAATTTGATGGGCAGAACCGTGACTGATGTTTAAGGAAGATGCAACTTCACTTATGGTAACTCGCCTATTTGCTGTAACCATCTCTCGAGCTTGCTGAATGTTGTCGTCGGTGGTCGAGGTTGACGGCCGTCCAGCTCCCTCTTTCTGTGTTACGCTCGTGCGGCCACTTTGAAAGATTTCGATCCACAAAAAATCACTGCTCGTTGTTCCTCTTTGGTACAAACTAATAGCGGAGCTGACATGCTTATGCTGTTGTAGCTAGCAGACAAATGACGCGATCGTGATTAATTTCCGCACACATGACCACAGTGGCGCCAACTCAACGCATGCTCAAACGGCCGTCACCACGATAACCTTCAAAGCTTATGGCGAAAGTGTAGATAATATTTGACTTACCCTCGTACTTAGATAAAAATGGATTTTGGAGGGCTTATACGGGACTACGTTACGATTTTTTGGGAACATTTTGAATGTCGGGTTACTTCCGATTTGGCCGGAAATGTCACTGACTTTTAAAACACTCTGTATTTTTTAAAATATTTCGAATTAGCGGATTACTTTACCCATGACGAGGTCCTTTCTAGACATTTTGTTGAAAGTATTTTTCGTGTAAATTTGAAAAGCAAAACTGTATTTTTGAAATTTTTCGAATTGCCCAAGCCACCAGAACCTATTCTTACACGTTGGGGAACATGGTTACAGGCTGCGTTTTATTATCATAAATATTTTGAGAATATTAAGAACGTTGTTTTACAATTCGATCCAAAGGAAGCTGCGGCTATCAAGGAAAGCCAGTCGAAATTTCGAGATAGTTAGGTTAAAACGGATTTAAAAACTATTCAGAACAGTTACTTCGGACTAGTGGAGGCAATAGAAAAATTACAAAATCCTTCGGTGTCGTCAGTGGAATATATTCACGCGCAGCTATGCGCTGTAGAAGATGCAAAAAATGTTTGTGCTCTAGAAAGGTTTGAAAGTGTTTTAGAGAAAGATACTGATTTTCGCACATTAAGACAAATTTGTGAAGGTGCGTCAACAAAACCGTTAATTCCAAAGATTATTTTAATTACGCAAATATAACGTCACTAGATGTAGAACGTTCGTTTTCTGCATATAAACACACTTTTTCCTCACGCCGCACTCGATTTGCCGAAACAACTGTGGAAACATATCTAATGTTGCAGATATTTAACAAACATTATTCACTTTGTGATTTCACGGAAGACTCTTAAGACGGTAAGTGTTTGAGCACGTATTATATTTTATTTCTGACCATTGATTTTGTGTAAACTTCTATGCGCCCGCCACTGGCTGTTGGCGCAAATTGAGCAACTCTTGTCATCAGTTTTCTCGCCGAAATAACTAATTGGTTTTATATTTATTAGTCCGAACAAGTACTATCTTGTATATCTCAATATTTCTTCTGAAGAACCATTGGTCGAAGTAGATACCTTGCTGGTGGCTTAAGTCATTGTGTACTTTCATGCTGGTATCATTGAAGCTTTAATACTTATTAATTAAGAATTCGATAGAAGTAGTTATTCTTACTACTAATTTTTAATATTTTAATTTGTTTTATGATTCTGATTAACTCATTTTTTCATTAATAGGGTATCAAATATTAACCAGTAACGAAATTTATGCCATTTATTAAGAGTAAAACAGGGGGAAAGGAAAAACAATCTCGAAAATCGAGAGTGCATATAAAGAATTCTATAGAGATCTTAGATAGGTTGGAAAATTTCCAACGAACGAATTACATAACCTGTCTTTGGATAATTCACACGAAAACGGATCGTAGCGAGCATACGTCGCGACGCCACTCGGAAAAAAGCAAACATTCCGTTCACGTCTCGTTTTACTTAAACACAAGCAACACAAAAGGCTCGGAGAAGTGGGACTAAAATGGTCTCCATGTTGAGTACCAACTTGAGTTACGTACACAATGATAAGGTTAATGAGGAAAAGGGTTGGCCTGGCAATGTTAATACACACATTTATAGAGATAAGGGCGGCAATGCTAGCGATGTTAGCGTTCATCTGGAGACCTATAAAATGCGCTCGGACGCAGTGCGCCGAGTTCGTTGCGTTACCGCCCCAAGCATTCGTACATAACCTCAAACTGATTTTAAATACGCCGGTGGGCATTGAACGGATTGATATATTGTTACGGTTTATTTTGATATTGATATCGAGGGAGATGATTCGAATGTGATGAAAGTGCATAAATGGTAAATAAAGGGTGACCCTCCAAGCCTAAACAATTAGCAACTTGTCAAAAGTTCATAGCAATAAGTAAAACAAAATTGCATAAGCTTAGAGAGGAAATAATGTTGCAACTTACAAAGTGAAAATACCTATCACATACGACGATGGTATGAGAAGCACTTGTGTTTGGAATCTGCATTATCGGCTGTGAGTACTATTCTTTAGTCGACGTCTGTCAACGTTTCGGGGATATTCACTGAGTAGTGTTGTATTGAGAGCTGTTGAACATAAGCAAGTTTATGTATTTGCAGAATCATACCGGTCAGTGATTGAATTTCTTTTTTTTTTGATGAGAAAATGCGTGCAGAAATCAAAGAGAAGTTGGATGTAGTTTGTAAGAACCATGCACCTTCTTTGACTATCATCAGATACTGGTTTAATAAATTTAAGCGTGGCTGAACATGCGTCTTTGATGAGGAGCTGCCAGGTCGCCTCATTGAGGCGACTACGGACGATATGTTCAATAAAGCTCATGATATCGTGTTAGCAGACGGCCGGTTAAAGATCAGAAAGATTGCCAATATGGTAAACATCTCAAATGAACGTGTACAAAACATCCTTCATGAAAAATTGCGTATGAGAATGCCATCGGCGAAATGGGTGCCGCGTTTGTTGACGATTGATCAAAAACGGAATCGCGTGATAATTTCAAAGCAATCTGTGGACATGTTTAAGCGCAATACGAGTGAGCTTCTGTGGCGTTATATGACTGTAGATGAGACATGGATACGTCACTGTAGTCGGCGAGTCGGAAAAAATGGGTTTTTCCCGGCACCAAAGAAGATGAAAATGATTCCATCAGCCGGAAAAGCTATGGCAACGATTTTTTTGGATTCACAAGGCATAATCTTAATTGGTTAATTGGAGAAGGGAAGGACGATTACGGGACAGTACTATGTTGATCTATTGGACCGATTCGACGCTGGTCTAAAGAGAAAAACGCACCACCTAGCGAAGAAAAAGGTTCTCGACCATCACGATAACGCACCCGCAATTGCGACAGCAAAACTGGTTCAGTTACGGTACGAATTGATACCCCATTCATCATATTCGCCAGATTTGGCCCCCTGTGATTTCTTTCTTTTTCCAAACTTAAAAAAGTGGCTTGGTGGAAAGTGATTCACGTTAAATGAAGAGGTAATCTCCGAAACAGAGACCTATTTTGCAGAGTTCGACAAATCCTATTATTTGAATACCTTAAAAAAGTTGGAACATCGCTGAACTAAGTATATAGAGCTACAAGCAGATTATGTTGACGTCTTTAGTTTCCTTTTCTAGAAACAAACCAATGTAGTACAGGTTTTACTTGTCTATTTCTAACAGATTTCGAGATATATAGTTTATAGTTTTATAATCGGTAATCGCCTAAATTTCGACATATCTATTTTCTACACAAAATCCGAAATTCAAATACACTGCAGCGTAAATTGCATACTTATTTCTATCTAGACCTGCTGCTAGAACGCCTTCCAAATACACAGGGTGTTCAATATTGCACACTAAACCTTACAAAATTCAGAGACCAGAAACGTAGTTTGTTTAAATAGCACTATATATTTTTTCTGTATCTATCGCATTGGAGATTTGTATCTCTAACGTTTTTGTATCGTGATGCATATATCTAACATTGAAAGTAAGAGATGTTTACAGCTAAGAGCGAATTCTGCATTCGGGTATTGCATCTACGTATTAGCTTTCTGGTATTGGTGCTGCTTGGTTACCATGACAATAAACAAAAGGTACTAACATTGAAGTTTTTAAATTACGGATTCAAAATTCTGAGCCCAAGTAGCTACTCACAGTAAAAGGAGAGTTTTACACTTGGAAATAGTATCTAAATGGTTTTTGTTATTATATAGTTTGGTTACCATAACAACGGCAAATAAAACATACTTTGACATTGACGATGGTTCAAGATTTCAAGTCTAAGTAAAGAGGAGTTAGGTAATAGATATATTAGGAAAAAGCGAAAGAAATTGTGTATTTTAGTTAGTAGCATGTATAAGCTGCGCTATCCTGCTTCTGCTTCAGTGAAAAGGATGTGTACGAGGGTAGATTGACAAGTTTCCGGAATCGCTGCTAGGGGATTGCTTTCTTCCAAATATTTTGTCGTTGTGTTGGCATCTCTTTCGTACCAATTGATTGCAGACGTCAAATCAATCAGTCAAATAGTCTGGTTTTGGCAAGCATTGAAATCAAGTACCTTTTTGTGTTTTCAATTATGGATAAAAACGTCCGAACATCAAATGTTTCTATTTGGAAGCGAAAACCGCAACGGAAATTAAATCAAAGTTAGATGCTGTTCTTGGGGATTCATCACCTTCATTTTCCACCGTGAGTTTTTGGGTTTCGGAACTCAAGTGTGGCCGCACGCATACAAGTGATGAACCACGTACAAGACATCCGAAAACGGCTACCACGCCAGAAATTGTGGATAAAATCCATGACATGGTTTTGGCAGATCGCTGAATAAAAGTGCGTGAAATTGAGGAAATTGTGGGCAGCTCTTAATAACGAGTAGTTCATATTTTACATAATGCATTGGGTTTTGAAAAAGCTTTTTTGGGGGAGGGAGGATGGTTGCCGCATTTGCTCAATTCGGAGCAAAAACGCATTCGGGCTCGAACCGCAGCCGATTGTTTGAAAGTGTTTACGAGGAATTCAATGGATTTCAAGAGACGATTCGTGACCACGGATCAGATCTGGATTCATCACTACACACCAGAAACAAGAATGCAATCAAAATAGTGGATTGAACGCGGTGAATCGGTTCCGAAGAAGGCAAAGACAATTCACTCGACTGGAAAGGTGATGGCATCGGTTTTTTGGGACGCAATAGGAATTTTGCTAATTAATTATTTTGAAAAAGGAAAAGCTGTTACTGGCCAATACTACATAACACTTTTGGATGAACTGAAAGCTGCAATTTAGGAAAAACGCCCGGGAATGGTCAAGAAAAAAGTGTTGTTTCACCACGATGATGCGCCCGCGCATTTAAATGCAATTGTTCGGTAAAAGTTCGAAATCATCCCGCATCCGCCGTATTCGCCTAATTTGGCTTCGTCGGACTTCCACCTATTCCCGAAACTCAAACATTTCTGGAATGAAAGAGATTTTGGTCGAATGAACAACTGATAGAGACTGTAAACGATTACTTTGGGAACCTCGAAGAAAGTCACTTCCGGGAGGGAATCAGGAGGCTAGAGAAACGTTGGACCAAGTGTATTGAGCTTTGAGGGGATTATATTAGAAAATAAAATATAACTTGAATACGATTTATTTTGTTTTCATTGTCATTCCGGAAACTTTTCAATCTACCCTCATATCTAACTTCAAAACTGGTAACGAAGAAGCAAACAACTACGAAATGAAATTTTAATAAACAAAATTTAAACTAATTATGGAAAGCGGAAACCTACAACCTCCAAACTTAACAAATCAAAAGTATTGAACAAAAGTTATGTTATGCGGCTACGAATTTTCATTTTCAACATGTTTTTTAGTATATCATTGATTAAATTTTTTTATCACATTACAATTTTGTATGTTCCAAATTTTGTTCTAATTTGCTCTCCATTTGTAATTTTTTAATTTATTTTCTGCACAATATAAATTAATTACATCTTACACTTAAAACCTTATAACTATAGTTATTACACATCTACATTATTTTAAGACGAAATACATTTCAACATGAGTTTTACAATATTGTGGTATTAAAATGCTATTTCTGAGACTTGATTTTTTTTTTAATAATTGAAAAATTGGAATAACATTTTTGGTTTCGAGCAAGCTATTATATCTAAAAATAATAAAGCATGTCAATACGTACATCAATCTTGTTTCAGCTGTAAATGTGGTTTTAATGGCTGAAACATCGATTCAAGTGCAGAAAAGTTACGTTGCTATATTTTCATATGCTTTTGCAGTCAGCTCTGTGTACGTATATGATAATAATAAAATTTAAAATGCAACAAAGAACATGTAGAATAAGATAATTTGTCACAAAATTAATACTAACAAAGAAGGAAGGAATATCCTAATTGGGATTCTTGACCACGAACATTATAATAACCCGTCCTACGCGCGGAAAACAAGCTACTTGTTTGTATTACATTAAGCGCAATGTTGATGTAAGAAGTAGATCAACAGAAAGCGGGTTTGTGTTTCACTCCTACGCTAAAACACATTACAATTCCCCTACTTGTTCCAAAACGTGGATCATACAGCAAATAATAACAACGCGACAAGTGCGTCATGAGTCATTACGGATCTAGTATTTGCACTATAATATTCAAAATATATTTTTTTACAATCTGTCGTCTCAGACAGGAAGACATATCCACGGTTGTTTATCTTTTAATTCTGCTTTGATCCTATTTTCGATATCTTTACGTACACTTGGTAGCTCTTTCCGTAGCGTTGTCCGTGATGGTTCCACTCGGGATTGTTTGTACGTTAAAACTGTTGAAACGGTTCTTTATCGAGTAAGCGAAGCGATAGACCACAAACAATAAACATCAAAAATAAATCTTAAAAACTTAAATTGGGTTTGAGGTGGCACGCCATTTTTCTCATTTTTGTGTTGTATTTATGCACTATTTATGTGTTTTTTACAATCATCTTTGTTTCAGCACATTGCAAACTCTACACAATGCTTTAGTTCCATTATAGTTCAAATCTGGAAATTCACTGATAAATTTAGTGAATTTATTAGCCAACGGTCGTTTATTTTCCTTGTGTACTTTAGACATAATTACATACATATACTTATCTCTATAATTACGACTAACGCAGCGAAGGGTTGATGAGACACTGTTGCAATAAATCAATAATTCCATTCGCTGAGGTATGCCGTGCCGATTCATCTGCATACATACGTCGCGTCGTGGACATGGCAACCTCACTTTTAACCTGGCGCGAAGCTCTCTGTGCCCGGCCTAGTAATGTCGCAATGACAAGTACCTACATACACAATGTTAATGAGGTTAGTAGTGAAACACATTTCCAATATCTCTTTCGGTCCTATTAGCAAAAATTTGTGTTTGTGTTACTATCATTGGCATTGTCCTAGATCCATTTGTTTTTACATTGTGTTCCAGCACACACAGCAGCATGACGTCATTCGTCACTTGGCTGTGCGCCGTGGTCTCAATCGCTAGCTCCGCTATTTTGTTATCACCAAGTGACGAGTGACGTCATGCTGCTGTGTGTGCTGCTGGGACATAAAGAGAAGGATCTTCTTTTTATGCGACAAGCTTCCAGTTTGAGCGGATTCGGACGTGTTGCTGGTTCGCCGCTTGAGCGCGTTCGGACATGCTGTTGGATCGTGATGCGCGGTTTTGTTTTAGAACCGCTGATATGTAAATACGAGGGATGATCGTAAAATAAGGTTCCCAAAGCCCTACAGCAGCAATAAGACGTGTTTAGCGAAATCCGACAACATTGGCGTGTGCAGCAGTGCTCGCACTCTATATACGTACCACTCCCGTCTCGCTATGCCGTTCAGTGTTGGCTAAGCAGTCATCCGAGATGGATAGCCGCTATCGCCAGGTGCGAAATTTGCGCTGTGATACGTTTTTTAAACGCGAAAGAGGTTTCACCTATAAACATTCATCGTCAATTAACTGAAGTTTATGGAGAAAAGTGTATAGCTGTTCAACACGTCCACAAATGGTGTGGGGAATTCACTGGGGATCGGACGGAAATTCACGATGAAGAGCGGAGCGGAAGACCATCAGTTTCAGAGGAAATCGTTGAAAAGGTCGAGAGTATACTGCTTGAAGATCGGAGGGTCATCATTCGTCAACTCACCCTTCGGATTCCTGAGATTTCCAACACCACAATTGAAAAGATTTTGACTGGCGGCAGGATTTTACGACATGGGGATATAGAAGTTGGAGCACCATCTGCAAAAATGCTAGGATAGAAATGGCGATTATGTCGAAAAATAGCTTAAGTTTTTACCTTTAAAACGATGTGTAATGTTAAGGCAATAAAGAAAACTGTCTATCTCTAAAAAATATGGTAGCCTTATTTTACGATCATCCCTCGTATATGCTTATGATATAAAAGCGGAAATTTTACCAGGTAGATTTAGTTCTGCAGTGATCGTTCATGTTTCTAAAGATCGATATGGCGCAATCGAATATAATTCGTTTTGGAGGAGAGATATAAAAAAAATGTCGAGAAGAATGCAAAGGTTCCATCGCGGTAAGGCATGGACATGATATCAAAAACGTAGATCTGTGAATTTTTTCAACAAATTAGTTTTAAATGTTGCGGTATTGCATTATCTAGGGTTATTAAACTACAGTAAGGGAATGAAAATGTTTATGACCAGGTGATGTTTATTTACTTACATAATAATTATTAATGTAACTAATATTCAAATGTACGGCTATCTTCAGCAACAGACGCAAATGCATCTCTTATCTTTCACATAACCCCACAAAAAATAGTCACGTGGTGCAAATCGGGGGACCTGGACGGCCACTGCATTGTACCACCTCTTCATGTAGGGACCGTGCCATCTAAGAATTGCCTTACCATTTCTGCATTGTGGGGTGGTGCACCACCATATCGAAGAATGATTTCTCGTTGTAACTGCAGATTTACATTTTCTAATAATAGTGGTAATTAATTTGGCAGGAAATTTTAATAAAAGTCTCCACGTAAGCGTTCTTCAAGGAAGAAGAGGCTAATCATGTGTTCATCCCAAACATTTAAAGACCATAACCTTTGGTTAAATTTAACACACCGTTACTTTTAAAAGTCGCCTCATCAGAAAATAAAATTTTAGAAGTGAAACCGTAATCAAGCTGCAGCTGTTCTAGTACCCAGTTGCAAAAATTTGTACGATTGATAAAATCGTCTCCGTGATGCTCTTGGTTTAACGAAATATAGTAATCGTGGCGTTTGTATTTTCGTAATGTACTGCCCACAGTGCTCTGACTTATGTCGTACATCCTAGATAACTCTCTCTGACTAACGTGTGGGTTCTCCTCTACAGCAGCCAGCACTAGAAATTCATTGTTATTTCTGTTTGGCTCTCGTGGACGTTTACGACAATTAATGTTACCGGATGCCGAAAATCTGTCCAGTAATTTCTAAAACGATATTTGGGGATGTTTACGGTTCAGATATCGGTTGGCATACAATGCTGTAGCTACAGCAAAATTCCTCTGAGACTCTCCAAGAATAAACACCACGTCAGCTAACTCCTCTTTGGAATAATTCATTTTACAAAATTGAATTGTTCGTTGATACAAAAACAATAGCAATAGCAATAACAGATATAAACATAAACACTTACTGGCAAGGGCATCTCTCTGTAAAAAACATTTTCATTTCCTTGCTGTACTTCAATCGCTCTAGATAATGCAATATGCGAAGTTTTAAACGTGATTTGTTGAAAAAATCCACAGCGCCACAGATTTAAGATTTTCATATCACTTTGTTTACATTTTCCTCGAAATCTTTGTTATGTCTGGTGTTGAAATCTTTAGACCATCAGAAAGAAATTGATTCCCTATCAAATGGTGTGAAAAAATAGGTATCATGCAATTTAAAAAAGAATAAGGGGGCGTGGCCACGTCAAAACAGTTGAAGCTCGGAAACATCTGATCAAACAGAATTGTAGCCGTGTAACATTCATTCAACTCTTCTTAATTCTATTTTCCTCTATCTCTAACATTAAGTGAGTTATTTCACATATGCAGAAAATGCGCCCGAATTATAGCATTTTCCTTTTTCTTTTCTATCCTTCCATTTTTTACAAATAATGGTACTAAAACCAATATGGACGAATCCGGAAAAAACAGGTCTATTATAATCTCTAAAAATATACAGGGTGTTCCATTTAAATAAAAAAAATTAAGGGTACTTCCGGTTAAGCCGGAGCTACAGTAACAACAAAAAAATCGAAATCGGATGCACTATGCTTCATTACACTTACCTGCAAAGTTTCATTATCATCGTTACTGTTTTAAAGATATTTGCTTGCTTCCATACTGTATCCCAATCCTGTATAACGCTGAGGACTATCGTAATACGCATTCCGCAAACCTTTAACATTGATTTGTACAAATAATTACGTTTAATGTAATACTTGCGTGCGTAATGCAGTTTATTTTTACGGTTAACTTTCCGAAATCAATAGCACCCGTACATTTTCTTAGATAAATTATATTGTCGTTAAGCATTCAGCCTAAAGCACTAAAGCCAAAAGGAAGCTTTCTATTGATGTAGTAAGAAATTGATAAGCATTGATAGTAATGGCTTTCAGACATAAAGATATATTCCTATGTAATTATAGTTACGGTAAATCATTTGAGCTTCAAAAGCAGTGGATAGGGACAGATGTAATGCTAGAATTGTATATGCCTGTAGATTTTAAAAGGAAAAAACGCAATTAAGAAAAATCGGTTTGATCTCTTCTTATATAACTAAACATCACTTGGTATATCTGCTAAAAAGGTTTCAGACAAGCACAAATTATTGCTGTAATTATTTTTTAAGTTAAAATTTAAAACCTTTTCCATTTGCTGGCGACTTTATGGCGGTTACTGTATAACGTAAAATTGTGACTATTGTGTAAATAGAAAGTTTTCTTTCCAGTGACACAAGAAATAGTACATTTTAAAAATAGTATTTTTGTATATACAGGATGATCAATAAGTAGTGGATCAGGCACCCACTTTGTCTTTTTGCATGGAATCTCCATATAAAAGTAAACCAGTACATGACAATAATAGAGAAAACACTTATATAAATTGTTGTTTGAATTGCAATACAAATTAAAACAAAGGTTATTAACGTTACTTATAGTGCATTTAAATAGGGCTACATGTTATTGTTTGAAAATACATATTAGATGTTGTTATACGAAACGCTTAGTACAAACTTGTATGAAACATTCCTAGGCCACAACGATACATTAATACAATACTTCTTTAGGAAAATCGATTCGAATTCGGAGAAAGATGTCCTTATTATCCCTAACAGTTCCGGGAGACTCGTCTTAGATGAAACAAGACGTTTTAATAATAATAATAATAATAGTAATAATAATAATATCAGTTTGTTATCCAACAGTTTTACAACCAATAATAGGACAAAAATGAAAATATATATAAATGCATACATATAGTTTATAACAATTGATTCATAGTTCATAACAATTGATTCATATTATTATAAAAAATATCAGAATAATAAAAATCCGCTGACCGACACATTGTAGCGAGTGGTGAGGCATGCAAGATATTCGTTCTAGAGAGTGGCAAAGAAAAGGAAGAGGAAAGGCGAGAGGAGAATCGAGGAACACGAAAATTAAGAGAGGAAAGGAGGTAAGGACTTTTAAAGCCCTAACGAACTGAATTGGGTTATCGTCACTACCGTTGAATTTAGGTAATACCTCCTTTAATTTAAAATTGATTAAAGTATTATCTGACATACTTGGACTAGACTTATCAACCTGCGAGATACCTTCGGACTGTTTGACCTGACCATTACTTTGACTTACAGTTGTACTTATTTTTTGACTTAATAGCTGACGATTAGACGCCAACGCATTTCTGCATGTTCTCTGTCATGCTTCGAAACTGATTGAATGCCCTATCTAGCTTATCCTCCATCGTTTTCGTAAAGTAACCAAACTCATCCCTTAAGTCAGATGCATCGCTATTATCCGCTCTATTCCTGTTTTTAGGCATTTTAATGACTTACCTTACTTTTCTATCGCTCATAACAGAATTTAAATTTTTAAAATTGCCTAAATGTTAGGACGCCAAGTTTAAAATGTACTTCTCAGGGGAATTTTGGGGAAAATTTGAAATTTTCTAAATTAATCTAAATTTCTCAATTCTTTGTGGGGTCGGGAGTATTCCTGGATATTCTTTGGGCAATTTTCTTGTGAATTTTGAATTAAATAAATTGAAAATAACAACTTTTAGAATTAAAAATATAAACTAACCTTGAATTCGTAAGATGCTGTCACATAAACACTCTGTTCATGTTAACCTTTACAAGAATTTGCCAGCTCTAACCTCGAACCTTTAATGAAACAATCGAACACTTTGAAATCAAGACCGTGGGCAAACACTAGTTAACGAAAGTCTCACCAGAATTGATGACCTTTTGCGCAAGCGATTGTCTACTTCCACAGCTAATTTTGATGATTTGATCCAAATATAAATTTTTATGATGCATTTCGATGAAATGAAGTTATTTATAGAAATAGCATAAAAGAATGCATGCAGTGACGCTACCAGCTGACTGAATTAGAGGACTCTATGACCTAAATTCTGACTGACAAGGTTTAAACGAAAAATTTTACTAACGATTCACTTCATAACATTAGGACAAAGATTTAATTTACTAACTGATGTTTGAAATACTTTTAAATACCCTGTTGTCCGTTTTAGATGAATTTTACGTTAATTTTGACGATTTACGAGATTAGAAGAATAAATAGAAGAGTGGATTTGTCCGTGTTACCCTACGATCGTCGTTGTCTGGACTTAAATTACATTCATAGCACCCCCGCTCCAAGGCCAGTTGGCGCTGGGGGAAATGGTGACTTGGAAAATTATATTTTTATCCGCAAGAGGGGCTTTATATATATATATATATATATATATATATATATATAATGTAATGTTTAATATTTACAACAACAACAGCATCGGCTATCAATCCTGAACGGTTAGGGTGTTCAGGTTAGCCACCCGTTTGTAATGAAAAGCCCCTCTTGCGGGTAAAAATGTATATATATTCCCTAAACGACAAAACCGCCACGGACAATCATTAAAGATCTCTTTGTATGTTCTAAAAGCTCTTAAACAATATTAGACATATTAATGTAAGATCCTCAGCAATCATTTTAATTTTTTATTTATTTATAATATAAATGCAGTCTATCTTTATGTATATGGTGAAATTATTCCGATCTGTAATAAGGAGATATATTTCTATATAGCGTCAGAAAATGTTTATATATTTAATCAACTATAACGCATGTTGTTTTTAATTTATTAAAAAAAAGTAGTCAGCAGTGCAAAAAATGTAGGTTGGTAGCAGTTAATTAGCGTATAGAGGATATAAATACAAAGGGACGCGAATATTTAACTTTCATGTGAAATAGCATGTTTTGGCGTCTTATCCGAAAAATATATTGTTTGTCCGTTAGTTGTTTTGGATTGAATTATTTGGAAATAACCATTTACAAAAGATGTGAGGGAAAGTAAGTTTATTTCAACTCCTCTTTACTATCACAAGCTATAGCATAAGCGTTTTCTCTCAAAAATAGCATAACCTTAACTAATTGTAAGTGCCATTTCATTTTAGATGTCAGGTTGACATTGAAGATAGATGTCACTGTCGTAGTTGCTTGATAAATACAATATGGATAAGATAGGATGCTGTATTTAGCCAACCAGGATATATCGGGTTTAGAAAATCCTTACATATTAGATTAAATGTCAACAAATGCTAAAATAGTTTTGACAGAAGAAAATGACATTTGACATATGGTGAAATATTATTCTGTCGCATTAGGCGTTTGTATGCCATACATGAGAGATATGGAACACGAATTTTTACGCGCAACAAAAATAATGTTAATAAACTTTATTTGCTCATCTTAATGCAATTGATATACATATGTCAAGCTCCATTGCATTAATACATATTTAATCGAAAATATCCTCAAATTACACTTAATCTAAACAGCTGATTTAACGTCATCATGACAGGTGTCATGATGACGTTAAACACACTGTGGTATATACGAGGGTCGCTCAATAAGTATGAAATCGATAAGATAAAGTGTAATAATGTAATTTTTAATTTTTCTCGAATTGAACTTATTATAATGCGGTAATAAACTGTAAGTTTGCAACGCCAGCTAGTGTTATTATAGTTACGTAAATCATTTGAACTTCGAAAACAGTATACATGGACAGATATAATGCTAGAATTGTATATGCCTGTAGATTTGAAAAGAAATGTATTAATGGTAATTATAACTCTGGTTATGTAAAGTGTAAATCTTTAAACCTCTTGATTATTATAAAAATAACATAATCTTGAATTAATTTATATTTTTCAAAATTAAATGATTGATAATATATCAGAATTTACGAAACAATAATAAGGGGATCTTGTTTTAAATAAATATTTGACGGGAGGCAACTTTTAGTCAACACTGAATTTACATGCAATATAAAACAATATTTGCTATCATTCTTTAAGCTAATGATTTTTTCAACAATTTAGGTTGACGTCTGTTAGTGTTTTCCAATGCTGGAATAAGAAAGTTTATGTAACAAAATTATGAAAAAATGACACTCAGAGTCCCTCCCGTACAACTACTTGTTTTTAGAAACCTTCCTATACTAAAATAGAGAAAACGGACTCTATTAAAATGAGACCTAAACTGTTCCGATATAATCGATTTTACATTCCATAAGAATTTTTCTCATATTACTTGGCAACTATTAAAATTGGAACAATAAGTATCTCGCTTTTTAAAGTCTCCATGGATAATGACGACATTTACAATTCCAATTCTTAATTGGTCTTTTTGTTTGATTTATCGTTTTTACTTTAGAGATTGCTCTGAATATCCATTTGCCTGAGACATTGAACATTATAATGAGAGGTAAAGTAAACCATAGAAATTATAATAGGGTCAAAAGTAGAGTTGAAAATCCAATTCGCAACATTATAATTGTTGGCCATTATTCCTATTCTAGTTAATCGTAGTTATGTATAAGTAAACGAAAATGAACATTAAAGAAAGGTAAATCCTTTAATAATGCAACTAAACACACGCAATAGTTGTTTCATTTTTGTTCGCATGCAGACGACTTCCCTAACATTTGACGTAAGTAGTATATCAAATAATATTTAACTTTATTAGATCGTTGTAAATACGCAAATTTATAAAATTTTATTGGTCGTGGTTTATTTATTTTTCTACATATATTTAATTTTATCGCAATTACCTATAATTCACTGCATCCCGCCAATTGTAAATACAAATCCGAAAATCACTATTTTGTTGATCCAGTAATATTTGTTTTAAATCGCTCACCATCAATTCTTTCTGCAGCTGGCAATCGATTTGCGACAGTCAAGTGTGTCGCCATATTGCTTGTTAGATTTTTCGACGTATGCACTTCGTACGAGTAGGTACTGATTGATGTGCTTCCATTTTGTGCTAAAACTGATGAATGGTCTGGGCAAACAGCGGTAACTGTCAGTGTAGTAGATATGTGGTGCGGAGTCGGCGATTATTTATTTCACGCGTTCACAACGTCAGTTCTAAATCGATGCTGTATGCGAGTAGTTCTGTGTATATATAGGCTGTCCTAACTTATTTCGTAATTGTACGCTTATGTTTGCTTTAAAAATGTCGCAGTTAGATACGTTGCGAAAACGACCAATGGCAGACACAGTTAAAAACTTTATAGCGGACATGCCGGACTTAATTTTTGATGGCGCTAAAATTCAATGTCTAGTTAGAGTGCAAATTACCAAGTCGAACATCGTTACGAAGAATTGTGCCATCTGCGCGCGAACATATTGAACAAAAAATAAGATCGGAATTGAAAGATCAAAAATTGTGGTTATGTGTCGACGAAACAACAGATCGGAAGAAACATTCTGTTCTTAATGTAATGGCACGCAAACTGGAACCTCACCAATCGGCACCTTCAATTCTATTAGTCTCCAAACGAATACAACAGTGTACTGCCGAAGTAATTTCAAAGTTAGTGTTAAATACAACGGACAAGTTTGAACTTTCAACAAACCAAATCTTGATGTTAGTGAGTGATGGTGCTGCAAACATGTTTTCTGTAGGCTGGTCTCTTAAAAAGCATTCTGCTAATTTGTTACACATTACGTGTAAAATTCATGCTCTCAATCTTGTGGCGGATAGTATCAGAAAATGTTATCCTGAGGTAGACGTTTTAATAGCGCATACCAAAGCAGTATTTGTCAAATCACCGAAACGTATTCGCGAATTTCACAGACTGTGCCCCCGTATACCAGAGCCACCAGAACCTATTCTAACTCGTTGCAGGCCGCGTTTTATTATCATAAATATTTGGACAATATTAAGAACGTGATTTTACAATTCGATACAAAGGAAGCTGCCGCTATCCAGAAAAGCCAGTCGAAATTTCAAGACAGTCAGGTTAAAATGGATTTAAAAATCATTCACGACAATTACTTCGGGCTAGCAGATGCAATAGAAAAATTACAAAATCCTGCGGTGCCGTTAGAAGAATCTCTACAAATAGTGCAACATTTTCACGCACAGCTATGGGCGATTGAAGACGCAAAAAATGTTTCTGTTCTAGAAAAATTTGAAAGTGTTTTTGAGAAAAATTCTGATTTTGGCACATTAAGACACATTTGTGAAGGTGCGTTAACAGAATCGTTAAGTTATTTGAAAGATTATTTTACTTACGCAAATATTACGTCACTAGATGTAGAACGTTCGTTCTCTGCATATAAACGCATTTTTTCCTCATGCCGTACTAGTTTTGCCGAAACAACAGTTGAAACATATCTAATGTTGCAGATATTTAACAGACATTATTCACTTTGTGATTTCACGGAGGACTTTTAAAATGGTAAGTGTTTGAGCACGTGTTATTTAATTTTTATTTAAAAGATGAGCGAAATTATTTGCGGCAGTAAACATCTCTATTAGCAGAATAACTCGAGTGGAACGCGAGGCCTGGTCGACTCTACGCTACTGCGCGGTACGGCTCGTGGCCAGCTTTAATCATAAACAACTCCTAGATCCCTAAATTTGGTTACAGTAGAAAGTCTATTTCCGCAGACAGAGTAAGACGAGGTGAGTGAAGAAATCGAGCAAGTATAACTGGCCACATAACACTTTTCAACATTCAGCTTAAAGATTCGACATCACGCAGCTAACATATCCAGATTGTGATGAAGCTTGTCTATATCCGAAGCAGAAGTGATTTCTAAATATATTTTTATATCATCGATATATCCAAGAACAGGACAGCAAATCATTTATAAATAATATGAAAAGCAAAGGACCTAGGTCCGATCCTTGGAGGAAACTGAAAGAAAGTAAAAACTCATTGGAAGAGAAGCCATTGTAGCTTACATAAAATTTTCTTTTTTTAAGGCACGATCGAAAAAATCGTTTCCTAAACTGAACGAAAAATAAATAAGCGGACGCTGACAAAGCGTTTTTGCACACAGCTCGCTACTTCGGTGAAATGCTTATGTATCGCAGAGCACGATTACTATGAAACGTTTAGTTTTAAGACAATAGTACCTTATTACATTTTGCCTCAGAATTTTGTGAAGACTCCAAAAATGCATGTCCCATTTAAAAAAAATATAACTTTGGCTAGGTACGAACTCATGAGGCAGCCTGTAGATTTCAACATCATTTTAAATCATGCTCACTGTCAGATCTCATAAGAAAAACCCCGTGTCGGGCGGAAAATCTCCATACAGAAAGACACAATTTTCCTAGCCCGCGGGGAAGATTCACCCTGTAGATCCTCTTACCAGCATTGACGTCCCATCGACATAGAAAAGACCTTTAGCTTCTTTAAGAAAAGACTACTGCTCCAGTTGAATTAGACTAGGTTCTTGAGAGTGAACTAAAAATATTCATATTTTCTTAATATATGATATACAACAGTAAAGGAGTCGCTAAAAGTCATCAATCCCTTCTCCGGAATGCTTTAAACTACCATACAAAAAAAAACGACAAATGATTATTTCATTTACCTTCAGTTGCAATATTTTTAGCTCCTTTTAGTTGTGCTGTTTCGTACGTCAAGTCTTTGATTCCATCCAAAGTTTGCCAAAACTTCTTTAATTTTTATATTATCGATTCCGACGCAACTACCTACCAGTAGCCAAGTTGCTCGCAAGTGTAGAAGCGCTCACATGATATTGTAGGAATAATAGCGCCGATAATAGTATCAGATAAGCGCGAAGGAGGGCAGCGTCGGGCGTCCAGGGCGCCGCCATGGAGAGTAGCATCGGGGAATTGTTAACTTAAGATCAGAAGTTTGGCGTGATATCGGAACATTGTTAGAGTTTACGCTAGTAATTATAATTACTAGTGGTAAGTTTGAACAGTGGGAGCAGGAAATGAGAAGCGTACGCTGGTAGAAAGAGAGGGAGAGAGAAGGAAGTAGGCGGCGACGAGAATCGAGAGCCCAAGGAAGGTTATAGGTCTGTTCGCTGCCGCCGTACACAATACGATAACATAAAATTAGACATTGCAACGAGTAATCGCTTTTTGATCATTACCGCGCTTAAATTATTTAATTTTCAGCTTTTAATCTTCAAGGACTGGCTGCATATTCGGTGTTATTTAATATTGTTGAATTTATTTGAGATTCTAGAATAATGCCAGTTTACCTATAAATTTAAACGAAACTATTTCGGAAACAAAAATTCTTATTGATGAAGAATTGCTGAATGCGAAAATGGCAACAAAAGTTGAACTGACTGAAACATTTCACTATAACCCTTACAACAACACTTCACTAACACTCGAAGCACGTTTCGATAGCTAAGAGATCATCTTTTTACTCAAACTAAAAAGAATATATCCAGGATTCCGGGAAAGATGTATTTAAATGACAATGAATTTATCAATACACAAGATATCGTGAATGCCTTTGCAGATAGCTTTATGTCGGTCTATTTGCCATCTAATTCTGCTATTACTTCCCCTGATCTTCCAAGTGTTACACCTGATTATGTGACCACATTTATTAGGAGGCTGAAGAATCAATCGACGGCTGGTGATGACGGTATTCTCTCCTTTCTGGTTAGAGATTGCGTATGTGTATTCAGTGAACCATTAGCATTGGTCTTTAATTTGTGCTCGAAACACTCTAAGTTTCTCAAACGTTGGAAGATAGCATGCATACGTCCTATTTTTAAGAAGGGCGATCCAGCTGATGTGCACTACTTATGTATTTCCGTTACTACTGCAGATACAAAAACATGTTTCAAATAAAATTTGTAGTGTTTTACTTGTGTTTAAAACTAGTTTCGGTATTGCGAGAATCAAATTAGAATGGTGTTTTGTTTAATAGTACTTTAATAGAATTACATTACTGGACTGGACTGTATATTAGGTATTACCGCTTGCGCGGGTAGAACTCAACTCATCATAAAAAAGGGTATACATTCAGTTTTGTTCGTATAACTAAATAAATCAAGTCCTTGTCACTTCTAGTTTGTGCGTCACATAAATCGTCAGTCACAAACTTGTCAGTCCGTTGAGAATAGGTCTTTTTTAACGACTACCTTCATATATATCTAACCTAAAATGCATGAAGAACCTCTACCCAATAAAAGTTTGGTACCCACCAGGATTGCATATGCAGAAGTAGCCAACAAAATACAGCTATATATTTTTTTATTTTTTGGAGAGTCTTTTATCTCCTGATTCCATTACATAATATATTATATGAGACAAACAGTTATTAGTTTTTTGCTAGCTGTCAATCTGTAAATTACTACAGTCGAAAAAGTAGAAGTGTGTCCTCGGATTGAGTTCACTGTAGGTATAATCGAAAAAATGTTAGAATTTCATTTTAATGTTTTGGGATTCCGGCCTGCTTGGTCTAATAAATATTTTAAGAAGACTTTTATTTCTTAGAAATCAAGACAGCCATGAAATATACGAAAAAATTTCCGCTATTCAGATAAAGCGCCTTTTTAATCAATAACATAGCAAAATGTTATCAAGAAAAGTTGTTCAGAATATAAAGCTATGGCTCTATGCAAAATTTCAAAAAAATCAGCTCAGTTTCTGAAACCTAAAATATAGATGATGCTATTGATATTCTCAACAATGCTTTGCCGGCAGAGCATTCCTTAACTGGTTTCGAGATAATTATATCGGACGTATGAACAGGTATAAGTACACATTTTTTTATAATTCCCATATGTATGTTATAATTGTATTAATCATTTACAGGGGAGGATGTTCTTGGAAATGTTTACAATAAGAGCTCGCAAAATGTAATAAACTTTAGAGTAGTCATCAACAATTTGAGTGACAACTGTTGCCGCCTTGTCCAATTCAATTAGTAGTGACTTCTGCAGCCAGCAGCTTTCTTGTTGTTAGCCAGTAAAAGGATTGAAAGAACTGATGCCGAAACCGTTGTAAACATAATAAAAAATATGTTAAGAGAATTTTGTATCGAAGGAGCTCAAATGACCATGTTAGTTTCTGACGGAGCCGCAATAATGCTGAAAGCTGGTAGGATGTTAAAAGTACGCTTTCCTACTCTTCTTCACGTAACATGCCTCATACACGCACGTCATCTCGTAGCAGAAACAATTCGAAGCAAGTATCCTAGGGTGAATGATTTAACATCATATACCAAAAAAGTGTTTGTGAAATCTCACAAACATATCCGCGTATTCAAGCAATTGTATCCGCAAATTCCACTACCACCTCAGCCTGTATTGACGCGATGGGGAACATGGATCGAGGCAGTATCTTACTATCGCAAATATTATTCCCAAGTGAAAGATGTAATTTCCAAACTTAATTCTTCTAATTCTCAAGCGGTTCGCGAGAGTCAGCAACTTTTTTCCGATTCGAACGTTCAAAAAGAAATAGATGACATTTCCATAAACTATTCTGTAGTGACACAAACTATTTCGCAGTTAGAAAATACTCACTTATCTATATAAGACTCGTTAAATAACATCAACAATTTAGCAGCCGCTCTAGAAAGCTTGACGAATCCTATAGGACTAGATGCCGCGCAAACATTTCGTGCAGTTTTAAGTAAAAATCTGGATTTAGAAAAGGTTCGATCTATATCTAGAATTCAAGACTGCACAGAAGAGATACAGGAGTATTTGAAATTCGCAAATCTTACTTCATTAGATGCTGAACGATCATTTGCACAGTATACGAGAACGTCTTCAGACCTTCGTCGAGGCCTGACCGAATCGACAATGGAAGCATTGTTAATGTTGCAGTACTACGCGGCGTCCCATGGCAGTCGCAAATTAGCGCAGTGGTCATTGATACGTCAATAAAAGGTAACAATCTATTATTTTTTTATTAATACTGTGTCTACTTTTGTGCGGTGCGCCCCGGACGGTTCCACTAGTTTCTCGAACATTATAAATAGTACACGCACGCCGATCAACCGATAATAACTGAACGTCCACTCGATTCCTTGTATGTAAATAGTAAACACAGCTGCAACTGTGCAACTGTTTGCCACGCTTTACTTATAACTAAGGTTCGACAAACGAGTGCAGCGTCAAAGGCGTATCGCGCAAAAGTAGGTACGTGAAATACAGTATTATTAAAAAATAATATATTCTTACCTTTTATTGAGGTCTTGATGTCTACTGTGACAAAATACTACTGCCCCGGTAAGCCGCTTAAAACTGCAACATAAGCAACGCTTCCATTGTCGATTCACTTAGCCTTCGACGTTGGTCTGAAAACGTTTTCGTGTATTTCGAAAATGATCGTTCTACATCTAACGAAGTAGGATTTGTGTAATTCGGATATTCCTTTATCTCTTTTGTGCACTCTTTATTTTCAGTAATAGACGGCACCTTTTGTAAATCGGGATTTTTATTTAAAACTGCGAGCGACATCTAGTCCGATTGGATCCGCCAAGCTTTCTAGAGCGGCTTGTAAATTATCTAAGGTATTTAATGAGTCTCGTAAAGATAAGTGACAGTTTCGTAACAGCGACATAGCTTGTACAACTGTAGAATAGTTTATAAGTTGCTGACCCTCGAATCGCTGCAGATTCATTTGATTTAAATTTTAAAATCACATCCTTCACATTTGCCAAATATTTATGATAATAAAATATTGCCTGGAGCCATGTTCTCCATCGGGTTATTACAGGTTGAAAGGTTGGAAGTTTCGGACACAATTGTTTGAAAACGCGGATTTGTTTGGGAGATTTCACAAACACTTTTTTGGCAGATGCTGCTAAATTATTCACCATCGGATAATTCTTTCGAATGGTTTCTGCTACGAGATGATACGCGTGTATGAGACATGTTATGTGAAGAAGAGTCGGAAAGCATATTTTCAACATCCTACCAACTTTCAGCTTTGTTGCAGCTCCATCAGTAACTAACATTGTGATTTGGGCTCCTCTGATGCAAAATTCTTTGCACATGTGGTAAATTGTATCGCAATTGTCTATTGGTTGGTAGTTTCCACGAGGGAACATATTTATTCGAAAAAAGACGAAAGTGTTCATTGTCTACTAGGTGTTATGGGATGTTGCACATACTTAGCATATAAATAAAATCATACAGAAATTCCCAGTATGGAATATTGTTGCTTAAATTCAGTGCATGACATTTACTTTTAATATGTCTTCTACAGTGAAATTTATCGCGACCTATATTGCGTATATTGCAAATTTTGCACCGAATGACCTGTATATACCAACCCAGGGAAACGGCTAATATATTTATTCACATGCGATGCTGAAGGTAAATCTCGCTTACGAAGATTCATGTTTTAAAAGACGCACATCGATAAACCGATAATTATCGAACGACCCTTCACTTCCACGCCTATCGAATGACTAAACTTTCCACTGGCTTCGCATCTACCTAAATTCTCTCTCCGCGCTTCTGCCGTAGCACACGTTTGTCGAACTTTACATATATTCCATCATCGATTAATTATAATCACTGTTTCTCGATGATGTCTTCGCTAGTTTATATTTTCACCTATTCGTAAGTATATTTCACATTATTATTTACAACACTTGACGTGGAAGCTCAGGGTACAAAGAGAAATTTTTCCTTTTGATCGACCGCAATCCTCAGAAATTCATTTCCTGTTGTCTTGACGTGGTACTTCTGCTCAGTTTTATCTTAGATTGTTATTTTTAGTCTCCCCAATATAAACTACATGCTTTGCCACAGCTAACAGGGATTAAGGAGTTTGTTATTGCCGATTTCTAACTATTTCAGACGTGTAAAATAAATACATTTTTATTTTTAAGTTGTAATTTATTATTATTAGCCTTTAAGTTGTAATAAATTTTGTTGTAATATCTGTTAAACCACAATTTTGTATGGCAACGACGGATCGGCCCAACGGCGAATCGCGTGGACGGCGAAATGTCCCTACGGCCAAACCGACGACGGTGAATAGTTCCATCCCCTTCTATAATGGCTTCCGAAAGAAAAGTAAGGCTTGTCATAAATCCTTTCAAATTAACAATTAGTAAAATATATAATCTATTGTGTTATCGTTTAAACATTAATTAAACAACTTTTGTATGTATAGATGTGGATAGCAATAAATTAAATTCATAAGCTATAAATGCTTTTGAGCCTGTTACTTATTTTAATGGGATGTAATCTGGAAAGGAATATTGAACTTCTATATGTCTAGACAGATGGTTTTAAAATAATATTACCTGTTTTCACATTTCTTACGGATGATGCAATATTTATATGCGTATATTACGCAAATATATAAATAAAATATATAAAATTAGCTAGAATTGGCACTAGCTGGATATTTATGTGAGCACTTTGCATAAATACCAGTAGTCCTTTGTATCGTATGCAAACGACATTGTAAATTACAGACGCGATTTTAATACCAGAGAAAAAAATTGATTAGCATATGTATGCAACTTGCACAAAATAACTGAATACGTTAAAAAATTTGACCTTCGTCTGCTGGATCCACATTTTACCAAAAAAAAATGTAAAATAATGCAAATAAGTTATGGATGCAATAAATTACTAAACTAAAAAGGAAACACCGGCAACCCGAAAATTAAGATTTGGATGAAACTCTAGAGACTGAATGAGTAGCTTGGCATAAGAACAACACAATTTTTTTAGTAGCCGAATGGCTTGATCAGCCCCCTCAAAAAATTCGCATCATTTTTACATTTTTATAGATCTCGTATTAAATGTTTCACGTGGATTTGTATTTCTTGTTTGCCAATCTCTTGTGCCTATTTATACCATTATTAGAAAAATTGGATTCATCTCACAATAAAATTTTATTTAAAAAATTTGGATTTACAATATTTTGCAGTATTAAATATTTGCAAAATTGTAGTTATTTCATAGCATCACCGGGATGAAGATTATGAATTTGATAGGCTCTGGAATTATGTTTTTTCAAACTCATACGTACAATTTTTAAACAAAGTTATGTCGTAGCCTCGTTAAAGGGAGATCTTCCGAAGATTCCCGAGGTTATACCCTGTAGGGAAGCTACTGCCAAGAACCGTCCTAACGTTCTTGTAAGACGAATGCGTACAGCGAAAAATGCGGGTGTTACGGCAAGCAAGTGGGAGCATAAATGCTTACGCGCGTGTAGGAGAGGGCGCCAAAGTAGCGGTAAGAAAGCATTCGTCCTACTTATACTTATATTAAGAGATAGATAATATGGAGAATAATGTATAAGAATGGGACGAAGAAGATTCCAGAGGTTGTACCCTGTAGCGAGACGAGGGATTGTAATTCTGTGATGGTAACGTAAAGACAAAGATACAAGCTAGCATTTCGAAGAACACATTTATTTTACGTTGCAGTTCTATGAGCGACAATCGCCGAATACAAAAACTGAGTTGTTGGTTTAGTTTCTTGGGGATTTTTTTTGTTTTAAGTAATTTTTAACACAACAGGTTTTTAGTTTTAATTTGTATTTTAGTTTCTACTTTAATAGGTAGTGGTAGTAATTAGTAGCAGTATATAAGTACAGTAGGTATAATTAAGTTTAAAGTAAGTAGACATAACGTAATAGTGCAGTAGGTATAATTAACATTTAAAAAGGGAAGGCTTCAAGACCAACGGTAGTCCTCTTTAGAGAAAAGGGGATATATTATTGGATTATCTGGCTTATCAGCGAGTGAACTCAAAGGGTGGATTTGTGGTATCTGTTCTTCAGAAATTATTAAATTAACATTTATTTTAAAAATTAAAAATAATTTATTCCAACGTGAAACAATTTCATTTTAATAAGGAGAGACGGTAGCTTCGTCGTGCTCGAGAAAATGGGGGCGGTCCTTTAAGGAGTTTACCACGTTCTGAACGACCACGCGTTACCACCCGAGAGCAAGATCACCAAATTAGGGAAATGGTTCGCGAAACCCCGTTCACAAACGCCATAAACATTTGAGATCAATTGTAAGTGTATTGTTCTCCGAAAACAATAAGAAACAGGCTTCATGAAGGTGGATTTCATAGTAGGAACCCAGCCAAGAAACCTTTACTGACCGAAGAACATGCCGCCGCCAGGTTACAATTTTGTAATCAAAATATGAATAGAGATTGGAGGTGTGTAATTTTCTTTGATGAAAAAACTTTTTATCCTCTCAAGATGCACCTGTTGTTCTCTGGAGGCGAAATGAGACCCGGTACAAGAGAGAAAATGTGCGACCCAACGCTCAAAGTGGCAGAATATCTGCTGGACCCTCCTCGTTTTACGGCGGAGGCTTATTTATGTGTTGGAGACTGTCTAGATTCCAAGCGTGAGGGCAATTTATCCGGAAGAAGAGATGGAAACTATAACATTTGTTCAGGACAATTCCCCAATACACCGCGCCGCAATTGTAAGGAACAGGTTTGACGAACATAATGAAGTGAATCTTTTGGAGTGGCCAGCAAAATCCCCAGACTTGAGCCCAAGGGAGAACATGTGGACCGCAATGGTAAGAAGCGGGGAAGATGTAGAGGGTTACGGCGTAAGGGAAAGGAATGTAGCAAAGTTGACACGGCATGTTATGGACGTATGGGAATGGTTCAGAGGGCAAAATTTTTGCAAAAATGTTGTAAATTCAATGCAGCAAAGAATGCAGGATTGCATCAATAGCAATGGGTATTACACAAAGTACTGAAATCCGGAAGTGGTGAGTGAACAAGTGAAGTGCAAAATACTTATTGTAAATGTAATGTATCGTTTGTCAATGTATATATTGCCTCTCTCAGTTGTAACTTCGGAACGACTAAATGTCAGGTTGGCCACTCGTTGGTAACTAAATATCCCTCTTGCGGGGAAAAATGGAAATTTCCTCCTTGCCATCTCCCCTCAGCCAACTGGCCTTGGGGCGAGGACATTATATTTACAATATAAGTCCAGATAATGACGAGTGTGGGGTAGCATGGACAAATCTACTCGTCAGTTAATTTTCCTATTCACGTAATTCGTCCAAATTCATGTAGAAATCGTCTGAAATAAGCAACAGCGTAAATGGAAAGGTATTTTAAATAATAGTTCATCAATTAAATCTTTATCTAAAAGGTTTATGTAAATTAGTAGAGAATTTTTACGTTTAAAGCTTGTCAGTGACATTTTGTATCATAGAATCATCGAAATACGACCTTCTAGTTGAGTCACTGCGTTCATTATCGTATGCTATTTGCAAAAATAATCTCATTTGATCGAAATTCATCGTAAAAGTTTCTATTTGGGTTAAATTATCAAAATTGGCTGTGGAATAAAACAATCGCCGGTCTTTCGCGATTTAAAATAAAAGAAAGATGAACGACGCCATAATTTTTCATCAATTTTTATTCAGCCTTGGTTGAATCAAAATGTTTCTTAACTCCGATCCCCATATAAAGTGCTCGATTGTGAAATCAAAGTCTTTATTAGAAGAGAAAAGGGTTATAAAATTGCCGAAAGGGTATCCAGGGATACTCCCGAACCTACTAAGAATCGTTAATTTAGTGTAAAAATTAGAAAATTTAACAATTTTCCAAAAACCCCCTGAAAAAGATATTTCAATAAGGTTTTTTGTGTAGTGTCGCATAAATAAGTATCAGTATAGGTCAAGCAATATGGATAGCAAGATGCGGGAGGGCTAATATCAGCAGATTAGACATGATAAACATTTTAAAAGAACAATTGCTGCTATTAAAGGAAACCACAAAATAAGAAGGATTGTGAGATAAAAGTATAACTGCATTCTCAAAAATTCTGTGATATGTGTCTTATTATAATTTCATTGCAGCCCATAAATCAAAAGCCGTGAGAGCTATTGCTCTCCATGTCTATACTGATTCCTTTTAGTAGATTATGACGATTTGCTTACCTACGGAAAGGAAGCACGCGTTTGATGTATACCTATTCATCCCATTCTTATACATTATTCTCTATATTATGTATCTTCTAATGTAAACATACGCAGGACTACTGCTTTCTTGGGACTACTTTCGCGCCCTCTCCTACACGCGCGTAAGTATGTATTGCCTTAACAATGACATTTTTCGCTGTACGCATTCGTCTTACAAGACCGTTAGGACGGTTTTTGTCAGTAGCCTCCCTACAGGGTACAACCTCGGGAATCTTCGAAAGATCTCCCTTTAACGAGGCTACGACACAACTTTATTTGAAGGTTGTACCGTCGTATATGTTGTATTTAATTCCAGTGCAGCTACCCTAATTGAATTTATAGGGTAAATATTGAAATATGCTAACACATTAAATTCTAAATTTTCATTTATTTCATGAGGTGCGTGTATTTTTGATAGGGATCCAGTTCTACGTAATTTATTTTCCAATTTGAAAAAATTGCTTGGATGAAAGCGATCCGGATATTATCGGTATAAGTGCAGGGCTTGTCTTGTATTACTATTTGATAAATAATAACATTTTATTATATCTACCTTCTCATTAATTGAATAAATCGCCATTCTTGAGACAAATTAATATTGTATTTAGGTCACATAAACTTTATTGTACCGTAAAAACAATACAGAATAATATAAAAGTGTTAAATTTTGTTCTCAATGCACACTTTATTTTGAGAAGAAACGATTTTATTTTTTCTTTAATATCTCAAAGCCCTGATACCTCCTTAAATTAAAAATTATTTTCTATTAATTGGTGTAAACATATACATAGGGCGTGCCATTAAAAAATAAGTATAAAGTAGTAATATCTACGAAAATTTAATTCTTTCATTATCAGATTTGTACAGATTTAGTCTATTAGAAGTGCTAAAAATTTTATCCGAACAATTTTTTTCTATCTATAATAACTTTGGAGCAGAACGGTGTTTCCAATTTTTATTTCCACTCTGTATATAATACTCACACAAATAGTAACTATCTGAAAACAATTAGAAAATTTGTGCACCGCCTGTGATTGTTCGAAATTTGTTGGAAAAGTATCCCTAGGCCCAGCGATGTAGTTACGGTTTGCCTTTAATTAGTAAACGGGCGCAATATGGCAGTATTTCTATTTCAATGCTGGAGTTGGTTTGTTTTAAACACGTGTTCTCGTTTTAGATATTACTGGAAGCCCATAATAACATCTGCCCAACTGCGCGACCACCCATTTTCGCGGTGTGCCATCTTCTTATACGAGAATATGATTTAATGCATTCAATATTTTTATTTCCACAAACCAGAGTTGGGCATAATCTAATCGCAAAATACGATTACTATTATAATCGTGGAAATTATTATTGATTTTGTAAGAAAATGATTATAATTATAATTACATGTCAATTACCAGAGTATTCGGACTCCTGTAATCGGTAATTTTAATTTGTGAACAGTTGCATCTAGAACCATCGGGCTTTCGATCAAAATCCGATGGGCAGACAAGCCAATCATTGCGTTAGATAGGACGGTTGGTACTGGAATAATAAATGTACCTAATTAGATTGAATACATATTTAGTTATTTTTTAATTCTTCGACAAATGAGCCTAATATAAAACCATATCTTCCTTAAAATAAAATACAAAATAATAATTAGACTTCCACGATAAAAATTACATGTAGCGCAAGATAAATAGAATGGTGGGGGAAAACAACTACAATCAAAGAAATTGCAGACCTATCTGAACGTAGTTCTCCTACTGTGCCCACTAGCATGAACAGAAGCGAGTTCACGACTAACTAAAAAAATATGCGCCATCCCATTGAATTAGGGAAAACTACCTGCGAAAAACGGGAAGGCGAGGTGGGGAAGAGGTAGGAAAAGAATATTATTGCTACAACTTCTTTAATGTGAATAAAAGAGAATAGTACTCAATAAAAACAAAATATTTGCACGAAACTGTTAATGAACAAAATTGAACTAGGGAATTGATGTTGATGGCCACTACGTTTGATTTAACATCGATCATACATATGTAGAAACGCAATTCGTTAAAATTACTCACAAAAATTCAAATAAAGAAAAATGATGTCCGTTAGAATAACTCACGGTAAAATGTTCGTTAACAAAAAAAAGAAATGAATTGGAAAATGCTCGAAAAACGTACGTTTCTGGGACTTTAGAAACACTGCCTTTGTACTAGCAATCAATGCATTTACTAGTGGAAAACATGTAGGAGTCGTTTGTGCCGTAAGATTTAGAGTATGGATTTTACACGTTACATGTAAGAAGTTACCACTGTGTTCTTTAAGAGATCGGCCCAAAGAACGCATGTTTGCGGCACCATCACTCATAAACATTAAAGGTTGCTTAGTTGAAACTTCAAATTTGTTCAATGAGTTCAACACCATTTTTAAAATCTCTTCGGCAGTACAACTCTTTTGGAAGCAAGTAAGGAGGAGGATGACGGTCGATATGGTTCCATTGTACGTACCATTACATTAACCACAGAATGTTTTTGACGATTTGTTTCGTCCACACACAACCAGAGTTTTGTATTCGTATCGATGTCCGACTAGGTAATTTACAGTCCGCATATTTATTCCAGAAGGAGGCAAATGCTTCTTTGTCTAGTAAACGAGACGATAGATTATATAAAATAAGAGTAACACATAAATCAAATGTTAATTTTTCTTGATCCCGTATGCCACTTTTTGCAAAAGAATGCTGTTTGCTTTCGATGTGACGTTGACAATGGCTTCTGGACCAACATATTAAAGGGATTTTACAAACTAGACATTGAATTTTAGCGCCATCAAAAATGAAGTCCGACATGTCCACTATAAAGTTTTTAACTGTGTCTACCATTGGTCGTTTTCGCGACGTACCTAACTGCGACATTTTTAAAGCAAACAAAAGCGTACAATTACGAAATAAGTTACAACAGCCTACATATACGCAGAACTACTCGCATACAGCATCGATTTAGTACTGACGCTGTGAACGCGTGTAATAAATAATCGCCGACTCCGCACCACATATCTACTACACTGACTGTTATCGCTGTTTGCTCAGACTAGTAATAACAGATTTCTAGAGTGTATCCATACGTTAATGAGAATTGCTCAAATACAATAAGCTAAAGGGAAAAAAATAAACATGTTTGAATTTAGATAAAATTTAAAAAGGAAACAAATGATTGTGAACCGAAACAAAAGAATAAAAAAAACGGCGAGTCCATTCATCTGGGCGCTGTCGTAGTCGACGCGGTAAATCGGCGCTAGTCCCGTCCCCGGGTTGAATAGGACATGTGGACATACCCACGTAGCAAAAGCTCTACCCTTCAGTGGATTTCGGCAAATGGGCTTAACGACAATTCAACAAAAAAAAACCTTAAATGTGGAAAATAACGATCCATAAGTACAAACCTAATGAAATATGATTAAAATAATTAATTTCAATCGGTTGGATGGAGGGTTTGCTAGCCGATGATCGAAGATTGCTACTGGCGTGCCGTCGTAAAAAAATAATTAAATATATCCGACAATGTCGGTGATGGTTATTACAAAAAAAAACGAATTAGAACCCGTCACAATACTTAATTATGGTAACTGTGAAAATCTTTTAAATCCTACTTGCGTAGAGGCTAACCACCACAGCATATTTTCGCAAATGAACCATCTTAGTTCATGGTCGAGACCAGAAAGGAGCGGAATGGAACTAAGTAACGAACATCGTACATTCTATAGCAATGAACTTAGGTAAATTTAATTACAAAGAAAGAACAAAAACAAAAAATAAAGAGAAAGAAAGACGTCATGAAAATTATTCAATAACCAACCTTTATAATTGAAATTACCAAAAGTAAATAAACCAAACATTAAAAATGTCAATAATAAAAATTATAAATTCGAAGTATTTTAGAAAAAAAATAACGTAGCGACATCTATTGTAAACACAAAACAACCCTTGACAGCAAGAAGTTTTGTCCACAAAGTAGAATTTGACACGTTACAAACATAATTTTTTCACACATGCACGGGAAACCTAAAAGTTTACTGATAAGTTGGCTTCCAGCACTACGCGTTTCTCAAGTTCTCCATTGCCAAGCCGATTTGATTTTGGAGTATCAATCATGGTGGCAGAGGAAAAAAGCCTTTCTACCTGTGCACTTGACGGCAGTGGTGTATTGAATTTTCGAAAGATTTGTTGTAACGTCGGGTAACGTTTGATCATTTCACACTTTGCACGAGTATCTTTCAGATATTGGACTCAATTCACCTTGGTTTCTGGGATTGTTTTGATGATAAGAGACGTCAGGATCGGGATTCCCTCCAAAGTCAAAAAAGCTATTTGAAGTCTCTGTCTCCAACGGAATGCTGTCAGAGTTTTCGACCGTTGCAGAAGCTACTAGATTTTGGTATATAAGGTTCTGGAAACGGTGTAATAATTTCCCTTGAACCTGACTTTCAACGCATGAAAACCACTTTTTTTATTGCAATTGCAGCATTTTCTCCTTCAGAAGTATTTTTTTTTATAAGCGAGGTTCCTCCGGCCTTTGCCGCTTCCCGCATTTCGACCGTCATCGTTTCCTATTTCTCCAGTCTTCTTCTTCAATCTATCTTTCATTATATATCGGATATTATCTTTCCATGCAATTGCCGGCCTTCCTCTTCTTCTTTGTTTTGGTATGTAATTTTGTGCTCTCTTTGGCCATCTCTTTTCGTTCACTTTCTTTGCGTGACTATACCTCACTAGCTGTCTTGTTTGCACGCTGTTTACACTAGAGTATACAGTATTTGTCTTTCTCCTGATTGTTTCATTTTTGATGTGTTCCGTCCTAGATATACAACATGCTTTTCTCAGATAATCCAATTTCACCGCTTCATTTCTTTTTTGTTTTTTTGTGAAAGTTGCCAAACTTCCATAAGTCATAATCGGCTCTACCGATGTTCGGCAGATTGCCATTTTTGTTTTCAGTTTGATATCCTTAGGCCATAATAAGGAATTTGAAGTACGTATCGTTTTTTTTCTAGTAGTTCCTTCATTCGATATTATACTACCGAGATATTTGTATTCCTTACATCTTTTGATCTTTCTGATTTCTAGGCCAGGATCTTCTTCCTCATTTCCTATTTTCAGGTATTCCTCTTAATTCGCGACAACCACTTGATCGTTTGTAAAAAACAAAGTTCTTAGACATTTATTATTTTTCTTATATATTCCCATTCCGGACACTTGCCTTCTCCAATGTTCTAATGCGATGTGAATGTATATTTTAAATAGGGTTAGAGACAAGCAGCACCCCCGTTTAAGACCCTAGTATTCTATTGAAATTCAAAAGGGATGAAAACCGTTTTTCAACGCTTTTCAAATAGCCTTCAGCGATAGGCTTACAAAATTGTAAATTAGAACGGATCAAATTTTGTAGTATTTTTCTAAGAATCAAAATAGTGAGTATTAGGTGATTAAAAAAAGCCTTGCTTTCTTCGTTCGGCTACTGGCTTGTTGAAATTTACCCAAGACATGAGTAAAAATGCTAGGTGTTAGAACTCGAAATATCCATTACAGCAAGGGAGATGGGAAGAAAAAATATTGAAGCCAAATCATTCTGTATGTATTCACAACATTTAAAACTTGTTCTTTTTCAAACTAAATACCAGGGATACCTTTCCAGTTTTTACAAAAACAACAAAAAATTGGCACAAATCATTTTATTGGTGTTTGAAATATTCGTAATTAAGATTTATACACTATTGCATGCGTTCGAACCAATTCTCGAAACATTTTTTCCATTCTGAAGGTGGTATCTCTAAAACATGGTTTTTGAAGGCTTCAATAGTTTCTTGAGGTGATAAAAATCGCTGTCCACGCATTATTTGTTTGATATTCGGGAAGAAGAAGAAGTCGTTAGACGATAAATCATACGAAAACGGGCAACCAGACATTAAGCCGATGTATTTTTCCTTCAAATAGTCAATTATTTGATACGCTGTGAGAGAGCTAACATTGTCATGATGAAGGATGATGCGACGTTGATTGCTTTTTTTGACTTCATCGATGACTTCTAGCAAACAAATTGTTGTATACCATTCAGCATTAACTGTTCTTGAATCCTCCGAAGCAATTCGTTAGACATGAAAGAAACAAACAATTATTTTCTTGGAAGTGCTTCGTGAACGAACAACTTTTGTTGGGTTCGGTTCATCGGGGAACACTGAAACTGCTGATTGTTACTTAGATTCCGGCTCGTACGAAAATATCCAAGTTTTGTCATCTGTTACTATATTATATACGGATTTTGAAGTTCCTCTGTCGAAGTTTTTGAGCATTTCCTTACACCTTTGTAGCTTTTTGGATCAATGTTTTGTAGAACAGTAACCGACCTTGGTCGACCTTCATTGATGGCAGCATGACTACGACGAAATTCTGCAAACCAGTTGAGTTTTCTGATGACGCTTCATTACCAAAAGTTGAGCAAAGCTATTCGAGGCATTGTTGTTGTGTTAGGTCTTCATTAAAATCGTAAAAAATCATCCAACGAACACCTTCAGCTGAAATTTTAATTTTTCACTTAATTACTTAACTAATACTCCAAAAAATTGACCAAAATGCCTAAATGCTGTCAGAAAATCTCCGTAGAAAATCGGTATATTTAATGAAAGTACGTAGAACTTTGCGAACAAGTGGAAACTTGCAATCTGAAACACGCCTACGTCTGACGATCTATTATTTCACAAAGAAATATTTTAGATGGATATGGTTTTCTCCTCCGTTTCATCTAACTGTCAGGAATATCCATTCACTCCGGTAATATTCAGAAAATTAAGCTCGATTCGCTTAATGAAAAGTTCAGAATGCGAACCGCTATCGTCCTCGTCATTAGTGCAATCTTTCTCTAATATTAAAGAGCACGCACTCCCCATGGCAACTTGCGATTATGGTAGTCTGGTTTAAATGCAGCGCAGTTATTCTAATGGCTCAGTGTCGACTCGCCGACAAAGAACGAACAAAAAATGGGGTCAATTAATTTCCACGGATTTTTCCGAACGCTTGTGGACAAACAAAACGTGCATGTTTTAGAATAAGGATTTCCTCCGGTTCGCTGTAGAGCAGTTCCAATATTTAATTACCTAAATCAATTACTCCATGTATATGCTAGCCTTATTCCAAGAGCATTTAATTCATTGTGCGGTTTGAACATGGTGAATAGTTTTTCGAATATTATTCCATTGAGTTTTTTTTTGCCGTCTGGTATCTACACGGTAAACAGTATCTTATCGTTGTTTCAATTTGAAATAACAAATGCCATTGTTGGATAATAACGCGAGATTAAAGAATGGAAAAATTCGAGATAGTAGTTCTTAGAATAAGAAAATTACTGTCTGATTTCTAGGAAACTAAAATTTGCTGACACAAACGTTCTCCGATGGGCGCCGGGTGAATGACGAATAGGAGAACAGCGAGAGGTTTATACTTGTCTGGACTTGTTCAGTTACGCCTGAGATACTGTAGTGAGACGTTGTGTGTCGCTCTGAAACGGTGCAGCCCATTCCGACGTGGAGTCTGAGTTCTTGTTTATATACAAGGTTAGCAGTGTTTAGTGTTTATTTATATATGAACTGAAATTTTTCCTTGTGTCTATCTCTGCTAGTTCACGTCGTAAGTGCTTAAACAGCCCCGATTCGTTTTGTTACATATGTGGCAGTTTTACCATTCCCAGTCAAAGGACAAACATCAGTACATTTGTCAGGCAAGTCTATTTTGCCTATTTTAAAGTGAAAATTGGTGATCAAGATAAATCATTAAATCATGGGCCCCTCACAAAGTGTGTAAGCAGTGTGTTAAGGGTTTACGGATGTGGACCAAGGGAACACGTGATAAACTTCCATTTGGTATACCTGTGATTTGGCGAGAGCCCAGAGATCATTCAAGTGATTGTTACTTTTGTATAGTGAAAACGTCAGGATATAACAAGAAAAACAAATGTAAAATAGAGTATCCTAGTTAACCATCAGCTATACACCCAGTGCCTCATTCAGCCGAAATCCCAGTGCCGGTTTTCAATGAATTACCCTCTTTGGAAATACGGTAATACGGGTCTGGTGAAGATCAAAGTGACCCCAAATTAAAGATGATTCCGTTTGTAATGGATTTGACTAGCATGAGTTGAATGATTTGGTACGAGATTTGGGACTAACCAAAAAAGCTTCAGAGCTCTTAGCATCGAGACTGCACGAGAAAAACTTGCTTGAAAAGGGAGCTAAGGTATCCTATTTTCGATAAAGAGAAAGCACGTTTCTACAATACTTTCGAAGTGATGATGGATTTGTGTACTGCCATAACGTACATGGTTTAATGGAAGAGTTGGTAATTTCAGCCTATAACGCAACTGAATGGCAACTGTTTATCGATAGCTCAAAGCGGAGCTTGAAGTGTGTTCTCCTCCACAATGAAAATTTATTTGGTTCAGTCCCGATAGGCCATTCATTTCGTTTGAGTGAAGAATATGAAGACATAAAGAGAGTCATTGATTTGTTGCAATACCACATGCACCAATCATTTGTGTTGACCTTAAAATGGTTAGCTTCCTTCTTGGCCGGCAACGCGGATATACCAAGTATCCCTGCTTTTTGTGTATGTGGGACAGCAGAGCTCGTGAGAAGCATTGGGTGCAGTCGAATTGGCTGCCACGATCTGACCTGAAACCTGGTGATCCAAACATTGTACATCAGCCACTTGTCGACAGGAAGAACATTATATGTTCACCTCTGCATATAAAATTGGATCTCATGAAGCAATTCGTTAAAGCTTTGCCAATTGAAGGAGACTGTTTTAACTATCTCATTTCGGCATTTCCTAGCCTGTCATTTGAAAAGATAATGGCCGGTGTTTTTGATGGTCCACAGATTCGGCAGCTTGTTAAAGATGAACATTTCATCGGAACAATGTCAGAAATTGAAAAGAATGCTTGGTTGGCATTCAAAAACATTGTTAAAGACCATCTTGGAAATACACGAGCACAGAATTACGTCAAAATTGTCCTCATAGAGAGCTTCAATTTTTTACATAGCCATCTTGCTAACTTCCCGGAAAATCTTGGTGCAGTCAGTGATGAGCAGGGTGAGCGATTTCACCAGAATTTGAAGTTCATGGAGGCACGGTATCAAGGTAGATGGGATGCACATATGATGGCTGACTATTGTTGGAGCATCAAGCGAGAATGTCCACAGATTAAACATTCCAGAAAAGGCTATAAGCGAAAATTTTTGCCTTAATATGTAATTACCGTTCGATAAAAACTATTTGTATGAACACTACTTAACTTGCAGTAACTATTATTGCCTTTGTATGAATAAAGTTATTCTTTAAAAACAGTATATTTGGTTTTTACTTTATTTCCCTTTATATGCACAATTTGTATGACTTGAGGGTATCCTGTAGCTTAAAAAGTTGAGGTGATTGACAAAAGCTGCGGTTATTTTTGGATCCAGAGGCCAAAAGTTAATTGAAACCAAGTCACAGATTTAAAACAACGAAATTGCTGTTCCCCAGTGTTATCGCATTGTTGCTTTTGAGCAAATTAAAAGAAATTCTTTGGTATTGTGTATAACGCGGCACCTAGGATTACATAAAGTATATGTTAGTAATAATTTACTAACGCTAGTACAATAGGTAGCTGGCATTTACGGCTTAATTTAGTACAAACGACTAAATTTGTCGGTGCAGCGCTTAATGCTTATGAAGACAAGCGTCAAATATGTCGGTGCGAATGCTATATTTGTAATGTGCAGTTTCGAGAAGTAGCGTTTGAAACTATTCACACGAAGGACTGCAAATGGAGTAAACTCAGCAATTTGAACATAGTTTTGAGTGGCCATAAAATCACTTACATAACTTTAATAATTATGCACAAGCTAAGACCTTATACCTAAGTAGAGAAGTTAAGAACTTCCCTTACAGAACTATCAAATTTACTACAGTAATTTGATATGAATTTATCCTATTTAAACAAGCGGCGCTATAAATTAGTGCAACTGGCTCCAGATTGTCTGCAAGTTATTGCAGTTAGGAAGATTTGAGGTTTATTAAATTAATGAAGCGATGTCATACGATGTATAGAAACTAAGTGTTAAACATTGCAATCATTATTTTCTTCGTTTTTTGATGAATTAAACACTAAAGTTAAATTTAATAATAACATTAGAGACACATTATTGCTTAAGCAGTTAAAACTGCTTAAGCAATTAAAACTATAGGTGCCCAAAATAACATAAAAATATTGTGCTTACAGTTGATGAATGACGGGAAATTAGTAATATTTGCAATCCCAGATTGTACGATTTCCTTGAATCATCAGAAATCTTAACAACGTTAAAAGTATCGTGAGGTACAGCAAGGAATAGAGGCTGTTGTCATTATTTACTTCAGCAAAGCTCTCTCTGGAAAAATGAAAACTACAGTCTTGGTTCGTCCTTGGATTGGCAATTTTGATGGATATGGCATTAATTTTAAGAAATAACTATTGTGAAAATGTCATTATAATTTAATAGACTTTTAGTCTTAGGTGTGTGCTTGCTTTTATCCTTTCTAAAGGGTCTCTCACTTTCTTGATTTTGAAGCAATGTGGATTTTTTTTTATCAGAAATGAACGCAGACGTGCAAAACACGACCTCGACAGGTTAGCCAAAGCATAGAAATGTGTTGACTACAGAGGGGTGTAAGCTATCTGGCGAGCAAAAAATTCGAGCCACTTGAATATATTTTAATTTTCTCTCAGAAATGTTAAAATTTGCTTGTAACTGTTTGATAACAACGTAGCAGGCTTGGTAATGTTTAAAATATGTTGAAACTTTTGCCCATCTATTGGCGATTGATTTATTCTAATGCATGATAATTAGAGCCCGGTAACAGGGAGCCGTGCCATAGCCGTACCTACCTAGTATACAAAAACAATAGTAAAAAAATAGAAAAAAAAAATAACAGAACTAATACATAATTATAATACGTCAAAAGTAGTGAAACACTCACCCTTTTAAGCAGGCTTGGCTATGGAACAGTAAAACTAAAAGCACCATTATCATATGGTTTTAAGTGGCAAAAAGTTGACACCATTAGATGTGTTTCCACAGTTGTCTCGGTGAGCGATGTTCGCCGTGGTGGGAAAATGAGTTTATATTTTGAAAAAGAGCGTTCAACATCTACCGATGTTATACATGCATGATTAAAATACTCTTTGTACTTAGTCAGTGGATTATTCGATACACCATCACAAATGTGTTTTAGTGTGCTAAAATCGGAATCTTTCTGTAGCACACTCTCGAACTTTTCTAAAACGCGATTATATTTTGCGTCATGTATAGTCAGTAGCTGTGTATGCACTCCGTCCATAATTTGCAGAGACTCCAATAATGATAACGATCTATTTTGTAATTGGTCTATTGCGTCAGTTAATCCTTTATAGTAGCTACGAATATTTTTTAAATCTGTTTCAAAGGAAATATCTTGAAATTTCGACTGGCTCTCCTTAATAGCTGCAGCTTTGGCAGGATTGAATTGTGCAACAACAGCTTTTACTATTTTGAAATGTTCCGCATAATAAAAAGCTGCTTGCAACCATGTTCCCCAACGCGTAAGAATTGGCTCCGGTGGTTGACGAATACCAGGACACTCTGTGTCAAAAGATCGTAGGCGTTTGGGAGACTTCAAAAATACTTTTTTGTGCTTGCTATTAATGCATCTACCTCGGGAGAGTATTCTCGATTGGTTTCTGCCACAAGATGTAAAGCATGCACTTTACACGTAACATGTAAACACTTGCAACCATGTTCAAGAAGAGAACGGCCTACCGAACGCATTATCGCTGCTCCATCGCTCATAAACATCAACACTTTATCTTTTGAAATTTGAAATTTTTCCAACGTACTAAGTACAACCTTCGTAATTGCTGCAGCAGTACACTCTTGTAGTCTTCGGCTAGCTAGTAACAGCGGCAATGTCGGTTTACTAGGGTCTAATATGCTTACCATAATATTTACAACTGAATTTTTTTTACAGTCTGTTGTCTCGTCAACACGTAACCAAAGAAATTGTTTTTTCAATATACGTTTCATTTTTTTTTCCACGTCATCGCGTACAAATGCAACATGCTTACGTGCCGTTTTCTCCGTTGGCAACCGCAACTCGGGATAGTATTTGTCCCAAAAGTCCTTAAACGGTTGTTTATCGAGTAAGCCTAGTGACAAATTACAGTTTATCAACATGAGAATTACACTAAAAAAATGTACTTCTCGGTGGCATGCCCAATTTTCGTTTTCTATTCTGTGCGGAATTTACGTGTCTTGTACAATTCCACTTCTTATTTGACATAAAATGTATTTTGCACACTTTACAAACTATCTTACTCCCGTTGTAAAACAAATCGGGAAAGTCAGAAATAAACTTATTTACTATGTCTTGAAAGGGTCGTTTTTTAGCCTTTGACATGTTCACTAAAAACTACAATTAATAACTACGTCTGTATCAATAAAATCGAAACGCACTACACTAAATAATAACTACAATTAATAACTACGTCTATATCAATAAAATCAACAAGCCCTATCCGCTATCCAATGCTAAACTGAACTGAGTGATGATGATTTGTCGTGTCGTATTACAATCGACCAGCCCTCCCCGCCCAGCTAAACACAGTCACACCGCCGCTGTGATTGCTCTCCAGTTACCGGGCTCTAATGATAATGCTTTCCACCACGTGGCAAGAAACAGTTACTGACTATCTTCAGGAGGTGCAAATAGCAACAATTGAGTGGTTTCCACTTAGTCCCGATCTGAATCCGGCCGGGCACATTTGGGACGATCTTAAACAACACGTTTAAGTACGAAATCCCCCTCCATCCAATATCCGAGAACTTAAAACTGCACTCACAGAAGTTTGGGAAGCTATGACTCAAGAATCTATCCAAAAAGTTATAAGAGGTAAAAAGGCAGCAATAAGAACAAGAGGAGGAAACAAGTCTTTTATATTCAATTCTTTTGCTATTTATTTTTAGTCACTAATTGAACTTTGTCGCGTTTGTTAATAATCTTACATTTCTATGTGTTATATTTCATTTGTTAACGGGGGTTAATAGTAACGAGAAAATTTCCATTTTTCTCCGCAAGAGGGATATTTAGTTACCAGCGAGTGGCTAACCTGACATTTAGTCCTCCAGAAGTGACAGCTGAGGCTGTTGTTGTCGTACATACAACGTTGAACATAACAATATCTAACGTAGTATTGCTGTTGGCAAATGTAGTCTGCCTATCGGCTACGTAAGCCAATCATTACTGCCCTGATTGGAGGGACGTAAGTGCAGTTTACGGGTTATCTGCCTTGGTTGCCCTTGACAGTAAGATGTAATGGAATTTTACGTCCCTAGGAGCGTAAAGTAGTAATACAATGATATAGCAATAGGTTTTAATGCCCAACAACTAACAAGTGGACAACTTTGATAATTACGGAAGTGTATAAGAAAATGTAAAATATAATAATAATATATTTCTTTACATGCTTACTTGCAAAGTGTATTACATGCATACTTGCGAAGTGTAGAACAAAAAATGGTAGATAAAATATGCATGCGTAAGTATAAACAAAATATACAGTTCTTATAAAGCGAATGGGTTCAGCAAAAAATGTGGGCGGTACGCCAAGCAGTGAGAGCGTACATACTTACGTGTGAGTAGGAGAGGGCGCAACGGCGCCGGCGTAATTGACTTGTGATCTCCAATCGTTGAGAGGGAGCAGGTAGCTCACTATTTTTTGCTGTATATATTCTCTTTACAAGACCTGTATTTTCATTGAGCGGAATAAAATTCATAAATTCTTTAAAAGGCCGATTTGAGAAAAATGCTCGGGCGGGTCAATCTTTTAATTTTAATTCAGTATCTTTTAGGTCTAAAATTGTTGTTCTTTCTTTCTTACTTTCGAAGAGGCGACTTCATGATCAATTTTCTTAAATAGGACGCCCATATTTTGAGAGCATCAATAGCATCAGTAGAAAGAGCTTTGTTTTTGCACTATAAGGGGAACTCAATGAAGCTGATTGTGACCAGAGACTTCACTTCTATGAAAATATGCTTGAGGCATTACCTAATCAAAAGGATTTATTGAATATCATTTTCTTCAGCGACGAATCGACTGTTTCACTACATGGAGGAGTGCATAGGCACAATTGTAGATACTGGGCTGAAAGATACCCTCATTGGACGCAAGAGTACCATACACAACCTCCATAAACAATTAATGTATGGGCGGGTTTTATCAAAGGGCATATTTTGGGGCCACATTTCTTCGCTGGCTCATTGAATGGTGAGAAGTACTTTATACCTAGCCTTGCTGCGTTATTTCGAAATGAAGAAAACCCAAACCCAAATGTTCCTAGCGCGTTTCTTTGGTATCAGAAGACGGTGAACGGTGTCCTACCTTATTATGCTCGACCTGTCACGCAATATCTGGATGAAATGCTTCCTAACCGCTGGATAGGTAGACGTGACACTGTCGAATAGCCGACGCGATCGCCCGCTCTAACTCCATTAGACTTGTTTCTGAAGGTATCTAAAATCACGAGTATACATATAGATACCCAGGACTCTCGAAGAATTACCGGAGCGCATAACTTTGGAATGTTGACAAATTAGCCAGGCCACTAGAGACAATGTACCACAAGACTTTCATAACTGTCGGTGTTGTCCCATTTTTTATTGTAAAATATGTGACAGCAACACTTGATCTTAAATCTAACGATAATTTTTGTTAGGGTTTCTCTGAGCATCCTTTGATGATTGAGATTGAATGGATTTAACTATCTTCTTGTTGGACCAAATGGTCTTGTCGAGATAAACAGACTTGATGGGCCGAGCTGGCAAACGTGGCGGGCCGGATCGGGCCGAGCTGACAAATGTGTCGGGCCGGACTTGGCTAATAAGATGTAGGGTTGCGCTTACTAAAATCTCAAAAAGCCCATCTCTAATTTGCACTACGATATTACGCACCATACGCAACGTACATTAATTACATACCTTGGAAAGTAAAGTACAAAGAGGCGAGAATGTAAATAAATTTATTTTGACGCAACGCACGGAGCCGCGTAACATTTTTTATGCAACGACAAAAGCGGTGGAGCAGCGGTTGGCGAAGCTAACCGAATGAAAATGAAGCCAACGCTGAAGACAAATGTACTCCGCTTTCGTAGGACACGAATTCAAAGAGATAAACAAACGACCGCACCACTATAAGTATTCGTACGTATGTGTACCGGCTTAACGGAAGGGGGATGCGAACTGTGTGTTTTTGTCGAATTCGGCGTGCGGCAAGAAGCCAGGGTGGAACTTTTAAATATGTATGCGATTTTCGGGATTTGCGTGTGCAGAACCCGAGTTGCGAGTTAAAAACCGGCCCGATCTGGCCTCTAGAAAGAGGAACTATATGTTTTTATAGGCCTTTTCTGTCTCCAGCGCGAACTTGTTTTGCAAATAAATTGAAATTTTGTTATTTTAAACGCGGCGGTCGGATGAGAAAGAGGTCGCGTACTCTGTTATCTTTCCCTGTTTCATTAAAATAAACTGACGGAGGAATACGGGAATGTTCATGCAGATTTATCGTCGGGCAAAAGGCAAGGTGAATATTTGAAAATGGATGGAAACGTTCGCACTATGAAAATATGTGGTGACCAAGCATTAATTTTAGAAATTATGCCGGTTGTGAATTTAATCCAAATAAAATTACAATCGTGGTGTTGATTCAACGTCGATTAATTGGTGACATTTTATACATGTCAAATATCAGATGAAGGAAAGAAGCGCTTTATTCGAATATAGCTTACAATACAGCTTTGCCCATTTAATAAAGAATATTTATTATTTTTATTATTAATATTATTATTATTTATTTTTTTTTTAATTTTTCCCTCCTTCCGTCCACCTTATCCCAGCATCCATGTCCAGTAAGCTGAGGAAGTATGCCGGGAGACCTCACGCGAGATAAGGCACAGATGCGCTCCCGCAGAGCGAGGGCGCATCCGTACCCCTCCCCTTCCTCTGTTAGCTGTTTATTAAAGGTGCGTACAAGTGTAGTAATTAAGATAAAACATAAGTTACAGTTCGTTATGTTGTGGTCGCTCGTGGCATCTGTGTCGTCTCGGAAGGCGGAGTGTATGTTGGGCTCCCGCAGCTCGCGAAATACAGGAGCCCGTGATGTTACTTCAAGTGCATCCTATGGTTAGTAGGATTTGCTCTTGAAGTGGTCCAGCCCTAAGGTATAGGGTGGCTGGTGTCATGAGCCCTTAGGATCCTGAGAGAGCCCAAGATTACATATTTTTGCATAAGATGGACTATGTTTCGCGCAGTGGTCGCTCGTGGCATCTGTGTCGTCTCGGAAGGCGGAGTATATGTTGGGCTCCTGCAGCTCGCGAAATACAGGAGCCCGTGATGTTACTTCAAGTGCATCCTATGGTTAGTAGGATTTGCTCTTGAAGTGGTCCAGCCCTAAGGTATAGGGTGGCTGGTGTCATGAGCCCTTAGGATCCTGAGAGAGCCCAAGATTACATATTTTTGCATAAGATGGACTATGTTTCGCGCAGTGGTCGTGGGTATATTCAGTTTTCGTATACCTTCAACGATGGTCTCCTTTATACCGCCGCATACCCCAATTATTAGAGGAACAAAGCAAATCTTATACTCCGGATATGTGCCTCAATTGGAACATTAGATCTTTATATTTATTTATTTTCTCTATTTCTTTTTCCGCGATGTTACGTTCGGCCGGACGTTCATTATGATTATGATTATGATTATGATTATGATTATGATTATGATTATGATTATGGTTATGATTATGATTATGATTATGGTTATGCTTATGCTTATGCTTATGCTTATGATTATGATTATTTGTACGACAATCAATGAAGTTCAGATTTTTATGCACAAAAAATGTTGCAAATATATACATAAATATGTCACGTGTTTTAAAAAAAGCTGAAAATGTGTTTTCTATCTATAGTTTATGCTTTTTATGTAATACTTTGTTTTCAATCCAGTTAGCCCTCTGCAATTATTAATTATACGGTCTGAAGGTTCGGGAGTGTTCTAAACACACTCTTTCGGCAATTTAAATGAAACTAGATATCAATTAATTAAATTTAAGGAATATTAAAAGTGAAAAAGTGAAAACTAACCAGGAATTATGATGTTTGTCGTATTTACGGTACGACTCAAAGGTTAAACACTTAGAAAATGGGAACTCAGCCAAATATGGATGAATATCTTGCCTCAATGTGATAAATTAATTAGCGCCCTTCTACTGCTTTATTTTAATCGCGACAGCGATTGTTTAAACACAGCAAATTTGGATAATCATTCATTTCGAAATATAATTTAATAATGAATTTTCAACGAATATTATTTTTAAAAGTAGCATAATACTTTCCATGCAGTGACGCAACTGGAAGGCTCCTATTCTATAACATGTGTTATATGTCGCTAACAACCATGAAAGGCTATTACCTTACAAACTTACTTAACTTTCAAAATTATGCCAGGAATACCTCCGAACTTGTCAATCTAACTTCAATGATGGACGGTTTCATATAGAAATTTTCGTAAGATGCCAACAATGTGATCATGTGAACAAAAGACATCAGCGTTGAAATCGCTTTAGGAGACATACTGTGTGTAGTGGACAAGTTTTTAGAAGGATTTTAAATTTTAAAACTTGTGATACCTAACAATATCCTGCGGAAAGCAATATAAATCGAGCTTAATTCTATATTTGAAATACTTTGCTGTGTATGATTCAAAAAATAAATAACAAAATTGATAAGACGGTTTCTGCGTATGTATACATCAAGCGTATGCAAGTGAACAGGCTGCTACGCATGTGGGTATTGTAAATTTATTTCTGATTTCACTTTGGTTTATTTGTCACTTTTATGTTTATCTATATTATCTATTTGTATATTTCTTAAACCTTATAAAATTGAAATTACTTTAGCAATACAATGAACCACTGAGATGCTCTCAAGCAGCTATTCAGCTATTCTGTAATACAGAAATATGCAACTGTATTCAAATTACAATATCGCTAATTTTTAGAGTAATAAAGGCTATTACTTTATATAATTTAAACTACCCCGTATAGCATTTGCATTACAATGTTTTATGCGTATGGTACTAGCATAATAAAACCCTAATGGTTGGTCAACGCTATTTAGCCTTTTACACAAAATCAATTGTCATAATGTAGATATGTCTTTTTCACATGCGTGATGACTTTTGTACTAATTGCTAATCGATAACATGTAATAAATAGCTATATTATTTCACATATGTACATACATTAACAACTGAATATAAAGAAATAAAGTACATAATACCCGTGATGATAACAATACCCACCATGTACTTTAGATACGATTACTGCTGCACAAAGGGGTTGTATGGTTTTCGGAGCAAGCGATTGGTATCAGATATTTTCAATAAAGAACAGCAAGTTATTAGGGCGTCTTCGATTTCGTGTTCAAGGTAAAAGAACGTTGGTAATTAGCATAGTTGATCGTAGGTTTAATGGTATCGCCACAACAAATATCTTAATAAACATAGTACCTATATTAAAAAGTTAATTTTTTACAAGGTAGGCGCCATAAATAAATGGGCCTGATATAGAAAAAATAAACGTGGTAAAATATAAGTAACAATTTTTATTTTTCAATATAACCTCCCCTAACCTCAGTACATTTATTACAACGATCAACTAATAATTCTATACCCTTGTTTTTCCCTAAAGTTTTTCCCTCAAAATGTTGTATTACAGCTGCTTGCAACTCACTATCGTCCTTAAACCGACGTCCCCTAAAGTCTTTACTTAAGTGATAAAATAAATAAGAACCATTGTTTCATTTCCTGTGACAGTGGACTCCAAAATCGGTTTCGGGTCGTCCATACATGTTTAGAAACGAGCGCGCACATTCAACACAACGTTCACGTTGGAGAGCAGAAAGAAGATGCGGTGTCCATCTTGCACTAATCTTATTCATATCCAAATCTTGGGCAGAATTCGGCGGACACTTGAAAAAATGTTGGACATCACTGCTAATTCCTTCACTTTCAAACGGCGATCTGCTAATACCATTTCTTCTATAATTCAAATGTTTTGGAGCGTTAGTAGTCCAATTGGCTCATCGTCATCAAGGGATTCTTGCCCCAAATGGAAAGATTTTTTTTTACAGTGGAATACGAAGGAGATAAATCAGCATAAACGTCGTCTAATGTGATGAGACGTGTGCCCTTCTTTTGTTAAAAATGTTATCTATAGTGGAGGTTTATCAACCTCTCACTTGAGTTTGGCATCTTTCGCACTAAATTAAAAACGGCTAAAGTGGTACCTATTTTTAAAAAGAGAGATCAGAATGATATCAGCAATTATCGTCCTATTAGCATTTTATCAGTCTTTTCTATCAGTCTTTTCTAAGCGGTATGAAACTATAGTTAATATCATAATAATAAACTTTTTCCATCGTTTTCGATTGCTAAATGAGAATCAACACGGTTTTACTCCAGGTAAATCTACTGACACTGCTCTTTTTAGTTTCATAAGTCATCCATATCATAACTCTGATAATGGAGTGCCTTGCTTGAGTATGCTGATAGATACTTCTAAGGCATTCGATTGTGTGGATCACTCTCTTCTGCTCTATAAACTTGAGAGGTATGGGGTCAATGGTGTTTGTTTAAAGTGGTTCCAATTTTACCTTTCAATGAGAACACAATATGTTAGCGGTAGCAATTGCGTTTCGGGTGGTAGGATTGTGGAGAGAGCAGTCCCACAGGGATCGGTACTGGGACCAACCTTGTTCCTACTATTCTGCTACTGTGACATTATATGCCGACAACATCAATATAATTGTCTCCATGCCAAACACCAGTGATCTCTTCACAGCAGCCAGTTCGATTTTTGATGACATCAGTAATTGGATGAATGCAAATAAATTGGTTTTAAATGCCAACGAAACCAGCTGTATGCTCTTCTTTAATAATCGACCAACTCAACTTGGCCAGCTCTGATTTTGAATTGGGTGGTACATCTAGGTTGCTTGGCCTCATTATAGATGAGAATTTAAAATGGTCTAATCATGTAGAGCAGCTATGTCCTAAGCTAGCGAGGTCATGTTATGCGCTTTACCAATTGAAAAGATCATGTAGTGACTTCATTGTTAAATCATTTTACTATTCGGAATTTTATTCAAGGATGCGCTACGGACTTATACATTGGGGCTCTTGCGTTGACGCAGATCTTATTTTTATTTTACAAAAAAGAGCGGTTAGAACACTATTTGGTTTGAGACAGCGGGATTCTTGTAAAGAGGTCTTTAGAAATAATAACTTATTAACGTTTTATGATGTGTACGTCTTGGAAGTACTGTGTTTTGTTTTTACATTTCGTGACTCTTTTAATGTGAGTTTGCCACACCCTTATGGCACTAGAAACAGGAAAAACTATCTGTTGCTACCTTCGCACAAAACATCAACCTTTCAAAGAAGTCTTGTGTTCATGGGAACGAAATTGTTCAATGTTTTGCCTAACGAAATGAAAGACTATCCTAATGTGTACATTTTTAAGCGAAAACTGAAGTTATGTCTCCTCCAAGTTAATGCTTACTCAATTCAAGATTTTATCGATTTCTTTGATTAGGTGGTAACTATATATTATATTTTTAATTTATGTATATGTATTGTGGACGTTTTTCTTGTACATCTGTTGCCAGTTTGTACTAAGAAATAAAGAGTAGTACTACTACTACCAAAAAAAAATTACCGCGCGGTACTCAATTTTCGTTACCTGAGACATTTTCATGCACTAGTCACGTTGTCTGGTTGGCTACTAAAAACGACTACTCTTCGAGCCGTAATACTATATGTATAGTGCAGTCCTCGCACATGTGCTACTATGACGCAACAAATTAATGCTAATCTCATGGTATTAGTGGAATCACTCCCTGCAAAAACAATATGAGCAGAGAAAACACGCATTAACACACGGACACGTTTCTGCCTACCCGGCATCATCAGCGTGGATTCGAGCGCTATTTACCGTTGCCTACATTGCGTTTACCATTCAGTTATATTATTAGCATTAATTTTTGGTTATTGTAACCATGTGTATTTTTAATACTTCATGGTAAGCCCGAGGAACCACTTAGATGTGTAGATGCCATAGCGCTCAGGCGCAACGCCATTTTGCGTTCAGCAGCCCATGAGCTGCTCGATAGGTGGTGGGCATCTGCATTCCGGTTTATGTCACTACTTTCGAAACGGCATCTCTTGGCACGAGGTGGCGCCAAGAAATATTTCAGTGCTGTTTTTGGAAATTAGTGGCATAAACTGAGAGGTGAAAGCAATGTAGGCAGCTGAAAATAGCGCTCGAATCCACGCTGATAACGCCGGGTAGGCAGAAAGATGTCCGTGTGTTGGTGTTTGTTTTTTCTGCACACATTGTTTTAGCCTCACAGTGATTCCACCAATACCATGAGCTATATTAGCATTAATTTTTGGTTTTCGATAATAACATCGTCTGTACAGCTAAGTGATGATTTATTTATAAACTTGAAACGAACACCGTGCCTTCTCTGTGGACTTACAAAATATTCTCTTTATAGATCGCTAGCCGATGAAACGAAATGATAAGTCGTGGCTTTTCTTATTGTAAATGCTATATGGCTGGGCTTATCGGCTACAGGTACCCTATGTTATTGGCTTTATAACATAGTTCCAACTTCGACCACGGGATTTCGTCATGCGTATCAAAAATGCTTACTCTGAACCCTATCGGTTGTGAAGAAATAACAAACACCACGTGTTTATTAATTCAGGATATAAAAGATGTTTGCGGTTATAGTGACTGAGGAAAAGGGTGTGATTTGTGATCTTAATCAAGCGCAGTGCACACTGACAAATCTTTCCGAAAGAAAGTGTCTGACATTTAACTAAATTTATTTACACAAAATCGAAAACAAATGAAAATTCTTTAACATAAAAAAATAACGTACATTCCTCGGAATCTTACAACAATGAAAAGTAAAACGTTAGATTTGTCAAACTCTACAAAGAATCTCGGCGAAAATGTAAAATACAAAACAAACTTCGAGCGTTTATACGGAAAGCATTGAAAATGTACATAGATGTGAATATTTACACGTTTTGCTTCAAAATAAAGACATAAATAATTTAACATTGGTTTAAGGACTTTGTGCGACGATTTAAATAACTTTATAATTTCGCTAAAATACGGGAAAGAAAGAAAACGCCACGTTCTTTACGGACTATTGTGTTATTTTTACAATCTCGGCAAAACGGATACACGGAAACTATACGCAGGTGTATCATTACCTTGCAAAGGTCAGTAAATCCGTACGATTGCGAGATATCGACGTTGTGGTCCGTACTTCGCCAAAGCCAGATGAAACCGAAGGTTGCGTAGCACGGTCGAGATGATTCTTCCGCTCAGCTTAGGCTGGGCGTAAGATATCGGAGGGGTTTTTTCGCTCAGCGCATGCCGCGCATAAGACATCTGAATGGCATTCTGGACGGTTTATATAGCAGATTTCGGGTGTAACGCGCTGCTTTTTGTCGCTGACGTATTTCGACCTTGTATGTAAAGTGGATTACGAACACGCTGTTGCACAAATTCCGCAATTATTGAACTTACATGATAAGTACTAATGCTCAACATAAACCGTAACATAGACGAGGTACACTTACGCTCAAAATAGTCGGTTCAGGTTCTTTGAAAAATTAATTAATAAAAATAAAATAAATATTTAGCAATTTACCACAAGATTTACAGACAGGTTATAAAAGGTGAAAATAAAATATAATTTATATATCTTTTTCTAGATTAACAGTCTTTAAAATCTGACGAACGTTGATGGTTCGTCACAAACTCACTCATTTTCTATTATTTGTTTTGAAAAAATTGTTTTATGCCGAAAATTGCCACAATTGTGTCCTGCACGTCTCCATGCAAAGATTGGTGGAAAAATTGATACATTTATGTGAAACAATACAATAGAAACTTGACCATAACTTTGAAGTACTATCTATGACAACAACATGGAATAATTAACAAAAATTTGCGGTCGGGTTACATAATTGTGTTAATGACTGCTACAGTATTTTTCCTACAATATTGTAGTACATTCTATCAATTGATTTTATTCCATGTACTTTATCACTTTGCGCTCCAGAATTTAGGATTCCAAAAATTCAATTTATTCTTTGGGGAGTCGCGAATATGGGACATCCTATATGGTTTAGTATACGAGGATAAGTCAAATATTATCTACACTTTCGCCATAACAAGCTTTGAAGGTTATCGTAGTGGCGGTCGCTTGTGCATGCGTCGAGTTGGCGCCTCTGTGGTCATGTGTGTGGAATTTAATCACGATCGCGTCATTTGTCTGCTAGCTACAACAGCATAAGCATGTCAGCTGTGCTATTAGTTTGCACCAAAGAGGAACAAGCAGTGATCTGATTTTTGTGGTTAGAGGGTGTGAAAGGTGCTGAAATTCACCGGAGACTTTTGTCACAATACGGGGACAGTGCTTTATCTCGTAAAAGCGTTTTTTCTGTGGATCGAAATGTTTCAAAGTGGTCGCACAAGCGTAACACAAAACCTCGACCACCGACGACAACATTCAGCAAGCTCGAGAGATGGTTACAGCAAATAGACGAGTTACCATAGACTTTCATCTCTTTGGACCGCTTAAGGAAGCTTTGAGAGGTCGTCGATTTGCCTCAGATGCAGACGTTCGGGATGCAGTGCAAGTGGCTTCACGACCAACCGAAAAACTTCTACCAGGAAGGCATACGGAAGCTTGTGGCTCGCTGGACCAAGTGCATTGCTAAAGGTGGAGACTCTATCGAAAAATAATGTATTTGTTTTACACCTATCTTTGTTTAATACAGTTGTACAACTAAAACTGTAAGTAATTTTTGACTTACCCTCGTAATTTTAAAGTATGGTCCCAATTGGAGTTTATAACAAAAATAAAACCGCAGCTGAGGTGAGTCTGTTGGAAAGGTTTTGTAGTACTAATAAAGCCCATTATATCAAAATTATTTTTCATATGAAAAGGACAAAAACATCAAACGTTAGTTTCAATACAAATTTATGTAGGACTTATATACGCTTTGTTAGCTGGAAAGCCTGTGTCAACAAAATCGATGCGGAATCGATCTTATACATACATCTTCTAAACCGAACATTTACATATATGACTTCGGATGTATGTCTGTTTGCGTATCCATCCGCTGTGTGTTTCTTCTGAATGCAAAATAAATGTACGTTTAGAACACAATTCTCTTCCTTCAATTTCCTGTTAAGTCAACCGATTCTCAAACGGATATACATTATTCAGTGACATATTTTATACCCTTATAGAAGCTAAATTGTTCGAGCAACTATTGTCACAGAGACGACGAAAATATTTTCTCGTACCTCAAGATAAATAAATTTCCTCTTGGTGATACCTTCGATCTCTCTCGCAATAGCGGCGTGCATTTTAAAGTCGTCCTGTCTAGTGGAAATAATTTAAATGCAAACAAGATACTAAGAATTAGATTGGCTGTATGGATGGGGAATGATATTAGACCATGAAATATTTGTTTAATCAATAGCAGTTTTGCATCTTTATTTTTGCATTGAAGTTCTTTATAAAAATAAGGAAAAACCATGCAATTACCGTAAAACACGGCTTAGTGGGTACTTCAAAAGTGCGAGCATTAGAATTACTTATCTTGCTGGCAAGCTCGCTTGTTTAAACTCATGTGAACAGTTCATTAAGTTACCAGCTTTCATAGCTTAAAACGAAACTTTCTGTTGATGTTCGTAATCCGCCACTCTACGCAGACATTAAACAATCTCTGTCAAAAACTTACGAACTACCGAAGTGATAATTGAATTGGAGTGTGTTAGAAGATAAAACAAAATTTGCAACATTGGGTAGTGTTTCTGTTCTGCAATGGAACCAGAAAGTCGAATTTTTAAGAAAATTGTGTGTAGAGTAAAACAATAATATACAGGGTATTAAAAAAAACGTTTAAATATTTAAGGGACATATATTACGATCAAAAACAAGTAAAAAAGCTCTAATGAACATGGGTCTGCAAATCAACCGTTTTCGTGATAAGTGCATTTGTCTTTTTTGAAAATCAACGAAAGCCACAATTTTCATTATCGGTTTAGTATTTTTTTTTTGGTTGCTTTAGTCATAGAAACCACGACTTTCTCTAAAGTAAAACAATTGTTTTAATAAATTTTATTATCAGTTCGCAGTGCTATGCATACGCTGTTTTCCAAATAAATGCGATTTAATAAAAAAAAACAATTTTAAGTAAAACATTTTGTTTTCATATGACATTTGCGTTATTAATCAGTTCGCTGTTAATTCATAAGCTGTTTTCTGGTAGTGAATTTATTTTCGACGCAAGGGAAATTAGTTTCCGATTTGCAATGCCTTATTCAAGGCTGCTGAAATGGCCGACATGGTTTTCATGTATGGTCGTGCCGATGGGAATGCTTTGGAAGCACGTCGCCTTTATTGCGAGAGTTTTCCCAATTGTCAACGGCCTTCGCATGTGATGTTTGGAAACGTTTATCAGCGGTTGAGGGATAGTGGTTCCTTTAAAAAACGCGCTTACGAAAGCGGATGTCCGAGGTCAGTGTGTATGCCTGAGGTTGAAGAACAAATCTTGGCAATAATAGATGAAAACCCCGAAAGTAGTGTGAGAAAAATTTTGGCTGAAGTAGGCGTAAGTAGTCCTCTTGTTTGAAGGACTCTCCACCAACAGCTTTTATATCCGTACCATATCCAACGGGTACAAGCCCTTACTCCTCCTGACTACCGAGCAAGAAAGATATTCTGTCAGTGGTTTTTAAGGAAATCTGCTGAATACCAGAATTTTTCTTCTAACATCCTTTTCACTGATGAAGCCGGTTTCACTAAAGATGGAATTTTCAACTGCCACAATAATCACGATTGATCGTACGAAAATCCGCATGCTGTTCTTGAATCCAGACATCAACAGCGTTTCAGTCTGAATATCTGGCTAGGCATTTTAGGAGATCAGTTATTAGGACCGGTTGTTTTGCCACACCGTTTGACAGGTCCTGCATACCTTAACTTTCTGGTAAACACCTTTCTCGAACTTTTGGAAGATGTCCCTCTAAATCGGAAATTGAATGTTTGGTTTATGCAAGATGGGGCACCGCCGCATTTTGCGCTTGTTGTTAGGGAGCATCTGAACGAAACGTTTCATAGGAGATGGATAGGTCGAGGGAGTCCCATTCCATGGCCTGCTAGGTCTCCCGACCTTTAGATTTTTGTATTTGGTGTTACTTGAAAAGTTTAGTGTAAGAAACACCAGTAAATAATCTTGCCGAGTTGCAACAGCAAATTGAACAATGTTGTCAAACAACTCAAGCAAAACCGGGCTTTTTAGAAAGGGTGGGTGCGGAGTTCCTTCTTAAGAAGATGTACATCCTGTGTTGAAATCGAAGGAGGACATCTCGAACATCTGTGATTATCGTGTTCTGTAACGCTAAACACTAAAAAACGCAAAAAAGAAATAAAAAAACAATTGCACTTAGCTCGAAAACGGTTGTTTTGCAGACCCATGTTCATTAGGACTTTTTTACTTGTTTTTGATCGTAATATATGCCCCTTAAATATTTAAACTTTTTTTAACACATACAGGGTGTTTTGCAGCATTACTGAAAATATACGACGTATGTATATTTCGGGTTGGGGCTGACCTACAGTCCTTGGCCATGGAAATAAGACCACTTCAGAAATATTAAATTTATAAGAAAATTTATTAAATATAATTTTAATTTCGAAAATCTATAAAAGCATAATTGTTGTTTGCCCTAATACATTATGAATCTCGCCTCTTATCATTCGTACGTAAAATAATTATGTTTAGTTTGAATTGTGTTACTTCGTTAGCATCACTGCAAATATAAATAAAAACTGTATTTTTTCCGACTTCTCGAAGAACTTATTTTTCAAAGAGTTTTAATTTTATTTGTGTTCGTCTATTTTCGCGGTCAATTATTATCATAATGGGAAAGAAGAAGGATATAACCACAGAGAAAAAGCACGAATTTCTGCTCTTCTAGAGACGGGAGAGTTCCCTTAACGTGAAGTTACACAGAAAGAGGGTGTATCACATGCGAGGTGGTGCTATTGAAATTGTACATTACTACGAGGGATGATCTTAAAATAAGGTTCCCATATTTTTTAAAAATAGACAGCATTCTTTATTTCCTTAACATTACACATCGCTTTAAAGGTAAAAACTTAAGCTATTTTTCGACATAATCGCCATTTCTATCCAAGCATTTCTGCAGGCGGTGCTCCAACTTCTGTATCCCCTTGTCGTAAAATTCTTCCGTCAGTCAAAATCTTTTCAATTGTGGTGTTGGAAATCTCAGGAATCCGAAGAGCGAGTTGACGAATGGCGACCCTACGATCTTCAAGCAGTATGCTCTCGACCTTTTCAACGATTTCCTCTGAAACTGACGGTCTTCCGCTCGGCTCTTCATCGTGAATTTCCGCCCGACCTCCAGTGAATTCCCTACATCATTTGCGGACGTGTTGCTATACACTTTTCTCCATAAACTTCGGGTAATTGACGGTGAATGTCTATAAGTGAAACCCCTTTCGCGTTTAAAAAACGTATCACAGCGCGAATTTTGCACCTGGCGGTAGCGGCGATCGGGAGCTCCATCTCGGACGGCTCCTTAGTCAACACTGAGCGGCGTAGCTAGACGGGAAGTGGTACGTATATAGAGTGGGAGACCTGCTGCACACGCCAATGTCGTCGGATTTCGCCTAACACGTCTTATTGCTGCTGTAAGGCTTTAGGAACCTTATTTTACGATCATCCCTCGTATTTTCGTAAAATATGACATTTGTTATTGTTGAAACAGTGACAGAATAGAAATCGGCTGAGTAGTCTGTTTACAGTGAGCGTTTAAAAACGCAATTTTATGAAAAACTGCAAATTTCTCTTAAAAGTTTTTGTTGGATGATTTTTTATAGCTTTAATAAAGGCCTAACTCAATAACAACGTCTCGAATTGAACGTTTAGGGTTAGCTTTGGCTTCACTCATCTAGAGATGATAAGCCTCATCGCGCTTTTTTGTTGCAATGCGCCGCGCAAAACAAGACGCACAGAAAGGGCTCTCCAGGATAAATTAGCTGACTCAGCGATGATGTCACTCGATGTATTTTCAGCGATTCAGCGATGCATGCATCAAATCTGCCGTCCATTCTACAGTGGTCGCGGCGAGGGATTGCTTCCGCGGGTATTTACTCGAACCCTTCGTCTGGTTATTTTTGCAGTGCGTTCCGTTTATCATTAATTTATTCATTCGTATTACGTCCGTGGGACTCCGATGCTAGCGGTCAAGTGGATTTAGTCGTCCGAGCTAGTGACTTTTGCTAAATTACCGGATTATATACCCGGAGCTATTCGCTTTGTTTTCGCGCGAAATAAATGATATTATGTTATTTACACTGCGCATACATGCGTATCGCGGCTTGCTTACGTAAGAGTTTTTCGCCGTGAAAATAAATTTGCGCTGAGGGTGGGATAATCTCGCTTTAAACATTAACGTTCAGCTCTTAATTTAACGAAGCCAGCCGCGGAAACGTAAAAACATCAACAGTGCCAGCTTGCGTAAAATAAAGATGCGCAATTTACGATGAATATTTTAGAAATAGTGTATATAATTACGGTTAAGATTCCAACAAAAGAACGAGCTAAAATAAACTCTATTTAGTACGAGGCTTTTTATTTGAAATTGCGTGTCATTTTTCCACCACAGAAAGCCTTGAATAATAGAACTTCTTATGATTAGTTAAATAAATACTTTTCATAAGGTTCGCAAATCACGGTTCCCGATCATAGGTGTACGTTTCCACTGCCGTTTCTTTGAACCTTGTTTCCAGCGATAAAAAAACGTTGTTATATAACTAAAACGAATGTTTGATTTGTAACGACGTAATGTTTGCCAAAATCTAATGGTATTTAAAACAAGTAAACGTATCCGTAGGAGCACTGATATTATAAATCTGTCTTAATCTAGCCAAATCTGTACTGGAGAGGATGTAAATATTGAAAATATTGGAATGTAGCTTACAGCCATGTTCCTCATTGGGTCAAAATTCATTTAGGAGATTTGATAAATCCTGCTTTAGTCTATGGTATTAATTCATTTATATCTCGGTAGCAGTTGCGAATAGTTTCGGCGCATGCGGTATACACATTGCATGTAACAAATGAGGGAGAGAAGGTTTAAGCAAGCAGTCAACACGAAGAATAGCCGGTCCACTATCAGTCAGCGACACTAACTTGGGTTGCCGAAATTTCGAACTTTTGTAAAGTTATTAATATCACGTTTTTAATGTATTCACCAGTGCACGACTGAAGTCTTGTACTGGTTATTGAATATAGGGGTGACGATCCACAAACACTGACAAAATTTTCTAAGGAGTAAAGAGGATTTGTAATTTATTTTAAGATTTTGTTAGTTGTTTGGAAATATTTTTCGGATGTCATTGACTAATTGACTTATTGCAGCCGCTGCATCTCTGGTTATATCACCCCAATACCATTCAGCGTCTTGCAAGCTAATCGTTTTCTCTTTCTCGCACATTTATAGTTATGTAAAATGACATAAAATAATAACAAGCACAAAGAACGAAAGAACGACAAATGCAACAAAAAATAACAAGAATAATTTACGTTTTTGGAATTGACATTTGACAGTTTGGTAATTTTTATGATTACGTGGCTTAGCAACGAGTTCTGTAGATCAGTCTGGCGAAACAAAATGGCGCTCTTTCCCAGCCACCTTTGCGTAAGAACAAAAACAGATTACCAAAACCTTTATTGCTGCATATCGTCATATTTCTTAAGTTAAAGTATAATATATGTGGTATCGTTGGATTCGCCTTTCAATTACCTTTCCAAAAACGTAAAAATATATTGGATATTCTATTTAAAGTAAGAAAGTTGACGTCACTTCCGGTGACGCCGGAAATACAATTGAACTGCCGATAACGGCAAAAGTTAGTTCACAAAAAATAGAAATCGATCTATTTTTTCTAAAAATGCTAGCTTCTGTCGTTCAAAAGTTAGCATGGTGGAGGTGACACTTTAGAACATCACTGTACAACAGTAGCTGAAATCCAATAAAAATATTTCTACTGTTTCAATCAACGAAACTAAAACATCTCTGATATTGGCTTATCTGCTCTTACGTAATTATCTGGCGCCTGTACAACAAGAGACACTTATACGTGAAACTTATTTATTTAAGTAGGTAACGCCCATAAATAATTCCCGTAACGCGATGTCCCGTTTTAAACTGCAAGCCAAGAAGCTATATAATTTACCGTGTTGCACAAAAACGTCAATTCGAATATATACGAAACTTCTTCCCAGTTTAAAAACGAGCAGTCTCGCGACTATCTGTTTCGAAAGTTCAGTCTTTTAAAAGGAGATCTAAATTTAAGACTTGACTTTGACGGAAGACCCTCTAAGCCGGTAGGTATTTTATTTCTTTTTGAGACCGCTTCTATCCGAAACCGTAAATATCCATTTCTCGTTGTCGATTGTGGAAACGGCTCGGCTTTTTCTGCATTGAAATTGCTTTCATAGCGTTAAGAAGTGCGATTTTATTGGAATGTTACTTGTATACTAGCGTAGTTTCGAGTTCGATGTAAATTGCAGATAGATATACTTTGCACCATAGAAAATATTTAATAACACCGGAAGATAATAATAGCAAGGACTGTGGGGTAGCATGGCAAACACAAATGTATTGATACACTTCGCACCACACAAGTTATTTGACTAATTCGGAACAATTGTTTCGGGAATTCGTGGATTCCCAGTTTACCGTGCGACGGAATGGTGCGAGAAAAAGGTTTTAATACCAACATGCCTTGTTCTATCCCTACTCCAAAAGATGTTTACAAGTACATATATATATATATATACATACATATACTCTAACATTAAAACACGCGATATATTCGAAATTAAAAGAAAAAATTGTGCCCGGTTTCGTTTATGTGTTGTGCTGCACTTGACAGTTCAGTTTTTCCATAGCGGTAATGAGCTATATGTTCTTTGAGTCTAGTGCCTATCGCCCATTTCGTTTGTCTAATATAGACTTTATCACAATCACCGCATGCAATTTTATAAATTTCCCTCAACCCTAGGATGCATGGGTGTTCGGATATACAGATTAACATTTCTCGGGTCTCCCAAGCCCGGTTGTTTTTTTACTCTGTTAAAAATATATAAGAACATGAAATATATTTTAATCATTTATTTGTGCGTGTAAACTTAAATAATTAAACAAAACCTCTAACTAAAGATTACAGCTCTTATAAATGTAAATACATGTTCAAAAGTAACAATTTTTACAAATCCTTACACTATGTTCGTTGCACACATTATTGCGACACTTTTCACAAACTAGTTTGTTTTTTCTGTCTAAACTAGAGAGACACATCATGCATCTCTTCCTCTTATTTGTAACGGAATCAAATTTGTTCATACAATTTATTGAATTTCTTGGTATTTTCGCATTTTTTGACCTGCCTATCATATGCGGCATTACCAATTGCTCAGCTAATTCCTCCAAAAATAGTCGTCTAGCGTGTGTTACATTCCTATGATAATCAGGTTTCAACGTGGAAAATCTAATAAATGCATTTAGTGCTGCAATATCGATCATATTAGAAAAAAGCACCATAGGCCAACGCTTCGTTTTTACATGTATAGTTGGACTGTTTTTGATCCATTACGTCTACTCCTCCTTTTGGTCTTGTTATAATAAAGTATTAATTCCGGTTTCTGCTTAACATTTTCGCTTACAGACGATATGTCTGTAAGCGAAAACCATGCACAATGATATATTGTGCATGGTGCTGAGCAAAATGACTTGTTTTTCTTAGGAATGTAGCCAACCATAGTCATTTCGTCATAAAACCCAAATGTTGAAGAATGGACCGGTTTGTTCTTTGCATCTCTTATTTCACTTGGTATTTCTCTCTTATTTTTTCTTAGTGTTCCAACTACTGTTAGGTTCTTTTGTAATAAAAATTTAGCCAATGGAATGCTTGTAAAGAAGTTATCAATTGTAATATTTAGTCCAGAGAAGTGGATGCTGCGTACTAAAGCTTGCACTACTTCAGAAGCAAGGTTTGTATGGATAGGGAGATTGGGTCGTCGTCCGGTATATACCATTCCATCAATTGCAAATCCTGATTCTGACTCACACATCCAGAAAATCTTGATACCGTATTTTGACGGTTTATTTGGCATATACTGAATAAATGAACATCTTCCTCTTTACGAGAGTAACTGCTCGTCAATGGTAACACTTTCGTTTGGCACCAAAGATGACCTGCAGTGCTGTAAAAATAAGTTCCATATATACGATATCGGAGCTAATCTATCGGTCTGTAGGCGAAAATCACGAGTTCTTTTGTTATCAAAACGCAGGTACCGACTAATATCTTCAAACCGATTAATTCCCATAGTAGCTTGATAAATAAGATAACATTTATCAGAAGAAAACAATTCTCTTATCGATACGTCCCAGTTTCTTTCCACGCCAGCTTGTATCAGCAAACCTAAGAAAGCATTCAGCTCCATCACATCAATATCTACCCATCCTTTGTGTTTTACTGTAGTTACTCTTCGAGCTTCAAGGTTTGTGCACTTGACGACTTCTTCTAAGATCGTTCTTGTAATAAAACATTTGAAAGCATTTTCAGGTGTATCACAGGACACTGTTTTAACTTTTACACCTGGTGCTGAACGCAGTACGTTATGTTTTGCAGTTTTCGTAGAGCTTGGTGGAACTTTACTCCACTGG